>ML677326.1:37652694-37699639 GCA_007922305.1 Dermatemys mawii | reverse complement strand
ACTTCAGCAGGAATTGAGGACTCTCAGCACCTCACAGGTTTGGGCTTATAAAGAGTAAGAGTTGTATTCTAGCCCAGTTACATCCCAGATCGCTCAACGAAGTTAGGTTTGCTGGCCACCATAGAATATCAGGGTTGGAAGGGACCTCAGGAGGTCATCTAGTCCAACCCCCTGCTCAAAGCAGGACCAATCCCCAACTAAATCATCCCAGCCGGGGCTTTGTCAAGCCTGACCTTAAAAACCTCTAAGGAAAGAGATTTCACCACTTCCCTAGGTAACCCATTCCAGTGCTTCACCACCCTCCTAGTGAAAAAGATTTTCTTAATATCCAACTGAAACCTCCCCCCAACCTCTCAAATAATGGAAAGTCAGAACTCTGCCCTCTAGATACATGAGCAGTGCTTAATCTGTGCCAGGGCTGAGCCCCAACACCTCCAGGCTTGGCATTTCATAGCCCCATCACCTATGGTCTTGTGGTATAAGTCATGAATGTAAAAAAAAATGGTTTGACCCATGGCACCTAATTGCTAGAACTCTAGCATCTCTTTCATTACAAATTAAGCACTGTGAATGTGTCCAGAGGTGCATTTGATTATGTGACGGGAGAGGGCTGTGTATTTTTTTTTATAGGAACACTCACAGGTATCTGACTTACAGAATCAAGCAAGTTCTGTCTTCACTTGCGAAAAATAATTTGTTTTAATTTATGGCTGCACCGGGACTGCTGTAAATTGTGCACCCTCAACTTCACAGAGGACCTGTTTCTGTTTCCACCTATATCAATGGCAGTTTTGGGAGCAGTGTCAGAAAAATGCGTTAGGAGCAACTATTTAATTCACTGAACAGTCCCTCTGGACTTGTGCAACACCTTGAGTAAATTGCATAACCACCAGACCTTTATCACATACTTAAGACGTAGAAAAACAAACACCGTGTAAATGCAATCTGTGTGCATAAATATGCTTTCAGAGACCTGCATGCAACTCCTGCTGAAGTCAGTGGGATTTGCAAGGGCATATCTGAGAGCAGAGTTTCAGCTTGAAGTCGTGTACAGTCTAGATGTAATGTTGGCTTCTTTTGTTTATTGCATTTTAAGCAATTTTTATCAGTTCTTATGATTCCAATGTTAAATCATTTATGATGATGAAAATGACTAAAAATAAAACCAGTGAGTTCCTAAGTTCTTAAGAGTGACAACTGTGTAGCGGAATGCGAAGATTTAAGAGAACACAAGTACCTTAACATGAATTTTGAAAGGCCAGCCTTAGGGGTTTTTTTAATTCATTTTAGTCTGAGGTCAAGATTTTTCAAACCTGGTATCAAAAAGTTAAGCTCCTAAATTCATGTTTAGGCACTTTCATAGATGCTGAGCACTTGGCGTACATCTACAAGATGGGAAAAAACAAAAGGTTGGTCTGGGTCAGCTGTCTTGGGCTCACAGAGCTTGGGCTGCGGGGCTGAACAATTGCTGTGTATATGTTAGGGCTTGGGCTGGAGTCTGCAATCTGGGACCCTCGTCTCCCCTCTCCTCTCCCAGGGTCCCAGAGCTCAGACTCCAGCCCAAGCCCAAATATCTGCACAGCAACTTTTAGCCCCACAGGCGAAGCCCTGTGAGCCCAAGTTTGCTGAGTCAGGCAAGCTGTGGCCATGCTGCGGGTCCTTTATCCCTGTGTAGACGTAGCCTTGGAAGCCTGATCAATTTCAATACAATTTGTTGATGTTAAGCACTTCCGAAAATCAGCCCACTTTTATTTAAGAGATTTATTTATGGATGTAGGAACCTAAATTTGATTTTTTTTTGGCCAAACTTTTGTCCCTTTCTAGTTTAATCCCACCCTTCTGCCCTCCCAGGCCATCCTCCCAAGCCTTCTGGTATTGCATTTCTCACGTGACCCAAAAAATAAATTCACTAATAATTTAAAAGTGTAAAAAAAATGGCCTAACATTGTGGTAACTTGCACTGGGCTCAACATGGTTCCAAGCCAGGATTAAAGAACAGCTTTTCGCTGGAGGACTACAACATTTACTCCATGCATAAGGCTAGAGAATAGTACCCAAATATTAATAGTAATCTGGAATTAGGGGGTGAGAAAAGATAGAGAGTCCTGGGTGTATCAGTCTTGGCACCCTCTGTGGTAGTCTCCTGTCTTAGTGCGTCTGTTGTAACGCAGTGGCTTCCAAACATTCTTGTTGATATTTTCAGACAGACAAAGTAACTTCACCTTTCATTTATATTTAATGCAGCTGCAAACTCCTGCGCTATTGTGATGTTTTATTTATGTCCTCATGTTCTCCCAGCACTTTAGTGCACATTTTTGGCCTTATTCAAAATGGCCACCACGTCCTATTATTTCGATTGATGTAAAGTTACATGGGCCCAGATATTCACAGGTATTTGGTCTCCTAACTTGCATTGAAATCAATGGAAGTTAAGAGTCTAAATATCTTTGAGGATCTGAGCCATAATTCTCTCAGGGAAAATGTCTGCCATGAAGAGTCTGTTGTTTGGAAACTGGAGGAGAAACTATGTGCAATTGAGGGAGGTAGGCAGAACACTGAAGGAAGTGCAAGAGAAGGAGGAGAAGGCTGAGAGAGAACGAAGAGAAGGGGACTGAAGGGAAACAGAGGAAGGATATGGGCTCAGGAGACTGTGGGTACTTGATGTGAGAATGTGAAAGGGACAGGAGATTGGGGGGGAGCAGTGTGGGGAGCAATTGTGAAGAAATGGGGCAGCGAGTGATAGAATGGGAACTCCACTTCTCCAGAGATGGTAAGTGGAGTCCCTTTCTAAACAGTGCTTGGGAAAGCTTACGAACCTTTGCGTGTGCATTTAAGGTTGGATTTTGAATCTGCAGTTATCACACAACAGTTGTGGGCAGACAGCTTTGCACTAAAGGCTAAAAGGCAGATAAGACCCAGTGGATTATTGTAGTCATGATTTTTTTTGTGATCTGACTCATAATGTTGAATCCTCTGGATTGGCAATGCCGCTGACCACTTCATAAATATAATGTGCTTAATTTTGTGCTCTTCCATCTCTCCACAACTTGTAAAAAGAAAGCAGATACATCAGGAATAAAGTAAATCCTGTTAGTTCCCAATACATTTTCCTCAGGTTGTATGTAATGCCTTATTTTGAGGGCCCAAGTGGAGCCTCAGAGGTGCATTGGCCCTCTGCACAATCACAAATACCATTAATTTGCACTTTTTTTTAGAACTGCACTCCTAACTTAAGTGTTTATGTGAAAAATAATTCCATGTCTGGATATGAAATTATGGTCAGTCCCAATCCCACTGTGAGTTAACACGTGGCCCATACTACCAAAGTCAGGTCAGCAGAACACCGAGCCATGAAGCAGAACTAACAAAGATGTTAAAGTGAGTGTTATCAGCAGAACCAGGAAGATTATTTAATTCTTCCTTCAAAAACAACGAAGAAGGATAAGTGTGCAAACATAGGAACATGTCTAAATAGTGTCCACGGTGATCAGGGCTTTATCATTTGATATCACAGAAATAAGGAACTCTAAATTTTGGTAAAAATATTCTTTTGCAAAATCTAGAATCATTAATCAAATTATGTTTACCTGAAAAATGATTACTAGTTAGGGTTGAAATAAGAGAACCTATTAATTCAAAAATATCAAACATTTTTCCTCCAGAACTGTATAATGTGTCTTCCATTGGAAAATTAATTCTCAACATAATTTTAAGCTTTAAAATACTTTGTTATGCTAATTTTATTATATATGGCAGGAGACTTTTTTCCTCATTATTGTAAATAAATCCAAATCCCTAATAATTGGAAAATACATTTTTATTATCCTGAATTTAGATTTCTAAATTACAGCTGCAGAAGGGTTTTCAGGGATCCAGGAGTGAGCTGATAGATTCCTCACTTCACAGATAGGGGTACAAAAGGCAAACACGTTGAGATTTAATTTTGGGAATGGCCCATGCTAATTGCATTGATAACTTGTTTTGCTCTGCTTCTATTGTTTAAATATTTATCTTTCACTTTCTTTTCAATGAACTCCCCCCCCCATTTACTTTCAAACTTGGGTCACGCTTGTGTGCTCAGAGGCACCTGGTGGATCCTTGTGCCCATGTGGTTCTCAATGCAGGATTGAGGCCGTATGTGAGAAGTATTTGAGGGCCTGAACTTGCTCCCACTCAGGTCAGAGACTAAACTTGCATTGATTTTAGAATCTTTCCAAAGCCCTCTAAGGACCTGTCCATGCACTGCAGAAGTCTTTCCATTGACTTCTCCCAGATACATTCCTTCCTGGGAATTCCTCAATAATGTACCTTTTTATACTGAGAGATGAACTTTTAAAGAAAGGAAGCGAGCACATTTAAAATTGGACCCTGATCATACCTGTTTTACTCCCAGTACTGTCTTGATCTTGGTTTAGGAATATTGTGAAAATACTGTGGATTGCAAATGGGGGATAACACGTGTGAAAAGTAATTTGAAATGTGTTTTAAAATATGCAAGATGGTTCATACCTTCTCCTAGTGCTAGTGTCTACATACACACACAAATATTTTTATTCTGTAACTTGATAGTTAATTATTTAAATTAAGCTATACTTTAACATGTTGTTTGCTTATTTTACATAACTTTGTGAATTCTTCACTCTGTCAGCTGGCCTGGGGCCCACGTATATGCATTAAAGGTGCTCAAAGATTTCACTATATGATTTTGTGAACTGTTAAAGAGGTAAGCTTCAAAGGTCATCTTTGTTTTCCATCTTATGTTTTTAGGCTTTTGGGGATGGATTCAAATACAGAATAGAACAAGATATTGCTTTGATCCTCTGGTTTTCATAGTTTTGTATTTAGATGTTGGTTACTGTAGATTAGCTTTAGAGCTGAATGGAACTTAGTACCTTACAGCTATATATTAAAATACATATGTACAGTACACACAGTATAAACTATTGAATAAATAATATCCAGCTGCTAAACAAAAAAAACTTCCACACATAGTCACTTTACTCAGAATTGTTTGAGGGCACTTTAAATTTATTTATCGGAAGTGATCACACTAAATATTAATGCACGTGCATTTACAAATTCAAGTTTGATTCAGAGAGAAATCATTGGTAGTAATTTCTCAGCTAAACCGGAATCAGAACATACCTAAACACTTGACGGTAAGTTTATTTCAGTGTGTCACCTGAGCTTGAAAATGTATAGGAGCTTGAAGAATATCTGCGCAGTATATATTGCTAAGTAACAGGAAATAATAAGAATGGAGTTGATGCAGTTAAAAAAATAGTCACAATTTTAAATATAAAGCACATGCACAATAAAGAAACTGCATGTTCAATATAAGTATACTTAATCTTGAACATCAACATTGATAAAAACTTCTGAGTGACAGTTCACTTATTTAGTAGGTTTCATAGTTATAAATAAATAAAGGGGATGATAATATTCTGTAATTTGTGACCTTGTTTTAACTGGACAGAGTTGTTACTTTTTTAAAAGTGTAAAAGAAATAACCTGACATGTTTGAATGTGTCACTTTGCTTGCTGTTAAAGAATATTTATTAATCACATGCAAAATATTGCTTAACATTATCTTTTTGTACTTATTAAAAGTTAATTTAAATATACTATATTTTGGTTTGTTTGTTTTTAATTGAAAAGCATGACTGTTTGACACTGCTCATGACTTTTCAAGTCAAAGAATTTTAGCCTCTGCAAAGGTGTTTCTTAGTTATAGATGGAGTTTAGAGCAAAAAATAATATTTTGAAAGGAAAACCTTCTTTGGGGGGTTTCTGATGTTATGTGCTATTTCATTAAGGAATTTTTTTTTGTTTTCATTTCAAACATTAAGCTAGTTGTTATATGCCAACACATTGACTCAGAGCCTTCATTATTGAGGTATATTAGAATTAGTGAGACTCTAATGGGAGCAGGGATTCCTAACATTTTGACATTCCCAGTCTTAAAACCACCAACAAACCCATATTGCAGAATATTTTGCAGCTTCTGGTTTATTCCCAATCTAATTCACCATTTCAGAACAGACAAAACAGTGAAACATCAATGCAACAGTTGGATCAATGCTTAGATTCTATAACAATCTATTACTATATTTATCATCTCTTAATTTGTTGCATTATATCAGATTATATAGAAAGTCCACATCCAGCATAATCCATTACATTATATTATGGATGTAACACTGTAAGAAATTGCATTTATAACAAATGTATTTAGATTAGTTGTTAATATTATTTAACATTAGTATATATAGTCACATAGTTGTGCATGATTCTTTATATAGAAATAATAAGATGCAGTCTGCCCTGAGGAACTTTTACTGGAAGGACATTGTCTTGCAAATCCATATGTGTATAAATAGTCCTATGATTTTTAAGCCTGGGTCCTGAGCTGAGTATTGCAAGATAGGATGCAGAAGAAGTTGACACACACCCCAACTAAGAAAGGTTTGCAGCTGGAGCCTTATCACTGAAAACCAAAAAAATCCTACACTCATTCAGTTGGAAGCAGTGGCAGGGGATAGATGAGGGGGGCAGGTGACAAAGATAAATAGGCAGCCTTAGGGCACCAGTTTTACCACTTTGCTAGTTGGTGTAGGTGACACCATGAAAAAGACCCAACTGACTAATGAGAATAAGACTTTCAACAATCAGTGTCCCGAGCCACATTAGGATTCAAAAGGTTTATCCGTGTATGTGGATAATGAGAACATTGACATTTATATTAGACCTGGGTTTTTTTAATATAAAGGAAGAAAGCTCTCAAGAGTCAGTTTATTCCATAAATTGGTGTGGGGGAAAGTGTGGACTTAATGGACCTTCTTCAGAAGCATTTTGGGTACTGTCAGAGACTGGATTCCAGATGGCATGGCTCACTATTATGATCTAGTGTGGTAATTCCTCTGTTCTTTGCCACCCTCTATCTGCCCATGTCCATTTTTGTCTCACCATTACTGTAACCAGAGGTAGGAAGTAAAATTATCAGAACCTTTAATCCTGGGAGTTATTTGGACCAGGAAGCTTTTAGTGTCTGCATGTCACGTTCAGTGACGCAGGAAACACAGAGGACAAAAAAAAGTAGGTATGGTGTTTGCTTTTGAACTTAAAGGATCTCAGTGGGATAGTCCCGAAATATTTCAGAAATGGTCACTCACATCTGTAACTGCAACCTACCAAGGCAAGTAGCGCTGCTTCTTTGAGTAGTGTCCCTATGGCTGCTCCACTGTAGGTGTGTCTGCATCGCTGCACTGCTGATCAGAGAACTTCAGTAGCAGTGTCCATTAGGCCCAGGCAGGTGTGGTGTCTCCCCCTGCTGCGCCATGAGGTTAGTCAGCGCGTGTGGCCTAATCCCCCTCAGTGTCTTCTCAATCGCCCCTGCCTAAAGACAGAAATATTCACGGTCCGCAAGGACCGTTACTTTTGATTTGCATTTTTAAAGTTAACCTCCTACTTCTTAGTCATAGTTCTAGCTGTAGCTTCTTCTGTTTCCTTATTTTTCCCCTTTAAAAAATGAATAAAAGACTAGTTTCTTTTTTTCCTGCTGCTTTTCCTCATTGTGGATCCTTCTCCCAATGGGAATGCTGGCTCACTGGGCTTCAAGCAATGCCCCTCTTGCAAAGAGGCAATCCCTGTCAAAGACAAGCACTCCCAGTGCATTTTCTGCCTCAGGTTAGGCCACATTCAACAAAAGCGTGGCCTTTGCCAGCAACTCAGGCCCCGGTCTCATAAGGATAGAAGTTAACACAGAAGATTATCTTCATGGAGGCAGCTCTCTGACCCTCTCGGGACATGCACCGCGAGTCCCCTGGCAGATGTCAGTTTTCCCTACAGCTCTCAACATCTAAAGCCTATTGTGTGAAAAAACAAGCTGATGAACCCTCTCACAAATCATTGAAAAAGAACATGAAGCCTTCACAGTGAGCACTGAGATAGCAACAAATTTTGTCCAGCACAGTCATCAGGGACCTAGCACCTGCTATGTTGACACATCATGATTTTACTTTAGCCTTCCCACAGTAACTCTTCAGAAGAAAAGAAGGAGGGTGGAAGAAGAAAAAAATCTTCCTTGTCTACACAGACTCTCGATGCTCAGGTGAGGCCTACAATCTAACTGACTGCATGGTGTAACTTTGGTTGCATTCAGGAACTTTGCTACCACGATCAGTTCCTGATGTAGGAAACAGAAGAAAATTGGATAGATATCCAGAAAAGAAAAAGAATAAGGGGGAAAATGTTATTCAAACTCTTCCTATGCTCTGAAATGGTTTTTGTTCAAGTTTCACTTAAAGGTTTGAATTGGGTCTTTTTTTTAATGTATCTTGATACCAGTCTCCTCCTGCTGTCACATGTGAAAATGTGTTAAATAACTATTGACAATGTTCAGGAGGGAAAGAAAGTGAACATGGTGTAGCCTTCAGTGAGCTGAAAGTAGTTATTAGAAGCTGAGGAGTCAGTGATAGCTGGTTCCAGAAACAGTGATGGGGTTGCAGGTAGCAATCTGCTCCCCCTAGGCTTGCAATACAACACCCCTCCATGCTAAAAATGCAACATGCTCAAGCTCAGAATGCTTCCCTCTCCTATCAGCACCCTCCACCACCAGGACCAGAAGCTCCTTCAGAACAGGACCCACCATATCCAACGCTTGTTGCTGGTCTGGAAGATGACGGGTAGCTACAGTGGGCACATGTGCAGACAGACTTACATGTTGCTTCTGTGGGGCTAGTCCACTCGAAGCTGGTAATTCGCTGCTCTGTGTTTCCTCCCTCTTCTGCCTGCAGTACCTCGATGGCTGCCAGGTAGACTGCAGACTCCGGGGTCAGGAGCATGGCAGCCTAGACAGAAGTCCCCAGTGCCAGCAAAGATGTATATAGTAGTCTGATGTATATCAGGCACACTACATAGCTGTGGCTCTAATAGTGTGACTTAGCCCCATGAGCCTTCAATGACCACAGCCCCTTGTTATGTCAAAATATCAATGAATAGTTGAGGTGACTTCTCGTCCATCTCTGTATACCATGAAATTATCCCTGCTAGAGACGTATGATCCCTAGGGCTCTTAACACTTCTTCTGAGGAACAGCTTTTTCTGCCTTTGATTGCATCAAATGGGAAGTTTTTACACAACTGTTGCTGGGATGGACAGTCCTGGACCCTTCTACCCCTCACCCCTCTTCAACTATGGAAACATTTGTCTGGTACAGCATATAAACATTTCCAGTAAGAGTACTTGATATAAGTTTGCTTGACACGTTTTCTTGCCCTCTTCCTTCCTTATGCCTAGAAGATATGGGGAGAAGGGGCCCGCTTCGCCACTGTCTGCAAGCACACAGATGCAGGCAGAATAATTTTGTGGTAGTGCCTTGTTAAAATACTGGCAGCATATTTTTGCCAGAGGCAACCACCCAAGGGCAGTTGGTTTGAATAAGTGGGATAGCATTTTACTGAAAATCTGGCTCTCTCTCTCTTTTTTTCTCTCTCTAAGATTCACCTGCCCCAATAGAAAGGTGCTGTGCTGTTAGCAGACTCCACAAAGATGAGCATTTCTGTGCTACTTTGTCTGTAGCCCAGTGCATTTCTCATGACATTTTTGCTTTGAATCAAAAATCAGATTTTGTGGGAGGGAAGGTTTTGTGAGTTTGGGAGTTTTTATGTTTTTCATTTTGTGGGTGGTCGTGGTACTGTTTTTGGGAGGCAGGGGTTACGTACAGGTAGTAATTAAATGAAGGACCATGTAACATTTTTAGAATCAAGGAAAAATATGGCAAAAGGGAGAGCAACATTTTACTCAGCAAAACATTTAAAACATTTTGAACGGTTGTGCTTGTCACTTGTGGATGTGCGAGACCACTAGAGTGGAAAATGAATATTCATAATGTTTGAAATATTAAAAGCAACTCCACCTTCAAATTCTTTGCAGATCTTTAGAGACCCTGATATAAATTAGTAAAGAGGATAGAGTTCAGCCTCTCTACCACTTTGCATAGACTAACACAACCTCTTGCTAACACTGTAAAGTAGTAGGAAGTGAAAAAAGGATGCTACTGTATTTTATTAAGGACCATTCTTTTGTACTGAGCTACAGAATATTTACTAGCTGGTCAAAAAAATTCTAGTTTTACCATTCCAAAATGTCCTCAATTGTTATTAAAAGCTACCATTTTTCAACCAGCTCTGTTTTGTATCACTTTGGCTGGCACATTGCCAGAGCCAGAGTGAGCATTTTTGGATGGAACAATTTTATAATCCACTTCTCTTCCTCCTGTCCACTGTGAGCACATCACTGTACACAGGACTGGCCTTACAGTTTTGGGTTATGCCAACAACTTGATTTTTTGGTGGAGGGGAGGCGGGGTCATGCCTAGCCTTCAGCTGCAGAAAAACAAGAGCTGAACTACTTTTGCTGGGGTCTGTGTATAATGGCCAACACCTAGAAACAAATATGCTAGGGGAAAATATGCTAAGAAGATAGAGGTCTAGAAGTCACTCATCCATCAGCCACTGGAGGATATTGTGAGAATTCTGCAAATCTTAACCAACCACTAATTTACCAATCATAACCCTGCCACATGGCAGAGAGAACAATTATTCCTAATTTATAGATGGTGTGACGGAGTCAGACCAGAAGGATATAGGAGAGTGCTGGAAGGCAGATATATCAGCCTCAGGATGTACAGGTCCTTGTTCCCTGGATAGCCAAACAAAGGCTACTCCAGACCAATCAAGACACCTGGGGCCAATTAAGAACCTTCTAGAAAGGAGTAGAAACAGCTAGCCTAATTGGGACACCTGAAGCCAATCAGGGACTGGCTGAAACCAGATAAAAACCTCCCAGTTAGTCAGGTGGGCTGTGGGTGTCAGGAGCTGTGGAAGGAAGTTATGCTGTTGGTGAGACTGAGTGGTGAACAACATATCATACTGAAGGAAGGAGGCCCTGAGGTAAGGGTGAAGTGGAGTTTGAAGAAGTGGGGACTGCTGTGGGGAAGTAGCCCAGGGAATTGTATTGTGTTTTGTGGATAAAAGGTCAGCCATCTTAGCTGATACTATTAGGGTCCCTGGGCTGGAGTCCGGAGTAGAGGGTGGGCCCGGGCTCCCCCCTTTTCCATCTTCCATACTGGCCTGTGATGAAGGTAACTCACTAGGTGGTGACTTTTGCCAATTATACTGAGAAAGGGAGGTCACTCTGGGGCCTAGATGAGTTTCTGAGGCCCCTAAATCTGCCAGGAAGCGCAGGACCCACAAGTACAGACTTCGAGCTTTGTCACAATGGGTAAACAAAGGAAGAACAGTTGAGTGTGCAAAGCTGGCATTAAAGCTGGGTGGATCTTTTCAGATGAATCTTTATTAAGCAAAAAATGGAGATTTAGGTTTATTGAAATATTTCTCAAATTTGTATTGAATTTCTCAAGTTGTTTTGACTGAAAACAAATTTTGAAATGAAAAATTTAACATTTTGGGGGATGTGGGCAATTGACCATTTCTTTTGGCATGGCCAGTGAGCTGAAAATAGGTCATTTGCAAAGCTCTAGTTGTCAAATATCCCTAGCCACAATTGCAGCCCCTAGCGGGGCAGGTAGAAACAACGAGAAGCTGGGTCTGGATCCATGTTTCTGCCCCTCCCCCCACACACCAGCTATGCAGTGGTCCTGATGCATCTGAGGAAATGAGCCATGTCACTTAAGAGGTAAAACAGGATTTGCTCTCCATGTGCATGCCTGGGAAGAATCCTGGGCATCACTTGCCATGGGCTGGGACATAAGACCTTATCAAACTCCCAGGGAATTTAACACAATGTTATGACACTTATCTGGTAAGAGTCCTTACATTTACCACTAAATGTTATGGTTTTAATGGCACTCATTCAAGCAGCTATGCCCCAACAATGTCTTTAATAAATAACACAGTTCACAGGAAAGAAGCAACTGAAAAAGTAATGGAAACTGGATACAACTGAAGACAAGATGGGAAAAGACAAACACAGAATTCTAGAAGTGTAAGCCTGGAAGGGAGCTTGAGAATCTTTTAGTCCAGTCCCCTGCACACAAGGCAGGACTAAGTATTCGCTAGACCATCCCTGACAGGTGTTTGTCTAATCTGCTCTTAAAAATCTCCAGTGACAGAGATTTCACAACCTCCCTCGGCAATTTATTCTATTGCTTAACTACTAGAACAGTTAGAAAGTTTTTTCCTAATGTCCAACCTAAACTGCAATTTAACAGCCCATTGCTTCTTGTCCTATCCTCGGAGGTTAATGAGAACAATTTTTCTCCCTGCTCCTTATAACAACCTTGTAGGTACTTGAAAATTGTTATCATGTCCCGTCTCAGTCTTCTCTTCCCCAGACTGAACAAAACCATTTTTTTCAATCTTCTTTCATACGTCATGTTTTCAATCTTCTCTCATAGGTCTAGACCATCAATCATTTTTGTTGTTCTTCTCTGGACTTACTCCAGTTTGTCCACATCTTTCCAGACTGAACACAATACTCCAGTTGATGCCTGATCAGTGCAGAGTAGAGCGGAAGAATTACTTCTCGTGTTCTACTTACACCCTCCTGCTAATGCATCGCAGAATGACGTTTGCTTTTTTTGCAGCCAGTGTTACATTGTTGACTCATATTTAGCTTGTGATCCAGTATGACATCCAGATCCCTTTCAGCAGTTCTCTTTTTTAGGCAGTCATTTCCCATTTTGTATGTGTGCAACTGATTACTTCTTTCGAAGTGGTGTACTTTGCATTTGACCTTCTTGAATTTGCTCTTTTTTACTTCAGGCCTTCCCTCCAGTTTGATCAGATCATTTTGAATTTTAAGCCTATCCTCCAAAGGACTTGCAACCCCTCCCAGCTTAGTATCATCCACAAAGTTTTTGTGTACTCTCTATGCCATTATCTAAATCTTTGATGAAGATATTGATAGAACAGAACCAGACCCAGAACTGACCCCACTTGATATGCCCTTCCAGTTTGACTGTGAATCAATGATCAAAGCTCTCTGGGAACAGTTTTGCAACCAGTTATGCACCCACTTTATAGTAGCTCCATCTAGGTTGTATTTCCCTAGTTTGTTTTTGACCTGTAACACAAGAAAGTGAGGATAGACGAGACCCAGTACCCCTGGACCAGGGCAGGTGAGTCCAGTCCAGCCAACCTAAAGGGCTGCTATTGGTTTGGTGTTGGGAATTGATTGGGACAGGCTGTGCCTGGGGAGGGACACTAACTACTGTGATGGGTCCCCTGGAACAAGCAGGCTAGGTGCTGCCCCAGAGAGGGAGCAGAGCTGGTCAGAACTGGGAACCAGCCACCAGTCTCTGAGAGAACTGAAACCTGAAGGTAAGGACTGAGTTAAAAAACTTTTTGTTTGTTCACTTGCTTCTATCAAGAGAATAAATCTCCTTGCCAGGCCAGAGACTGGGTGTAGTAGGGTATATTTTGAAGCTGAGGAGTAGCTCTGCCTAGGGACAGAAGGTTAGAAAAAAATAATTCAAAATGTGAATTAATGAGGAAAAAATATCTTGAGGCAGAAACTCAAAAGAACTCCCCCCTCCCCTTTTAATTGAATAGCAATTTCTAAATAAGTTGTTTGGAAACCCTTGAGGTGAATTTAGCATTTAAAATCCACTCAAAAATATTGAACATAATTTAGAAAGTCTCTTTCATCCTGAACTCCCACCCTGATTCCTCCCCCACACCCATGACCTACATTTAAAGATACCAGTGGTTTTCCTGTTCCTTTGAATTTCACAGATGATGACTAGCTGAAAGAGATGTTTTTTTAACCCTTAATAATAGTCACAACAGAGTATTTCTCTTACTCTTTTCAACAACGGATCCAAGAGAATGACCAGTTCATAGAAATGTTAAATTAAGATTAAAATGGAATTCTTTGAAACCATGTTCAGTACACACCCATGAAAGAAAAGATCTGCATTTATGTAAAGCACCTATAAGTGAAATTTAGAAAAGCCTCAGTGAAATTGATTACTTAAGAGTTGAGAATCTTTCTGTAATGTATGATTAATATTACAGAATATATGAGAACAATCCTGCATTTCTTCTTGATGCTCTAACCAGCTCAAACAAATATTAAAGGCATTTAAATATTAAATAAACAAATGTTCAATAAATATAATGTGGGATCAGACTTCAATTTGCATTTCATGATGCATGCTGCTTATTCAGAATGACGTGTTCAACCTCTTGCTAGCTAGTGAGTTTTCATTAGGCTGCTAATTAATAGATGATTTTAAAGTATTCTGTCCCTGAGGCTATATTATATATATCCTTGATGTTAATATCTATATCTGTCTTATCTAGGAATAGTTTCAACCTTAACCACCAACGATTTAATAATTAAAAAACACATGGCTAAATTCTGTGTTAATTTACACCCCGTTGAAATTTGCTGGAAGTCTGAAGTCAGCATTTTGTCTATCTCACATACTCTAATTAATATCTTTGATCTAAATTGTGAGTTAAGGCCAAACCCTGAGTACTGTGATTCAGAGAGACACCTCATAGGCATAGCTACTCCCCTGCTGGCCTATACCAGCAGCCAGTTATAGCAACCCTTCTCCAGAATCAGAGGGGTAGCCGTGTTAGTCTGGAATTGCAGAAGTGACAAAGAGTCCTGTGGCACCTTAAAGACTAACTAAAGTATTAGAGCATAAGCTTTCATGGGCTAATACCCACTTCGTTGGATGCGTGCAGTGGAAGTATCCAGGGGCAGGTATAAATAGGTAGGCAAGAACCAGGTTAAAGATAAGAGGGTGGGTCCAATGAGGCTGAATCAGCTGTTATCTCTAATCAGGGAGGGTGAGGTATTCCTCTAGCAGCTGAACTGGAGGTGTGAACAGTGAGAGAAGAGAAACTGCTCTTGTAATTAGCTAGCCATTCAAAATCTCTATTCAGTCCCAAATTGATTGTGTCAAATTTGCAAATGAATTGCAACTCTGCGGTTCCTCTTTGCAGTCTGGTCTTAAAGTTTGGTTTTTTTTCTGCAGAATGCTGACCTTTAAGTCTTTCATGGTGTGTGCAGGGAGATTGAAGTGTTCTCTTACAGGTTTTTGTATATTGCCATTCCTGATATCTGATTTGTGTCCATTTATCCTTTTTCATAGGGACTGTCCAGTTTGACCGATGTACATAGCAGAGGGGCATTGCTGGCACATAATGGCATATATTACATTGGTAGATGTGCAGATGAATGAACCAGTGATGATATGGCCGATCTGGTTAGGTCCTGTGATGGTATTGCTGGTGTAGATATGTGGGCAGAGTTGGCATCGAGGTTTGTTGCATGGATTGGTTCCTGAGTTAGAGGAGTTATGGCGCGGTGTGCTGTTGCTGGTGAGAATATGCTTGAGGTTGGCAGGTTGTCTGTGGGCCAGGAGTGGCCTGCCTCCCAAGGCCTGTGAAAGAGAGGGATTGTTGTCCAGGATGGGTTGTAGATCACTGATGGTGTGTTGGAGAGGTTTTAACTGAGGACTGTAGGTGATGATCAGTGGTATTCTGTTGTTGTTTTCTTTCTTGGGCTTGTCTTGCAGCAGCAGGCTTCTGGGTACACGTCTGGCTTTGTTGATCTGTGTCCTTATTTCCTTGTGTGGGTATTGTAGTTTTGAGAAGGCTTGGTGAAGATCTTGTAGGTGTTGGTCTCTGTCTGAGGGGTTGGAGCAAATACGATTGTACCTCAGTGCCTTGCTGTAGACAATGGATCGTGTGGTGTGTCCAGGATGGAAGCTGGTGGCATGAAGGTAGGCGTAGCTGTCGGTAGGTTTTCGGTATAGGGTGGTGTTGATGTGCCGTCATGAATTTGCACCGTGGTGTCTAGGAAGTGGACGTCCCATGTAGACTGGTCCAGGCTGAGGTGGATGGTGGGGTGGAGGCTGTTGAAATCATGGTGGAATTTTTCCAGAGTTTCTTTCCCATGGGTCCAGAATCTGTAGGAGAAACCTGTAGGAGAACACTTCAATTTCCCCGCACACACCATGAAAGACTTAAAGGTCAGCATTTTGCATCAAAAAAACTTTAAGACCAGATTGCAAAGAGAAACTGCAGAGTTGCAATTCATTTGCAAATTTGACACAATCAATTTGGGACTGAATAGAGATTTTGAATGGCTAGCTAATTACAAGAGCAGTTTCTCTTCTCTCGCTGTTCACACCTCCAGTTCAGCTGCTAGAGGAATACCTCACCGTCCCTGATTAGAGATAACAGCTGATTCAGCCTCATTGGACTCACCCTCTTATCTTTGACCTGGTTCTTGCCTACCTATTTATACCTGCCCCTGGATACTTCCACTGCATGCATCCGACGAAGTGGGTATTAGCCCACGAAAGCTTATGCTCTAATACTTTAGTTAGTCTTTAAGGTGCCACAGGACTCTTTGTCAACCCTTCTCCAGCTCAGCTGTGCTTAGCCACCAAGCTGGGGTGATGGGGAATGAGGTGGCACTTTGGCTCCACTTTGATCGAGGTGGTCAGTGGACAGACAGGCACACCCCAGCTGCCTACTCATACTTCATGCTGACCCAAGGTCTGGGAAGTGCTTACCATGGTGCTGGAACTAAGGGTGCTGCTGTCCCTTCTGCCTTGAAGTGGTTTCCACTATATACAGGGTTGACATTTTGGTTCAATGGCTCTTAGCACCCCCACTATGCAAATTGTTTCAGCACCCTTGCCAGGGTATAAAGGCGAGGAGGTGCTGGCTTACTTTGTACTGGCTGGTTGTCCAAGTCACAGATTAGCTCTTTGTGGGTTGGTCTCTGTGGCAATGCCAAACTGCTAAACTGAAATGTTAAACCCCTTTGGGTTCTTATAGTCAAGTATCCAACACAGTGACATCCATACAGATGTGTGTTATGCATTCTCCTAGTCACTTCACGTCGATCACTGGAACACAAGTGGCCCCCAAATGGGCACTATGTGTAACATCCCATGGTTAAGGCAGCTGTCTGCCATTTCAGGAATTATCAGTAAGACAAGAAGCTGGGAAAATACTGTTTTTTTTATTATATGACTTTGTACTGAAAAAAAAGGAGACTTTGAGTTGAGGGACATGGACATCTTATTTTGAGATAGAGCACAGAAATGTGGCAACCCTCCTATTGAGCAGAGAGAGAGACAGATACCAGTATCTGGATAGGGCAGAGACCCCTTTCTGAAGTGATGTTTCACCCGTGAAGTAGAATCTGACCTGCCAGGTGTTATGAATTATCCTAGAAAAGCTATGTCATGGGGCTGTGAAATGACAGCCCTGCTCAAAAAGGCATTGGCTACATTTCCTGAAAACTTGCTGTACCCCTACAATAGGGGTAGTCAGTTCTCCCAGTGCGGTCAGTGTAGCAAGCTGCAATGATGAGAGAGGGGAAGTTGCAATACAATGAGGCTGGTAGTGCTACTAGCAATGTTAGCCCTCCCCAGGTTTCTCTGTGATGTGAGGTGGAATGTTCCATGCTGTCCACGGATATAGTGAATGTGGAAAGGTGCAAGCTCACTGATGTCAGCAGGGTTACAAAGGTGTAAATAAGGACAAAATTTCCTAATTATGAGGTTTTCTTTTCTGAAGATCAAAACCGAGCCCTTTTTTTTGTACCCTTTTAACTTCAAGCTACAATGCTGAAATGCTGGAGAAGTTGGTCAGATGTTATAGCTTCTATTGACCTTGTGATGCACGTGCTGTTTAGAAGACCTCACTCTCACATATACTTTGTCTCACTTTCAGGGCTTGTAAGGGTGCAATAGGTCTCATAGGATTATGAGTGCTACAGTAAGTGGAAGGCTTGCTGCTAATTTTGTTGTTTCAACCAAAATGTAATTTCACATTAACTCAGCATTCACATGACTCTCCCCATTAGCTTCTCCGGCCCAAGTCTGGTATCGATGATCCTACCAGTGGATCAAATTCAGTGATGAATCCACATCACCTGCCACCAGAGGTGTGTTGCGCATTCACTAAGAAGATGACAGAATGTTATATCTTTGTCATATTAGGCACCTAGTAACTGAGGACAGGGTGCTAAGGTCCACAAATTCAGGTCTAGACTGCATAGGAAATGTAACTGAGTTTCTCCCCAAAGCCTCCCTCCTGCTTCTCTGTGATGTATAAAGAAAGTGTAGAGGGATTTGTGAAAAGAAAAATATTCAGTTTATTTTACACTAGAAATTCAGATATCAACTAGTCTAGAAAACACTATAGTGAGTGGAGAATTGGTGAACTTATGGTACCTCAAAGAATAAAAGTTGAGTAACTGAGAGGGAAAAGGATTTTGAATTAATGTATTTAAGCTCTATTTGTTTTGTTACGACTTGTTTAATTCAAATGTCTAAAGTACATTTAGAAAGCAGGAAGTATTTGTTAAAGTTTCCACTGTCAACCCTTTTACTCCTTCAGTGAAAGTGTGAGAGCTCACAACAAACATTTCAGAGGCACTCAAACATCCTCCAAGCAGAGAGACTTGACATTCCGAAGGTGAAGAACAGTCAGAAAGAAAATAAGTTTTTTGGGGAAAAAAACAAAACAAAAAAACCACCCCCGCCCCTTTCAGGCCTTTTTTGTACAGCACTCTTACCCTGGACTAGCTATGGAATCAGAATCACTCTGGGAGGAGTGGGTGGGATAGGAGCAGATCCAGACCAATATTCATCCCCAGTAAACCCCGTGTGAGCATCCTAGAATAAAAATGATTTGGTACAGTTTAGATGCCAAAATGATGGGTGCCTTAAAAATGTCTGTGAGTGTAAAATACCCTCTAAACGGTTCAGACATTCGCAGTCCTCTTATTCTGTGTGTTTAGAGATTTAGCATGTTGCTTTTTTTCCCATTCAGAATCAAATGTGATTGTTGAAATGTTGAGATAACATGGGAGACCATCAGTGATTGTAACAAGCATTGAACAGCTCTAAAGGAGCTGCTTGGTTCATAAACTTATGGTATTCAGGCCTCAAAACATCTAGCATGAGATATTTAACTTACATTCATTCTCCACCTCCCCCAGATTGCCTGGTGCCTCAAATCATTTCTGAAATCTAGAGTAACGACTAGAATATTAATTCTTGCACTTGAATGCCTTAAACTGGTGTTCAGGGAATTCTCCTTAAGAAGAACATATTGTAGTTTTTGATAAACTACAGCTTATACTTTTTACCATTTCCTTTACTTTAGTATATCTATTCCCTAAACTGTTCTGAGTTGCTGGAACATAATTGTATTCTTCTTGCCCTTTAACTTGTCTCTGAGGAATTCTTCCCATTTTATTTGCTTGCACAAAATACCTATATTCGCCATAAAGCATCATGAGAAAAAGTTAAGTATCCCCATGATTTCTGTTTGGGAAATTACAGTAGAGCAAGGATTATTTTTAAAAATAATTTCTAATAAAATTTTATCTTTATATCAAAGTATTAATATGTAGTTTAACAATTACAACTGTAAAATCAATAAAAAAACCTCTTAATATCTTTATCTCCCACTCAGAATTCATGAAGTTACTATACTGAGTTTTGCCAGTTTCAAAATAATCCAAGTTATTCTTCTAGTTTGACTAACATTTCAAATTATTTTATTTGAAGAGGAGACAATTTCCTCACCTTATATTCTAATATCTTCAGATTACATTCTGATTTCAGCAATGCTGAAGAATGATCCGAGATGTATAAAATGGAATTAAGAATGTACTGTTTTTTTCTAAAATGTAATCAAAGCACATACAATCTGATCTGTAGGATTTGAGGGGCTCCCATAGCCTTCTATTCATGATTCTTGTGCTTCAGTCATTACTTCTAATAGAAGGTTTTGGAGAAAACTCCAAAGGAACCCCACAAAAGTTTGTTGGGGTTTTTTTCCTCCATCGCTGGGCACCCTCCAAGGAGTTTTAACTCTGGAAGTCAAGATCTATTCCATAGCCATGCATGCCTAGCAGAAGTGATTTAGAATGAGTATTTACTTCCTGCAGTTGTGTATAGAGCTGTGGAAAAATGATCATATTTTACAAATTTTGTGTGTCCAAATCAATTTCCATTATTTGTCTCCAGCAAACTCATGGATTTATAATGAAAATGGGAAAGTATCACCCTAAACAAATATATTATATTTTATTTTGCTGAAATTGACCAACATGCACTAAGCCAAAGGGTTACAGCAGAAATATGGTGACATTTCATTTTCCCCTGTGTCCCATTCCCACCTAGTGAAACACAGGCAAGACTCATAGAAAATACAAGACCCATAGATACCTCTGCAGGGATCATGCTCTCCTAGCAGCACGCCACTGCTCCTGACCATTACTCATAATCCTTTCTAAAATCCTCCATGCCCTGGTGGAAAGGACAAACAACACAGAGCATCCTTTCAGCTGCTTCCCTCCACACCAGCACCATTACAAACAGCAATAGCCTGCTGTCTTGACCTGTCCTTGTCAGAGCCCTTCATGGGGATAAAACTAATAGGTATACAGAAAATGAGTAGAATTCTATAGAAATTACTTTAAAAAAAACCTATAGAATTTGAGAGTTCAAAACATGAATGACTATCTTGTACTGTTCTATAGAAGAGATGTACTTTTTTAAAATTAAATTCTACAGCACTTTTCCATAAAGGGGACCTTGCTAACCAGTCTTTCAGTTCGGCAGATCCCTGCTGCCTGTACAAGTCTTGTCTTGGCAGCCTATAAAAAGCCCCGGCTCCCTTGGAAAGAACTTCCAGCAGCAAGGCCATATCTTCACCACCTATAGCATTATCTTGCCCATATCTCCAGTTTTGTTCACCTCCCTTCCCCATGTCTTCCTCCTACTCTTCTCACCAGGAGTGCAAGGATTCAAAATAGTTACTAGTCTATAACTGCTTTGACTTTAGTCTTTTCCTTGGGAATTAAGAGCTGTCTTCATTGCTGCTCGCTGATTGTCTATAGTGTCATTGCTATTAATTGACTATATTTCCCTTCAGCTTGCTTGTCAAACTCACTGCTCCAAATTCAATTTAATTGCCTTGTTTTACCATGTCACTATTTATTTCCTTCTCTCCATCCTTTCACCTACATTTTCCTCATCCTCACCCCAATCACCATCACCCTATGTCTACTTCCCCTCCCTCTGTACCTCCTCCTTTTCCCTGTCACCTCAGTTCTCGTGCAAAAAAGAGTAAATAAGCAACAAAGAAAATGACTTTTAAAAAGGACTCTTCAAGATAAGCATATAACAAATCTAAAGTGATCTTGCCCAGTTCCTCTCTTTAATGCTACCAGTAAAATTTTGTTTAAACTTTAATGTTTGTCAGAGACAATGTGTTTGAATTGTCTGTAAAGTGACATGTACCCCTCTGGTGCTTAATAAGTAATAATTGTTTGTCAACAGTTGTTAAGGTCCCTCACAGCAGCCACTACATCTTCAGAATATTATTTAAATCAAACTTTGTGAGTTTGCATTCAACTTTAAGTGAAGGAAGAAAGGCTTTTTTGCTGGTAAAGCAGCATTTACAACTATTCAAATAATTCAGACTCTCAAACATTAAGGTCAGAAGGGACCTAGTCTGACCTCTGGCACATTGCAGGTCACAGCGTCTCATCCAACCACTCCTGCAATAGACCCGTAACCTCTGGCTGAGTTACTGACGTCCTCAAATCATGGTTTTAAAGACTTACAGAGAATTCACCGTTTACACTAGTTTAAACCTATGCCCCATGCTGCAGAGGTAGGTGACAAACTCCCAAGGTTTCTGCTAGACTGACCCAAGGGAAAATTCCTTCCTGACCTCAAATATGGTGATCAGTTAGATCCTGAGCATGTGGACAAGACACACACACCCTCACCCCCCACCCAATCAGACACCTTGCAAAGAATTCTTTGTAGTAACTTAGAATCTTTCCCAACTAGTGTCCTGTCTCCAGCCATTGGGGATTTTGGCTTCTGGCAGTAACCAATGGGCCATGTGCCATTGTAGGTAGTCCCATCATATCACCCCCTCCCATAAAGTTATCAAGCTCAGTCTTGAAGCCAAGTGAGGCACAAGCCGAATAGACCTTGTCAGCTGCTATAGTTTGAAAATAATTCTGCCAAAAGAAATTTCTGTTCTGAAGCAGTAAACTGTGTTCTAGCAGATTGCTGTGGTCTATCTGCCTTTAAGTGCTTGGAGGGCTACTATGGTATCCAGCAGAGATTTCTCCTCCTTCCCCTCTCTCCTCTGAGGTGGATTTGTACCTACACACTCAAAAGCCAATTCAGCCACAAAGAACTTTGTTTAACCGACTACTTCAAACTGTCATATCTGAATGGTCCCCAGGGGATTTTAGGAAACACTTAAAGTCCTCTTTTATAGCTCTCCTGTGCTTTATGACCAACATAGATACTTCAAAGTGGGCAGAATGTGTGCAAAGTAACTAAAGGGCAAAAAGAAAATAACTACGCTCTGGCAGCTTAGAACAGACACAGGAATAAAGTAAATACATCAGATAAGTATTTGCTAAATCTAATCAGAAGCTACAGTATAGTTCTTTAAAGGAGAATTCTCTGAAGATATTCAGCTCAAGAATTAATCTCCCATTCCAACCTAACTCAATATTTTGAGGAGTCTTGTAAACTGGAGACATCATACACTCTGGATAAGGTGGAGGATGTGCTAACACTCAGCAACATGCTTTGTGGTGCTGTATATTTAGGGATGCTTATTTTAAAAAATGCACTGTGCTATGTAAAGAACAGATCAAAATGCCCTCCCAGTAATCGTTCTTTGGCCTGACTGCTAATTTTTATGAGGGAATGTAACAACGTTTTCTAAAGGTGTTTAATGCTTTTTATGAGTATTAGTTACCCACAAACTATTTCAGTAGTGATACATTATGATTTATCCCAAAATCTATGTAGAAGGTATGAGGCTTTGTCCATCACGTCCTTCCATTTGTCTCAGATCTTCCATCTTTGGGATAATACCCTTATCCTTGATCTCCATTCAGATCATTCTCTGGTTGGGAAGGAGACGATTGTCTTATGCATAGAGAAGAATCTGATCTTACTGGGGATTACCAATATCACCAGGAAGCATACTTTGGCTGGAGGGAAGTTGGATGCCTGCATCCCTGAGCCATGCTTTTGATATATGAAGTACTGGCCCGCAGCAACAATGGCACAACCAGCAGAGTGCACATGACCTTTCAGAAAAGTTATGTGGACTCCAATTTGTGTGTGAGTGCACATACCTGATCCACTGAGGAGCTGATCTGATACTGCTCCAAGTGCAGTTACTAATACTCTTAGTTCTTGAGGTTCCTACTGTTAACATGTAAGCCATCACACGTGCTCTTCCAGAAACCTATTTTCACCTTCACTGTGCATAGATTGTGGATGTTTGCAAGCAGGGCTCCCTTTGTAAAGAGACACAACTATGCACTTAAGCCCTCTGACTCCATGGTAATTATACAATTTTTAAAAAAATTTTTTTATCTCATATGCCCCTCTTTCCTCTCAGAAAATATCTGGTTACATAGGATATCTGTATTATGAGCTAAAAAAAACCTGGAAAACACCTGAGCATGGAGATATGCCACCTATTTATATAGGAGATCAAGTTGGTAGGATGGAAGTAACTATATAAAAAGCTTCATGGAATGTTAGATTGTGAGAAACTATGCTAATGCCTGTTTCTAGCCTTTGCGTATGTCTAGTATGAATTAGCTCTTTCCCAAGGTCATAGCAGATTCAGAGAGAGCTGAACATTTGTGCAGTTAATTAACAGCATTTTGCATTCTCTCCTGACAAAGCCAACTCCCGAGTGCTTTTTAAATATTACATGGTGTCAAAAGTTATATTGAAATAACGATGGAGCAATTATGTTTAAGTCCATTGGATTTCCAAAATTCATCACAGAAAATAATGCCAACAGTTAAAACTTTTTCTGATCACTCTGCAGGCTTGTAACAGAATTTGCAAGTGCAGTAAGAGCAGGAATGGCCCGGTATGCCTTTTATTGGACCTCGGCTTCTAGGTTCAGGCATCTTGGGAGTTGTAGGTACAAAAGGGACCACATGTTGACAGACTGGAAGCTGGGCCTTCTGGGAAAGGGGCCAGAACTAGAAGAGGCAGCCTCCACCTCAGTAGGGGAGAGACTGGACAAACCCATGCCAGGTTTTGATTCCTGGTGGGGAGAGTGGGAAGAGGCATAAGTAGTAGCTTACTGGGAGCTCTGGGACCAGAAGTGAGGTTCCCTGAGGAGGAGTAATTGGATTCCAGGTATAGTGGAGGACCTCTGAGAAGAAGGCTCTAAATAAAGATAAAAACAGGCTGAACTAGAAAGTGACCCTAGAAAGCTGTGAAGCAGGGTAGTTTTGGATTGTGGATGGGCACCTGCCCATGGTGTAGAGTTCTGGGAGTTGAGCCAAGAGGAGAGGTCTGGGCTCCTGTTTGGTGCCACCTAGAGGCAGCGATAAAATCCCCAGAGATGAGAATGAAGGATTTATTCTCTGGTAGGTAAGGGTAAAGGGATTGTGAAAACATCTGTGACTTTGGGACAAGGACTTAACCTGGGGAGGGCAGGAAGGACTGTGAAAGCCCTAGTGGTACTACAGGAATGGTTCGCTCAGGGAGGGCCATGATTCACTGAGCCCTGCTGCGTGGACTGGTACACAGGGAAAATGGGAGTCCTTATATTGAAGGGTGAGGGATTTTTCAGCCTAAGGAGAGCAAAAGATTATTGATCCCCTGTAATGAGGGGATACTGAGGTCTCTGCAGCCACAGGGGAAGGACCTAATAGTCAGACAGAGACTAGGCAGGGAGCTGTGACCCAAAGAGGGTGACAGATATTGGTGTGCTATTTGAACTTTGATTTTGGCTAGAGAGCCAACACACCAAATTGCTCTACCAGTGTGGGAAACTGCCATCACCAGTTGCATGCCTATGGCTCAATGAGTAAAGCCTACCCTCTAACACACTAATCATGAGAGAGCACCAACGGTAAAGATAATGTCACTTCTCCCCATAGCAGGATTAGCAGTGTTGCATCTATGTGCTGAAAGATTTTCAGATCGATGGCTGGAGCACGAAGCAGGAAAGTGGTGGGCTCTTTTTTTGGCTGCTTTTGGGAATCAGGAATTGTCAATGCTTAGGACAGGCAGTACTAAGGACTCAGCAGGAAGCCATGCTGAATCTATGTGATGAATGCTGGGTTATAGACAAAACCCACAGAGATCCAGGAGCTCTGCAAGATGGTGACAAAGGTGCTCAGATGAAGGGAGGAATTGCCAACATTCATTTTTAATTGCTGCCTACAATGCCTGCAAGATAAGGGGCTGCTATACTATGTGTTCATTCAAGATAGATATATTTATAAATATGAAAAACCATAACAGAAAACACCTTTTGGCATCCTCTCAGAACACTAAACATCACACTGACTGGGGGACTCTAACTCACCGTACAGAAAGATCTCCTGGTGTAATCTCTTAATGAGATATGGGACAGAGGACAAAGAATATGGGCAAGAAGATCTCACTGTGAAATTGCCAGGAACTGAGGTACTGTCCTGATTTTTTTTTTTTTGAGGTACACAGAAAGAAAAACAGTCAACAGAGTTGCCACTTGCAGAAATAGACTCATCAGAACCCCACTAAAAATCAATTGCATATTATATTCAACCAGTCACCTGCCAAATTTGCCCTCAGATTATTCAATACCCACCTGCTGAACTATTAAAATATCCACAGTACTTGAATTATATCCTTTGGTGAAAAAAATTAACAAATAAAGAGAGTTTAAAAATAATTTTATAGGTGGTGGGTCAAAATACCTTTGCATGAGTGGAAGGCTCAGAGGACTTTTAATGAAATATTGAACCTTTTACCTCTGGGTCATCAGGCTGGCCATGACTAAAATGCATCACTATTGTCATGAAATGAAAAGGTGGTTCTCAGACCACTTCCTCAAGTCTGCAACTGAGGAACCAACATCACATTTAGCACAGCTTTTATTGTCAGCTTGCGAAAAGAAGACAAGATTGATTAGGCCTAAGGAATGAACTATTTTCACCTGTACAGGTAGTCTCTTCACTACTGGGCTAAGGCACCTGCATGGGACAATGTGCTGCACCAGTTCTGTGGATAAATGGAAGAATTCAGTCCCCTGGACTCTCAACCAGGCATCTATCATGAACACTACATTCACACTGAAAATAAAGGTTTTGCAGCTATACTAGAGCTGGAGTCACTTTCACACCTGAGGTTAAAATGCTTTAAGAAAAACATTAAAAGGGATTGGATGTTTAGGAAACTACATGAAGCCAAGCCACATGATTCTTACTGGCTCTAACGGGAGTTTCACTACTAAAAACCACTGTTACATTTTTTGTAATGTATGGATAAGTGCTTATGTTTATAGGCGTTACCTCTAGTTTGACCTGTGGATTCCTGAGCTATTCTTAACTGCAGTAGAAGTTGAGAAGACCGGACCAATGCAGCATAATACTATTAAAGCAGATGCGTTAATGTAGGAGTGTAGTAGCTGAAATAATTTAGCCAAATAAATCAGTTTGGTTTTAACTCAGCATTTGGTTCTTTGTGTTATTTTACACATTCAGTAGTATCCTTTCACTTGCAGGTGTTGGTATTTAATGAAATTGAGTTGTCTTACTGAAGCTAAGTTATGCCTTGAACATTGGCAACTTTTTGCTTTTTAGCAATATATTCTAGCAGAGTGCTCTTAAAATCTTGCCAATTGTTCCTTGGAGTATAGGGGAAATAAAACAACTTTATTTAGAGTATTTCTCTAAGGAACAATTGGCAAGTTTTAAGGCTAACCATTCTAACAAAGTAAAAGTATAATGAGTTTCCCTGAAAATCCTATAAACAAATATAAAACTCAATGAAAATAGCATAAATTAGGTAAGAATTTTGATAGTAAAAGCTGTACTGTTTTATAGCCTTGGACTGTGTTGCATTTTAGTCTGTAAATTCTTTTTCAATATATAAATGACCATCATGGGCATAACTAAGATGAATATGCTTATGGCAACAACTTTGACTCCTCTGCAGATACAACAAAAGACAGAAGGATGTTACTGTCCCCGAAAGAGATAAGGATGAAGAACTGGACTTGAACCCAGGCAAGGTTAGATTCATTATTAGACACTCTCTCTCTCTCTCTCTCACACACACACACTCACTCACTCACTCCCCTAAATGACAACTGTATTACATGTATTTATCACCTTTATCTTGACTGTGACTCACTCTGCCTGGGGTTTATGACAGGCTACAAAGAGGCTATAGCTCGTGCATAATGTGCCAGCATTCCTTGCTGAGAGACAGTCTGAATGCTTCTCTTAAACCTGTGCTGTCCTCTCTCCCCTGTTTCATCCTCATTCTATTCTAGGTCCAAGTTGAGGTCCTGGTGTTGATTGACAGGGCTTGAAGCTGATTGGGGCCAGACTAACTCAAGAACTGTATTCTCATGCATGCCTCACTTAGGCCAGGTCTACAGTGGTAGTGGTAGTGGTGGTGGTGGTGGGCGGGGGAGGGGGGTACATTTGACAAAAGATTTGCATCTTCAGTTATGTGAATAGCATAGCTGAAGTAGACATATGTTAGGTTGATTTACCTCCGCATTCTCACAGTGGTGAGTTGACCGCTGCCACTTCCCCATTGACTCCGCTTCCACCTTTCACAGCAGTGGAGTTGTCATATGTGTGAAGTAGCCTAGAATTAGTGTTTACCTGTAAGGGGTTAAGCTAAAGGTAACCTGAGAGGTGGACAACTGACTAATGAGAAATTCCTCAGGAGAGAAAGGATTTTGAGTTTCAGTTTCTCTCTGGGTCTCTCTCTGTTCAACTCGGCTATGGGATGGACACAGCTATGTCTTTCACTGTAACTATAGATTCTATTAAGTATTGTAGTCAGTAAGTTTACCTTCTTTTTATCACTTGGAGGGTTCTCAGCAGTGAGTGTTGGCTGGGTGCTTCTTGATATTGTAAGCTTCAGCAGAGATATCAACTGTGGGAGAAAATTGCCTCGGGGGAGAGGTTTGGTTTCTGAATCCTTTTGTTGATTATGGTAGATGCTGTTCTATTGATGGTTATAAGGGATTTATTCCTTTCTTTTTTTCTTTTATTAAAATCTTTCTTTTAAGAAGCTGACTGCTTGGTTTTCATTGTGTAAGATCCTGGTTTTGGATCGGGCACGTCTTGCAGGAGCAGGCGAGGTTTGTTTTTTTTCTCTCAAGCTTCCCAGGGAAGGAAGAAGTTTCGGGGGTTAGTGGAAAGGGAAAGAAGGGTCCCAAACTACTCTAGACCTAGTTTGGTGGTGGCAGCATACCAGGTCCAGATACAGAAGAATTTGTGTTCTGGGGAAAAACATTTTAACCCAAGCTGGTAAAATAAGCTTGGGGGGGTTATTTCTTTTTTCAGACTGTACCCTAGAGTTCAGAGTAGGGGGACAATCCTGACAGGAGTCCTGGAGTTGATGGGGAGAAATCTTGGATGGATCACTACCTGCCAATCCGGCCTTAGAGTACATTGGGATTGATGCGAATAACAAGATCCAGAGTGAAGCTATCAAGAACTGGAGGCACAGAATTCTCACCATAAGGCCTCGTAGACTATGGAACAAATTATCTGAAGAGAACAATCTGAGCCCAACCCAAGCAATGTACAGACATGTCTGTCCTGAACACTGGCCTTCCCAGAAAGATGAGCCTTCAGAATATTGGCACCTCTTTGTTTCTCACAGATTTTTATGCACCCAATACTCTTTCACTAATAGCATCCTACAGAGTGCTGAGCTCCTTTGTGGAATTTCCTATAACTTTATGTCAAAATCAGTGGTTCTTTTATAGATGGGGATACAGAGAAATGTAATTAGAGTGATAGGAAAGTTGGATAATGGAGCTTTGAAGGTGCAGTGCCAATGTCAAGTAAACTACTTTGTGGGGAGAGAGTGTAATGCTTTGTAAATCAACACCAGAACCTTGATTTGCATCTGTAGCAGGATGAGGAGCCAGGGATGTGGAGTACAGGTATAAGAGATGTTTCCAGCTAGGATATGTGCTCCTACATTATGCATGAGCCTCTGTGTGTCCCCCCCTTCATACCAACAATGGAGTGACACCATCAGAGTGGTTGATGTGAATACACTCCAGTTTTTGCCTTGCTTTTTTTTAGGGGCAGTTCATTGTCCTTGACTGATGCCAACACCTAATGAGCGTTGACTAGTGCAAGAAACCAAAGAGACCATTTAGAGAAAATATTTGGAAGCAATTAAAGGAGCTATGAAGTGTTGCATATATCATTACTACTTGCAAAGTATTTATTATCTAGCTGTGACAGAAATCCTTCAACCATGGCTGTAAGTGTTTCCATGATTTGTACTTCCTTGACTTAATAGCATGTCTTTCATAAATCATAATAAGTTATGATCTGTTTAACTTCTGTCATCTGTTGAAAAGTTGGAGTGTAAATGCCCTAGTGACCACTTATTGTGAAATATTAGAAAATCAGTATCCATTTTAAAATTCTATTTTATTTAACAGAAAATGATAGTTATAGATTCTCCCCCCGGGATAAAAATTTATTATGCAGTTAGTACAGCACACCAATTATAGTGTGCAAAGACTAGATTTTGCTACTTATTCTGTATTGCGCAGTGGCGGATTTAGCCACTGGGCCAATGGGGCCCATGCCAATGAGCCCTGGCCAATTGGAGGACTCCAGAAAAATGGGCTCCCTGATCCCACTTCCCAGCAGGAGTGCCAGGGAGATGGAGTGGGGCAAGCCCCTCTGACCTCATCCCTGATCCCCAGCACTCCTGAAGGGGTAGGAAGGGCCCCCCACTTGCTTTGGTCCAGAGCCCCACAAAAGCCCCACCTCTGGTACTATGAAATGACATGTGGAAGTAAAAACAGATATTTGAGACTTACACAGGGCTGATGGTAAAATTGAGGGAATAATTTATAAAGAATAATTATTCACAAATGTTACCTTTTCCCTCTTTATAAGTTGTTCAAAAACAGTTCATAAAATTCTCAAGTGAGTTCATTATGTGGAACTGCACATTTCTTTGGCAAATAATTATTGATCTGCAGATCATTTGCATACAGTTTATTGAAAATAGTTGCAATTTGTGCTGTTGTTTTTGTAAGTTGTGTGATGCTGAGTGGATGACTTAGGCAACCAAAGAAAATAGAGCAAATTGTGAATTTTAAGATCAGCACACACTTAAAAATTAACTTTCCAGATAAGGTTAATACGGCTATTGACAGAAGAATATTTCAAAAGTGTTACACATCATGACAATAAATGTATTACTCTTTAACAGATGCATAGATCAATGCACATCCATATAGTGACTGGTTATTATGAACTAGATAAAAATTCAACTAAAACTGAGTATACACTTTTCTAGTTAACTTTTGCTTGGCAATTGATCTACAATCACCTACCCAATAATTTAACAAGATTGGTCAATTAAGGATATATCTTATCAAAAGTCCAGTGTGTTTTTCTGCCCAAAACACTGACATTAGTGGTCTTCAAACATGAAGAAAATGAACTTTACAAAGGAGTTTCAGTGTAGTAATGACTGAAGTAAGACTTGTTAAGAATTCTTATCTACAACACAGTAAATCAGGCCAATGCTGTGGGTGAAGCTTCATGAAAACACACAGCACTTTTAACAGTTATTACTCCTGATTTTGCCATATTGTAACATCTAGTGTAGCATTAGCAAGACTGCTGGAGGTAGGATAGTGTGAGTATCCCCAGTCTTATCAACAAGATAATTTAAGGAGATTCTCTCAAGATAAAGGACAAATAACTGTTGGGGAATGGTTGTATTCAATGATAAAATTGAATAGTTCATTTGTTGACCCCAAATGAAATGAGACAATGATAATTAAATCTGACCCTCTTGTGAGCATACCATAAACTATCAGACAGTTCTTCCAGATATGTGACTGAATAGTTGCATTTCTAAATCACTCTGGCCTATGCAGAGCAATACTTTCAGCATTCTAGCATCATGCATAGATGCTTGGCTTCCGAAGCCATTGATTAAAGAGAAGTGCAGTGCGCTTGGTGGTAAGATCAGGTGAACTAAGACTTAGGCTGTCTACGCTTGGAGCTATGGATGTGATTCCCAGCTCTTGTTGCTATACTAGCACTAGTTGTCATCAAGCTAAAGCACTAAACATAATACTGTTGCTGTGGTAGCATAGGCGATACTGAGCAGTGGCATGGGTTAGCTGTCCCAAATACAAACCCACCTCAGAACCCATGGGTATATACTCAGGACAGCTAGCCCATGCCACTGCTTACTGATGCACAGGCTACCATGGTTACACTACTATTTGGGATGCTGGAACAATTTTTATAGTTGAGGTTCTGAGAGCCATTGAACCAAACTGTAAATCCTATATATCATGGAAACCATTTCAAGCCAGGGAGTGCAGCACCATTGGTTTCAGCACCTATGGTATTGTTTTTAGCATGCTAGTTTAATGATAGCTAGCTTGAATAAGTCTATGTGAGTTGGGAATTGCACCTCCAACTGCAAATGTAGACATAGCCTTAGGGAAAGACCAAAATGTTTTTATTTGTATTGCCTTGCGAGTATATATAAAAATAATCCAAAACACTGGCAACTGTAAGGAATTAGAAAGTAAGGGGGATATAAAGTAAAATTAGCTTTTTAAAAGTGAACAGTATTACTGCTTCAGATACAATGAAATAGGGGGTAAAAAACAAGGATCATTCCTAAATTTTAATTTTTGTATTCTTTAAGCTTCCATCTTCCTTAGAATTCCTTAAAACAGCCAAATATCAGAGAGTCAACAAACGTGGTTTAATGGTTAACTGTTTAGTAAATTGATCTGGATTTTCTTCCCAAAATCCAAGCCTGAGCTACGATATATGGCTTTTCTTTTCAGTGATTAATCTTAAAGTTCCACTAGCTTTCCATTTTAAGCTTTGGTTTTGATCCATCCCCTCTAACTTAAGCAAAACCACCTGAAACCATTTTCCATATGTGATTAAATATCCTCTTACAAAGAAAGGCAAAAATATGAACATTTAATTTTTTTTGACTACTTGAAAACTTTTCCAACTCTTTATGGCTCATTGATTTGGCCAAGAAACTCCACAGACTGGATGGCCCTCTTCCATAGAAAAACTCTCAGAAGGCTGGTCTGATGAAGGAAATCTCTGCAACAGTCCCCTCAGAATTCTCATAATTCAGTGGTGGCATGGGAGGACCACTGGTTACAACTCCAGTGGATTAGACAGAGGCCAGCCCAGAATCCATGCAGATTCTGGAGTATCTGTGAGATTCCAGACTCATAGCTGCAAAAGCCCTCTCTCTCTCTCCAGCTGCTTTAGCCTCTGGCACCGCCTCCTAAGCACCCCCATATTAGAAACATATCTCCATGTTTAAATTAACATAAATGCAGTTAAGGTTATTCAGACAATAGCAACTGTTTCCCCTCTCCCCCATAACTATAGCTGAATGCCACTCAAACACTATAATCACAATATGCAATAAGCCAATTTCCACTTGCAAGAGTGACACACAAATCTAGCTCTCTCTACTTGTTTTCATACCAGCACCAAAGAAATACAAAGACTTTTTCACACTGCAAACGGAAGACGGAGCTACCATAAATGGAGACTCTAAATACACTTTCAACCCTTTAGAAATAGTGGCTGTTTGGGTACCTACAGATGCAGCTAATTTACAAATACAGAGTTTTCTGGATTTGCTACATATGTTGTACTAGATGCTGAGCTTTAGATGATTCTGGTCATATGTTCCAGCCTTCATTATGTCCATACATGAATGCCTTAAAAATAAAGTTTGGGGGATTTTTCTAATGCCCTCAGGAGAGATAACACAAATAATTGGAATGGCAGTGGATTCAGCAAATGGCCTGGTGCACCAAAGTGTTCTTCATTGCACGGCCCGAGAGCCAGTGGCTGCTTCTTAAACTCCCTCTAAGCAGCATGGCTGCACAACAGGCTATAAATTGCCGTGCATTCAGCTCTAAAGGGCCATGCAGCAGGGACCTGGAGAAGAGAGAGGTAGTGGGTCAGTAGGAGCTGAAGAGGGGAGCAAGCTGAGGCTTGCAGGGCTGCTGTGGGCCTCTCCTCTGGTCCTGGAGCTCCTTGTTGACAGCAGGGGGCAGAGGGGCTCCTTCCCCAGAGCTCCCGTGCTGCCTATTGGCAGGGAGCAGGCTGGGAGGAGTCCTCTGGCTCCAGCCCCCGGGCCAGGGCCGGCTCTAGGCACCAGCAAAGCAAGCACGTGCTTGGGGCAGCACATTTCCAGGGGCAGCATTCCAGCACTGGCCATCCCTTTTTTGGGGGAAAAATCCACCAATGTACATAAAAAACCCCCACAAAAACCCATGAAGATCAAAAAAATTTCCAGTAGTGCGATAGGAGCGTGAAAAATATCATGTCACATTGTGACACAGTCACTCATAATGTGAACGTCCATAAATGTGTTAACGTTAACAGTTATTGATTAAATCCAGAGTCACAATTACTTGTGTGTATTGTGCTGCTCTATCGGCGCTATTCATGCCAATTTCTGTGTCGTGTCGGTGCCAGTGGTTTAGCGTGTGGTATTTGAATATTTTGCTTGTGTTTGAATTTGTTTTAAATCGTTTCAACTTTCAAAGTAATCCAACCTTGGTAAAGGTGAGTAAAGCATTTATTTATTTACTTATTCTCACTACAACTTCTGTTTTCATTTTTTTAAATTTTAAACAGTCAAAACAAAACAAAAAATCTTTGCAAAGTGCAAATGTCTAAAAGCCAAAAAAGGGGGGGCAGAATTCCAACCCTCTGCCCCAGCCCTGAGACCCCACCTGCACCCTACAGCCCTCACACACAGCCAGAGCCCTCCCCTGGGCCACCTCTAACGCTCTGAACCCCTCTTTCCCAACCCAAGTAGCTCTCACATTGAAGGTTTTTTGCCAAAGTGGCCCCCACTTCAAAAATAGTGAAGAGCACTGGTGTATCAGATGGGGAGTGGACATGTGTTGGAGAGCAACAATAACATCCTCCATTTCCATTTGCTTAGAGAGTTAATTAGTGAACTGACACACTGGTTTAATCAGAACAGAAATTCTCAAGAGTATATTGTCATTCATTAGGCAGACTTCATTCTTATCAAAATACTAGTAAGTTAATTGTTTTTAGAAGGCTGTAAAAAGCATACAGTATATTTACATAAGAGGCTAAACAGGTTGGGATAAAATTAAAAAGCAATTACACTTCTATTCAAAGCTTGAACCAAGTATGAACTGAACCTTTTTTTTTGATGTCGAAAAAAGTTCAGCAGATGATCTTTCCCTGCACCATTATTTTTCTTTGTGTCAATATCTCTATTATTACTTATTCTGGCTGGAACAGTAAGTGCTCAGAGTATTCAGACAGAACAGCTGCCCTGTTAGCCCCTAATGAAATAAGGCCAGAAAGCTAATCAAATATTAGGCTCTTGAGAGCATCTTTAAACCATGAAACAATTCTTACTTCTCTCCTCTCCTGACATTTTCCATCAAGAATGGAAGTGGGAACCATCAACCAAGGTGGTAATCTCTTTAGGGCAAGCACTGTCTCTTTACTAGATATATGCAGTGTTGTTGTAGCCTTGTTAGTCTCAGGATATTAAAGACAAAAGATGGATGAGGTAATATCTTTTACTGGACCACTTTCTGTTGGTGAGAGAGACAAGCTTTTGAGCTTACACAGAGAGATTGTCTTTACAGCACATGACAAATGGAGCCAGATGCCTTACAATGGCTTCTATGCTACAATTATTAATTATAAATGTCCTTAGAAGTCTGTTCTCATGAGACTTTCAGCCCTGTTTTGCAGACTCAAGATGCTGAGGTGCTTTTCCAAAACTGATTCAAACTATCTGAACTTTGAATAGATGTTGCCTCTGGTACTCTGATAGTGGCTCAGTGACAGAGATCTGTGCTGTGGATCTGAAGGTCTTAACTCTGCTAATGAACCAGGGGGGACCAACACAGGTCCACATGCTGGAATTTGATGGAGAGTGTTGTTTCCTTTTCTCAAAACCCAAGAAATTTTATTATACAAAACTCTACATCTAAAGAATGTTAAAATTGTGAAGTCAAGCACTCAGAAGTTAGAAAACACCAAAACTGAGTTTGCTTGGGCCACCTTAATTCAGCCTTCTTGTGTGTATGCACTATGATACAGACTTTAATTACCTTTCATATACTGTTTTTTCCCACAATGCAATGCTGTCCTAGAGAGTTGAATTCTATCCCTCTCTCAGCCACAGAGTTCCTACGTGATGCTGGGCAAGTCACTTATATCAAACTCTTCACAGGTGATCACTAATTTTTCTTTTTTGGACAAATAGGTTATTTGCTGAAAAATGCAATTTTGGTTGACCAGAAACTATTTGTGAATTTGAACCAATTAGGTTTGATTAGGTGTGGGTGGGTGGGGGGACTTTTTAGAGCCAGCTTCAGGAAATCCTGTATGTGTTTTACTTTGGTGGTTATGACACTTGCCTGGGAGATGGGAAATCTAAGTTTGTATCTCCACTCTGGAGCAGGGACTTAAACTAATAAATCCCCACTCCAAGATGAGCATCCTGATCATGAGGTTATGCAAGGGTATGAGTGTTGTGCTCAGTCTTCCCTGCTGAAGTTGTTCCATTTTGGCCCAATGATTATTTATGTATTTATACAAAGAGAGAGCCTGATGATTAAAGCACTCGCCTAAGAGGCAGGTGTGGATTCAAATCTTATATAGGCTGATTCAGAGAAGGGATGTGAAATAGACTTGTGTGACCCAAAATAGTCTTCTGAAACTTGATGACAAATTCTAAAAATAAAAATCATAAATGAACTGAATATTTTTTTCTGATTTGTTCGATGGCTGAACCAAAAATCTCTATTTTTCAGTATAGGCCTACTAAATATATTAAACTAACTCTATACAATCTGATATTCAACTGCTTCATACCTTTTATAGCCTTTTGGACTTGTACAAGTGGAAGTAAAATGCAACCATTTTGATTTGATTTGGCATTGTTTTACAACCACTTTGCATAAGTGTAAATACCTTTATGTGATGAGAGGCAATGATTAATCAGGTCCATAATATTGACATAATATGACTTTCCCACTGCAAATAAGAATTACAGTAATATCAGACATTTAAATTATTAGTATGTGTAGATATCTCATTCCTAATTGAAATATAAAGCCACTGTAGAAGAGTGTAGTAGCCACTTTAAGTGCACGCACCACTAGCCCTCTTTTTACTGGTACTTGGCTATTTAAAAAGAGACAATCTGGACAATGTAACTCTCCAAGAAGGCCCAGAAATCCAATCAACAAGAGGCAGCATGTGTACTTCTAGGTTATAAAGGCAAGCCTGTGGCTCAGTAGAAGAAAAGCTTTCCACAAGGTGAAGCTTAGAGACGCACAGAGGAAAAGTGTGTACTCCAGGAAAGAGGCTGTGGGAGTAGGAAACTGAATGGCCACAAAAAGGAAAAAATGTCTAAGTCCTAGATTTTCAAAGGTGCTCATTCTTGCCCTGCTCAACGTACTCAGATGAACGTGCCTAGGCCTCATGGCATTGTCATAGCTGACTCTATCTATTCCTTACGCTCCTATGCCACATTTTGTGAATGGGGATACTTTGTACATTCAGAAGGCACTGACACTAGGCACACATAAGTGGTGAGTAGCCTAACCACCCAGTGAGCCAGCTCCAAAGGGCAGGGAAAGAAGCCAGAGGAAATAAGACTGCCTTATACACCTGAGTCCATCTCAAACAATTTTCTTACACTTTAGCATCATCTACAAATATTGCAGCTGTGACATGCACAAAACTAGTTTCATTAGACGAAATGGTGGGGCAAAATAAGCTTTTTAAACCACTTCACTTTGAAAATCACCTTTACCATGGATTTTCCTGAGGCCACTGGGTTGGATGCACTCTGCATCTCTGGTCCCAGATAGCTGAGGCAGCATCCATCTCATGCAATGGTGAGTCAGTCTTTCCCTTTCAGTTAAGGCTGACCAGTAGTCAGCAAGGTCAGGGAGGGAGGCTCAGAACTAAGAATTATCAAGTGTGTGTATTTCTAGTGGTGTCCCATAGGAAGCTGTTCTTAGCCCTATGCTATTTAAGTTCTCTATTAATAACCTAGAGGAAAACAAAAGCATTGCTGAAAGTTTGCAGATGACCCAAAAAACTGGGAGAATGGTAAATAAGGACTGGTCAATGACATGGAGCAATCTGGATTAGTTGGTAAGGTAGGCACAAGCTTTTTTATATGCTAAATGTAAATGTGCCATCTAAGAACAAAGAATGTAGGTCATAGTTACAGGCTGGGGGACTCTATCATGAGAAGCAGTGACTGAAAAAGATTTGGGGTTTGTGGTGGAGAATAAGCTGAATGAGAGCTCCCAGTGTGATGCCATGGCTAAAAATCCAAATACAATCCCTGGGTGCATACAGAGGGGAATCTCTAGTACAATTAGAGAGGTTATTTTACCTCCGTATTTGGCAGAGGTGTGATTACTGCTGGAATACCATGTCCACTTGTGTCCACAGTTCAAGAAGGATGTTGATTAATTAAAGAGCCATGAGAATGATGGAAGGATTCAAAAACATGCCTTATAGTGACAGATGCAACAAGTGCAATCTATTTAGCTTAACAAAGAGAAGGTTAAGAGTTAACGTGTAGTCAGGGGTGTGGCCTCCCTCCGAGATTGACGGATAGGAGCCATTCTCTCCCCTCCAGTGGGCAGAGTCAGGAAAGTCACATCCACCCTACCGGAAGCAAAGGGGTGGGAATGGACGTTTTAAAAGGTGGGTCCTGCTGCTCAGTTGTGTGAGAGCCAGAGAAGGAAGAAAACCTCTCTCTTCTGCTGCCAAGCTCTGCTCTGGAGATGGAGCTCTGCTGCACTGAGGACCCAGAGGAGGTGCTGGGACTGCTGTGGGACCAGTACCTGGAGGAGCTACTGGGACTGTTAGTGAATGTGTATCCCAGGGAAAAAGAGTAATCCCAGGAGACAGAGGTACACTCCATAGGGGTAGAAGGAAGTAGCCAGGGACACCAGACAATAATCCAGCTGGATTGCCAGAATTCTGGTCAATGTGTTTTGGCAGGATCCCCGCTGACCAAGTGGCAGAACCATCCACCACAGTTAGAGCACAGGGCTGGGATCCAGTGGAGTAGGGTGGGCCCCAGGCCCTCCTACCCATGGGGCAGCCTATCCGCTTTATGAAAAGAGACCTTTGCTTGTCCTCTGTCTGCCTGATCCAGAGGGCCAGTGCCCCCTCTTCCCGGGATTGCTAATTCTCTATTGAGTCTTGCCTTTATAGATATGTGGTAGCGAGGGGAGACTGGCCTCCCACCAAGACTGACTGGGAGGGATGGCCACAGACTCTACAGCATGCTTACAGTCTATAAGGACCTATATGGTGAACAGATATCTAATAATAGGCTGTTCAGTCTAGCAGAGAATGATATAACATGATTCTATGGCTGGAATTGAAGATAAGGCATATTTTTTTTTTTACAGTGAGAGTAATTAAGTATTGGAACAACTCACCAAGGACTGTGGTAGATTTTCCATCACTGACCATTTTTAAATCAGGGTTGGATGTTTTCCTAAAAGGTATGCTCTAGGAATTATTTTGGGGAAGTTCAACTGCTTATGTTATACAAGAGGTCAAACTAGATTGATCAGAATGGTTCCTTCTGGCCATGGATATATGCTTCTGTGAATATGACTCCTGGGAAATAATATAGGAGGGTGCATGCAATAGCAATCTCTGTGGTGAGATGCATCATTGATACCAGAGAAGTGGCCCACATGTGCCTGAATGAGCTAAAGGCATATAAAGAGCACTTAATTTAGCAATTATGGATCCTATGAGGCTTGTAGTTTTACTCCTTTTTTCCCCCCACGGAATAGGTGTAGTTTTTAATGCCTACTACAGCAGTCTGTCCTTTGCAACTTGTTTCAATGCTACTTTGGGTGGGCTTCTGCAGCACCTCCTCTTGGGGGGTGCCTTGAGACTTCACCACCACCACCACTCTCCTTAGTACCTCTGCTATTTCATCCTGAAGGTGAGGATATTCCTTTTTGTGTGGCTGTGTTGTGCAATACAGGCGAGTTGCCTCTTAGGCGCATTTAACATGCGTGAATTCAGCTTTGCGCGTTCAGCAAAAACAGAAAAAAAAATAACAACTTTAAATACTGCATCTGTAGTGTGGGCGATTCTGCCCACCATTCAACTCAATGAGTGTTTCACTATATGCGGTTTTCACTTTACGTGCTAACCGCGGAACGGAACCCCGGCGTAAGATGAGACTCACCTGTATATGGTGTCCAAAGAATATCTTTCCCAAACCTAGTAGGTCAATGCTGTTATGTCCCACACATGAAAAAAAGGAACTGAAATGTGTCTTTAGGATATCAAAGGCTCTCTTGGTGACCATTTTTGATTTGTGGTCATGCATAAATCATCTTTCACAGATAGAGGACAGATTATAGGGATCAGGAGTTGGAGTCGGAAAGGGTATCCTCTGTCTCTTGAGAGGGTAAGAAATCGTGTGAGATCAGCTGTCAGGATAATGAAGTCCATGTTTTAGCATGTGAAATGGACAGTGTGAGAATAGGGGCTAGGGGCAGAATGGGAGCTTCTGATAGAGGGATAATAGCCAGTGGCAGGTCGGGAGAAGGCAGGAGAAGACCCCGTGAATCACTTCTTACAACTAGCCCTTCAAAAATTCCCCACTGAAGACAGACCTGAGCTGGACCAATATTATATGTTGTGGAAGCAGTCTGGGTAGCTGGTCACCACTTCCATGAATACCAGGTAAGCATTGCACACAGCCATCGTGATCATAGAACAGGTCCTTTTTCTGTTTCTGTAGAAGTCTGTCAGCTGCGGGTGATAGGGTTACTATGAGTCCCATCAATTATCCCAGATACTGGTAGGAAACTGGTGATCTCACAAAAGTCTCATAGGGAAGTCAAGACAATCTGAGAATTGACTGGCACCTGTGGTTCGAGTAATGGCTCACTGAAACGATCCTGGTCTCAGGATCTGGTGACTATGACAGACTCCGATTCCTTTGTCATGGTGAGGAATGATGGAGACCCAATTGAGAGATGCTTCTGGATACAGACCTGCTTGACAAGGCCAAGGAAATTCGGAGGGATCTGATACACATGAGAGGGAGAGGATATGAGGGTTGCCTTCTTGCTTGTACCTGACATTCACACCTATATATCTCTTCCCTCTATGCCAGCTGCTGCATCACTAAATTTTTGAATATGTCTCCTTGCTTTCAAGTTGGTCCCTGCTCTCTCTGCCACCTGCAAACAACCTGTCCTCACCCTGTCCCATCCCTCACCAAGCTATATGTTCCTTACCATGATAATGAAGGGTTGAAGAGAGGATGAGGAGCAGGGACTGCCAATGGCTCGAAAAGCCACTAAATATAAACTGATTCCAGTACAGAGATTCCAACCTACTAGTGCTATGTTGCCCCAGAGTTAGATTTTCAAAGCTATCTGCACTAAAAGCAGAACGTAGCTCCCAGTCAATGTGCATGTCCTTTTCGGAAGGCCAGTTATGTCCCATACAAACATACTAAGTGCACAATGTTTTCCACAACCAGGAGGCAGTGCTTGGGCAACAGTGGTATTTTCAATGTACAGGAGGTACTAATGCCATTACTTGGCCTATGGCTATTCCTATTTCATTTCAGCTCTGCAAACAGCAGTATTTTCAACATGAACTAGCAAAATGGCAGCAGGTGCATAGTGCAATACTTTGGCATTAGGCATGGGCCCAAATGCCTCTGATCCATTGCCACTTTCAGAATGGGCATGGGGAAGAGGGGAATGAGATATGGTGATGCATCTAAGAGAGTCTGACATGTTTGACAACTGTTACAGCCATATTTTCAAAAGTTACGCCTGTGCAATTCTTTAAACTCATTTGGTGAAGAAGTTAGACACATAGATTTCCAGTGTGAATGTACAAAGCAAATATTTTCATATACCTACCCAGCTAGCTGGCAAAATGGCAGTAACCTGAGTTACACATGTACATTGTCTGTTGTGCTCATAAGTTGGGCATGCACAAATGCATGTGTAGTAGTATGTCTTTTGAAAACATGGTGCACAAACAAGCTGTTGGATGGATCCAGCAAAGTGACATTAAATAAATAATTCATGTTCAAACCTATATGAACATTTATTTTATATGCAAGATTAAAGAATTAATGCATTGTGGAGGCCCTAATACTACTATAATAGCTGTACAAAATATCTGAAGAATATTGACCTTTCTGCTTAAAATATGACACTGACGTTTTGAAGTGTATTTGTAAAGATGAAGTGGGCAGAATTTGGGTATGAAGGGCACAGAAGATAGTTTGTGAAAACCACATCACTTTGATGCAGCATTCATGTTATGATCAAAACATGAAACAATTCCATTCAGCCAAATAGTTAACATTTTAATAGAAAATAATTTATATAAAACTTTAATTTTCCAGAGCTAAATACCTTTTTAAATTAAGATTCCATCCAAAACATTAATTGCCTCACTCATGTTAATGATTAAAATGATTACCAACAGTATGATTAGAGCAATACTAAATAATTTAAATGAGAGAAGCAATACCAAGGAAAGAGGAATGTGTGCATGTAGGGGAAATGAAACAAAACTGCCCTCATGATCCCTGATTTTTAAAAAGCACTTAACAGATTATCTCTTTCAAGAGTAGCTAGGATAAAAAGTGAAATCAAATGCAGTATGAGAAGGCAGACATAAGGGTGACATGAGAGAGAACGTGAAATAATTACCTGAACTAGGAGGAGTGGAGACAGCATCCATAGTATCATTTCCTTGGAAGCCTGTGGGAAGCCACTGTGTAAAATAATGCTGAGCCTAAATGTGGATTTATTTATCTATTTATTTCTCTCTGATGTAAACAGGTTTCGGAAGCAATGGTTTGAGCAATACAGCTTTGGATTGTGGAAAGATCAGATTACACTGCAGAAGAATTAGGTTCTAAACTCCACATATCCTGGGGAATCTGATTTTGGGCAAACAAAACACCTGCTTATTCTAAGGGATGATGATGCAAACTTCTCCCAGCAACAGAGTTATCTGGTGTGAACCAAATTTCCTCTCAACCTCCTTTGATTCTTGCTTGGAGCCACCAACTTGCCCATTGTGATGTTGTATTCCATATTTTTCATGGAAATATGCTTCTGTATGTGACTTTGATGTAACTGGAATATGCTTTATGCAAAAGGTCTCTTATAAGATATTGTAACAAAGGTTATAACCTACTGAATATATTCCTCCTATTTGTATGCATGTATTATTCTTGTATCTGAAGCTGGAAATATGAAGTATAACTCTGAGGTCCTATTATAACTATGCAAAGTATGGACCATTAATGGTAGTTTAGAATTTTGATGGCTCCAATTGACTAGAACAATTAGTTGTAAATGGTTTATTTACCTGCAAACCTTCCTGTGTACATGTGGACTAACCCATCTTAATCCTTGAACTTTTCCATTGATGAGGTGCGGGTGGGGAGGGGGGACAAGCACAGACAAAAGATTTCCACTTTGTGCCAAAGCTATAAAAGGAGCAGGACAAAGGGGGCTGAGAGAACCCCTACTTACCACCTGAGATGGCTGCTGGAACTAACAAGGACTATATTGGGGAAAGGATCGGGCCCAGACTAGGAAGCAGACTAATCTGTGAAAGAAGTTTATTGGAACATCTTTGAGAGTGAGATTATCTGTAATCAGTTTCTTAATGTATTAGGCTTAGATTTGCATGTTTTGTTTTATTTTGCTTTGTGACTTACTTTACTTGGATGTTGTTACTCAAAATCACTTAAATCCTACTTTTTATACTTAATAAAATCACTTTTTTTATTAATAAAGAGTATGTGTTAATACTTGGGGGTCAAACAGCTGTGCACCTCTTGTCAGTGACATAGAGGGTGAACATGTTATGAATTTACCCTGTATAAGCTTTATACAGAGTAAAATGGATTTATTTGGGAGCTGGGTGTCTGGGATAACCTGCTGAGCTGTTTTTACTTAGTCTGCAGCTTTGGGGGTGTGACCCAGACCGTAGGTCTGTGTTGCCACAGGCTACCATGTCTGGCTCAACAAGGCAGGTTTCTGGAGTCCCAGTTTGGCAGGGAAAACAGGCTCAGAAGTAATTTCAGCGCATAAGGTGACAGTCCCAAGAGGATCTCTGTGACCAAACCCCTCACACCCATAATACTTTGGACTTGACTTTCTGTTTGTTTTTTTAGTAAAAGACATTCGGCATCTTGCACTGGCCAACATGGAACTTCATCTGCCATTGTGCTGTCCCTTTACTTAATTCTTGTTACCTCTCTCTGAAATTCTTCACTTTTGTCTCAGCTTTGACTGACTTATATAACTGTATCTCCCACTAGTTTTGGCACCTTGCTGCTAATCCATGTTTTTCTTGCCAATGAGAAAGATTAACTGACACCCATCCTAGTACACAACCTTGGGACACCTCACTGTTAACTTTAGCATGCTAACCTTTGACCATTTATTCCTATCCTTTGTTTTAGCCACTTTCTAATTCATGACAATACCTTTGCCTTTCATCCTATGACCATGTAATTTCCTTAATAGACTTTTGTGATGGACTTTTTGAAAGACTATCCATTACACCATTGATATGACTGAAGAATTCTAACAGATTTGAAGTTATGCTGGTTTTGTCCCCATTATGCCATCTGGGAGTTTTAGAATGCTATTTTTCAGTTAACATAATCAATTTTCCTGTTTCTGAGGCAGTGCTCTTTGGCCTAAATTTCTAAGGATCACCCTTAAAACCTCCAAAAGCAACAAAGAGTCTTGTAGCACCTGATAGATCCAGACTAACACGGCTACCCCTCTGTTACCTTAAAACCTCCATATTTTTAAATTCTGGAATAAGTATTTTCCCAATATCCTTTCATTTCCTTATTCTTCTCTATGGTCTCTTTTGCTCACTTGTACTCCACTACATTTTGTTCATCTCTCAGGATTCCTGCTTCTGATAAGCTTTAAGAAATTCTTAAGTGGTTTTTTTTAAATGTCTTAGCTGTTTACTCTTAAAAACTCCTCTTTGCCCTCTTAATCTTTCACTTTTCATTTACTTTACCATAGATTGTCTTTCTTTCTGGTGTTTCTGTGAAGGATTAATTTCTACTTTTTGAAAGACAATACAAGGAAGGAAGGCTAAAGCTTGGAGCTACCTTGATCTACATTTATCTCTGTGACAAACCGAGCACATACAGTACCAACTTTGCTTGCTTGCCTTTTTAGCATGATCTCATTGGTTTTGGTTTCAACTATTTTTTTCCTTAGATACCATTTTAAAATTACAAATCAGATGAAAATGAAACCTGTGCTAAGTATATTTTATACTCAACTTTAGTTGTTTATTGTTGGTATATACTCGTATAGTCCTAATCTTTGCCTGAGCCTGGAATTTCTTGAGTATGCAGAGACTGCTATGCCTTCAGGGAGCTGCACTGCAGTCCATGGGCCTCAGCACAGGCACAGAAGTCTCTTCTTATGAAAGAAGTTGGAGGGTCCAGGCCTATGTTATCATGGACATCTAGTTATACTTCATACAATTTTCTCCATTAACAATATGTCTCCATGTCTTGTTAAGACAGCATTGGGGCAGGATAACATTTTTATAGATTAGCAAGAGCCTTCATGGTTCTAGTAAAATTATTGATTTTAGGCCCCTTGGAAAACAGTGTGTGTGCCATGTATCAGTGCCATCCACAGACAAGTCTAGATGGGAAATGAAGGTGGGTTAGTATACATCAGAGGTCGGCAACCTTTCAGAAGTGGTGTGCCGAGTCTTCATTTATTCACTCTAATTTAAGGTTTTGCTTGCCAGTAATACATTTTAACCTTTTTAGAAGGTCTCTTTCTATAAGTCTATAATATAGAACTAAACTATTTTTGTATATAAAGTAAATAAGATGTTTAAAATGTTTAAGCTTCATTTAAAATTAAATTAAAATGCAGAGCCCCCCGGACCGGTGGCCAGGACCAGGGCAGTGTGAGTGCCAGTGAAAATCAGCTCGCGTGCCACCTTCGGCACCCGTGCCATAGCTTGCCTACCTCTGGTATACATCCTGCATAGAGTAAAAGTGTCTTTGGAGTCAACACAACCAGGAGGGGAGCATCTCTGTATCCATTTTCAGGAACAAATACATGTTTGGTGGTGACTGAGCTCATGCCAGTCAGTGTCGTCACGTTCCTGGAGTGATTCTGCCTGCTGGTGTTAATTTATCAATAAGGAAAGTGGAGGTTATGCAAAAATACCAGGTTCTACTTTTTGCAGTCACCTGCCTGTCCAGCTACTTATCTTCAAGCCTTTGAATTTTTCACTTGATATACTGCATCTGTCTGAAGTGTACTGTAAAAATTCTTATCCTTTCAAGAAGATATAGATCTCAAAATACAATGATGTCACCCTATAGAAGGAGACAAGAATAAAGAACCCATGTCTAGCCTGTATCGAAATAAGCAGTAGCAAGGAGATTGAACTACACTTCAATATATTTTTCTATCTTTGACCCATTTTACTCTTGATAATCAAAGTTAAATATTACTCAATCTAATGAAACAGGGCAACTTTTTTTAAAAAATGAAATAAAAGAACCATACGTTGAGCTGGAAATTGGGGTAACTTCACTGATTTTAAAGTTGTTTAAAATGGAAGCTCTACTTAGTAGAGAGTTGTACTGTGCAAAACTAATTTAAATGGGAGCTTCTGAGCATGAACACAATACAAATAATAAAGTACAACACACCAACACTTGCTGTAATATACTTCATTTTTTATTTAGACTTATTTCCTGCAAATATTTACCTATCTCATTAAAGTCAGGTGGACTAATCACAGTGTGTGAAGTGAAGCCAATGTGTAAATTTTTGCAGGCTTGAGCCTTCAACTCCAGTCACCGTTTAATCACTCGTTGCCCACCCCAGTTCTTCTAAAAAAAGAGAGAGCAACTAGTACCCCCGGTTCCCTTACATTTTCCTTGTGCTATATTCCTCACACTGAATATCCTCAGTGACTCATACAACTGCATCCTAGAATACTTTAATACTTTCCAACCCAAAACTCTTAACTGATTCATATTTGTAAAGGCGCACAATGTTCCTGACAGGTAGATAATATGATCCCCCTTCATTAAAGGCAGGTGGAGAGGTGTTGGGGAAATTGAAGCAAAGAGAGGGTGGTGTCTAGAAGGCCATGTCAGAGGGGGAAACAGAAGCCAGCACTCCCCTCTCTTCAGCAACTTGGCCAGGCTTCTTCCTCTAAATAATACAGCTCGAATCAATATCAGCAGAAGGAAAGAGGACGTGAGCGGGGGAGAGAGACGTTTGCAGATGAGATCAAAGGCGATGGAGCCTCCTGGCAGAGGGATCGCCCATTATTCACCCACTTGGTGGTGGGATGGGCAGCCTGAGCTGGGCCAGTCATGCATCTTCCAAACTCCTGCAGGAAGTTCCGTACCAGCCACATCCCCATCACCCATCCGGACCTGCCGTGAGTCATGCCCCAGAGGAGGGGCGGATGAGGAACGGGAGGTCTCCCCGTTGTGGGGCTGTAGCAGCCAGCAGCATCCCCTCCCCCGCGGCTGGCTGCAGGGACTGAGCGCGCAGGGCGGAACCAGAGCGGCAACAGCAACAGCCGCGGACCGGCTTTTCCCATCCCCATAGCAACCGCCCGGGCAACAGGCGCGCGAGCTCCGCGCTCCGCCTCTAGCCCAGCGGGGGTGGGTGAGGGGAACAGCCACGTCGTCGCAAGGTGCCTGCAAAAGGGACCTGCGCGGTTGGGGGGGGGGGGACATGTGCGGTCACCAGGG
>ML677326.1:37378118-37652594 GCA_007922305.1 Dermatemys mawii | reverse complement strand
GCAAAAGGGACCTGCGCGGTTGGGGGGGGGGACATGTGCGGTCACCAGGGGTGGCGGGGGAGCCACCCAGGCGCAGCCAGAGGCGGCTCCCCGCGCCAGCAGGGCGCCCTTGCGCTCTGCCTTTGCGGGGGAGGGGGGGGAGGACGTTCAGCCCCCGCGCCGCGGGGTCCCGTCCGGCGGTGGGGGCGGGGTGGGGGACACGGGCTCTGCCCCCCAGGAGCGCCGGCCTCGGCAGTGGGCGGCTCGGCCCTATGCCCCCCTCTCTTGTTTTGCTTTAAAGCGCGTTGCAGCGTCTTCCCTCTACGGCGGCCCCGAGCTCCCCGCTCCTGCCCCGTTGGAGTCTCAATGGAGCAGTGCCGGGGTGAAAGCCCCGCTGTGGGCGGCTTGTTTCTGTTTCGCCTCCCGTTGAAGCAGACGCCAGGCGCTGTGCCGGGCATGTCCCCTTCTAGTAAAGAGGCTCCGCCTCCGCCAGGGCTTGATTCGTCGGGCACTTTTTAAGATGATTTATGGAGCAACCTGATGCGCTCATTGGCCACGCTGCACGGTCCTTTCCGAGCCGGATCCTGCCTGGCTGGGGGCTTGGCTCCCGCTCGCTCCCACGCGCTGCGGGGACTGCGGAGTAACCACTGGAGAGTGACTTGTAGGGACCCCACGGAAGAGACACTTCGAGCCAATGGATTCATGGAGGCGCCCCTCCTTCCCGTGGCCCCTGTGCAGTCCCCGCAGCAGGGTGAGGCTCCTGCTGCTGTTATTGACCGTGCGTCTGGGGACCTGGTAAGTACAAGTGACGAGGGGAGCTGAAGAGCGGCTCTGCTTAGTAGCCTCTCTCCCCCCCGTATCGCTTTGGGTTGGGGACATTGCACAGTAGCAGCCCGTTGTAATACGGAGCGATCACGGGCCGCTCTGTCCCACTCCCTTCCGCCCCCCTTACCCAACTCCTTTACGTTTGTTGTCAGATTACTTTCAGCCTGGGCTTGCATCCCGTTCACCTGCCCGAGAGCAGTGTGGTCCCCAGGAAGGGGGAGTGCCCTGTGGTTGTTCCGAGCCTTAACATGTAGTCTAGCTCTTTCGCAAATGACACTCTGCAGCCACCTCTAGTGAATCTGACATTGATAAAGTAAAACTTTGCTTGATTGTGTTTGTCATTTGAGTCAGAAGTGTTTGTGGAGCCCTTGCTTCAGTTTAGCTGCAGTAAGTGATCTTCAATTTATGCTTCCTTTAAAATAATGCATTTTTCTTATCATCCGATATTCACTGTATGTGGGCTGTGGAAGTCAGTACAAGTAGGGATTTATCAGAGCTTGTACATATTTGCCAGCGTCCGTTTACCAAGAGGACCTTGATACTCAACAATAAAAATTGTTCCATGCAGGCTGTAAGTGATTAGAGTTTCATCTGAGGCAATTAGTTTTATGCTTTTATTGATTTGGTTTAGTTTGTGAAAAATAAATCTTTGTCATCTGACAAATGTCAGGTTGCTCTTCCTGTAGCTGAAAAGTTCCCTGATGTAAATAAATAATACTAATAATTTGGCAATTAACTTAATTTGATCATTATTTGCAAAAGAAATAAACCAAGATATTTATACAAAAAATTGTCATCTGCTTATCGTATTTTAGTTTTCCACCAAACTCTGGTACTATCCATGTGGCTTTAGGACATATGTTCGGATCCTGCACAATAGAAGTCAATGGGAGTTTTCCCTTTGTCTGTAATGGGATCAGGTTCAGGTCCATTGTGCACATGTGAAATAGTTGAGTAGGTTCTGAGATGCTGTTGAAGTCTATGAAGCTGAAAATACAAGATTTAAGATGAATTGCGTATCTTTTAACTACATGCATCAAATTATCATTCATAGATGAGGTAGCAGATGTGTATTATCTAGAATGGTAAGAAATCCATTAGCATATGTTTTTAATAAATCCATTATTAGTTAGACCCCATGCTGAACAATCATTTATCAATCTGTGTGAAGTTTTGCAGATCATAACTTATCTCTCATTTTCAGAGGACTGCTGTGTGATCCCAGTTAGAAACACCACTGATTACCTTTTTCTTAGGCATGCATAAGTGTCTGTTTCTTTTAAAAATCTTGTTAGATTAATTAAGGTAACATTTTTCAAAGGCATTGATGGAAATGATACCAGCGCAGCTGTGTATCTTCAGAATGTTTCTTAATGAACATGTTATGCCTCAGGTATGAAGAAAATTATGAAGTGGTTTGAGAGAAAAGAAAATGTATGCTCAAGAGTTATCTTAAAAATAGTTGTAGACGACATAGTACAAACATAAGAATGGCCGTACTGGGTCAGACCAAAGATCCATCCAGCCCAAGATCCTGTCTACTGACAATGGCCAATGCCAGGTGTGCTGGAGTGAGTGTACCTAACAGGTAATGATCAAGTGATCTCTCTCCTGCCATCCATCAGCACCCTTCCCCTTATGCAGATGACATAGTTGCAGATGACATTTCATTTTTCACTTATTAAAAATAAAGTATGATTGTTTCAGAGGACTGGGTATGGAGTTATTAATCATATACATGTAATTAGCAGTAGATTTATAAATAAGTTAATGAAGAACCCTCTAATGAGATGAAGAAATGCACTTGGATTAATTATTTTATTCTGGGCTGCACAATCTCTTCTCAGATAAAATGGAACCTTCAATATAAGTATGTATGAACCTATATCAGCTGTTTTCAGGCTTGCTTTTCATTCAGAGATTAATTGGTAATGTTTGTTGTTGAGAGCTTTTCCAAGTGACCACAAATGGAAATGTTTTCCAGAGACTGAATCTGTGATGTGTAGTTTGTTACAGCTCAGTGATGTTCTGCAGGGAGCTTTCTGGGACTTTCCAAAGCCCCTTCTTTATATTCTGCCATTAAGTTGAAAGGAAGTTGGGAGGGAATTTTCTGCTTCTCTGCATTCTTTTCTAATCTCTATCAGAAATGGCTTTTACATGAACTTCAAGGAAAAACGTTCTAAAAAGCAACATTTGCCTTCAGAATAGACCCACAATGCAGACTGTAGACACTTTCCAAAAATTGCTGAAGATGGGAGATCCCAAACTCTGAAACAAGGTCTCCACCTTTCATACCACTCAGACTTTGAAGGACCTAAGTTGGACCTTCTCTGTTATATGTGTATGCTCTTATGTGTAAACACCCACAACCCCCACTTTCAGTAAAGGCTGCTCTGTAAGTAACACACTTAATGCAAACCTAAAAGCAAGGAAATGAAAAGTTGAGTACAAGTAGTACATACCTTTTAATCTAGACTGCCACCTAGAGATGCACATGCATCACAACCTTAACTCTGCCTACAGATATCAATCTTCCAACATCTCATCCCTAAATCTTACCCAACTCCAGACACTGTGTTTAGCTGCAACATAGATATACCCAAACACACCAGCCCAGACCTCCCTTCACTACTGTCCTTTCTGCTCAGTTCTGTGAGATTACACACGCTCAGGTTTGAAGAAAGGGGTGTTGAATGGTTGGTACCTTTCCTGGGATGAAGGTAAGATTGTGGTGCTTTTTCTGTGGTGTACGGTGGTTGTGCTGGAACAGTGTCCAGTAGAACTTCAGAATTATGAACACCAGAGTTACAAACTGACCATTCAATCACACACCTCATTTGGAACCAGAAATACACAATTAGGCAGCAGCAGAGATCACCAAAAAAACAATAAAAAAAAAATACAGTAGAGTACTGTAAATGTAAACTACTAAAAAATTCAGGGAAAGCAGCATTTTTCCTCTGCATAGTAAAGTTTCAAAGCTGTATTAAGTCAGTGCTCAGTTGTATACTTTTGAAAGAACACCCATAACATTTTTTCAGTTTCAGACATTTCAGAGTTACAAACAATTTCCCCTGAGGTGTTCGTAACTCTGAGGCTATACTGTAGTTACCTATCAGTCACTTACTTTGAAATGCTTGTGTTTTGTAATAAGATCATAAATATTATGCTGTCTAAAGATAAAAACACAGTAACTATAAATAAATGCATATATCATCATGACACAAAAACCTAGACTATAACCCAATAAAACTAATTTTCTTTTATTAGTAATCTCTAAATACACACAAACAATATAAACCCTTATGAAAAAGAAACATAAGTTATTACTACCCATAAGTGATAAATGTTGATCAGCCTCCAATGCATGTAGATAGACAATTGAAACATAAATCAATGTTGATACATTCTCCTACCTTAGTCCCAAGAAATAGCAATTATACTTTATCAAAAATGTAATATTGTTGATAAATATATTTAACCAATACAACTTTCCATCTTGATGTATCCTTTATAGAAAATATTTATACACTGAATTCCACATAACAACAATTATCCTTTTTTTCTCACAAGAGTACATCAATGAAAGTGTTAAGGCTATTGTGATAAAACATGCATTTCTTAATAATTTATAAGAATATTGTATTTGTACTGACAATAAAATATTTATGATGTTTGTAACAGTTAATTTCCTTTTATGTGCTTTGTATATGATGTGATGAGAAAGGACACTGTTGTCCATTAGCAATTGTAACTGGTTTTGGTTGGTTGGGTTGTTTTATTAAATGAAGGTTGTTTTACTAACATTTAACCTCATTTTAATATTTTCTTGATTTAATATATAGTGTATCAGGTCATAGTTAAGTACTGAGAAGAAACTGTTCTTAAAATAATTGTACTTTTCTTACAAGTGGCTTAAAAGGAAACTTTCAAACTTTGGCAAACCAGATGAAAGAGGTTATTAAAACTTTGCTAGTCACTTTTAATATGAGGGTCTTGTGACATATACTTGCATTTGAATAAGAGGTTCCCCATCATCCATTCAGGCAGAAATCCTGCAAAAAGAACGATCCAGGCAGACTCTCATTGTCTTTAGTCAGTCTCCATATGGATACAGGGGCCTATCTCTGCAGTGTAAATTGAAGAACTGGCGCTTCAGGTTCTGCTTCAACCCACAGTGAGGTTATAATTTTTTGTGTATAACAGAATATCTGATTTCTGTGAATCAGGAAACTAAACTATAGGTAATGTTATTCAAACCTGAAGAGTTTGAGTAACTTGATCATGCACTACCATCTGGGTGACCAGTCCCTATGACTCAACACCATTATGTAGAGATGTATTATCTAAGTACAAAGTTGGCAAAGCAATGTCAGTTGAACTTAAATCACATCTAACTCCTCCCCCTTCTGTAGCATCACCTATAAAAATCACTGCTTTTTTTTTAAAAAAAATAATTATGAAGTATAACAGCCATATTGACTTTAGCAAAGCTTTTGATACAGTCTCCCACAGTATTTTTGCCAGCAAGTTAAAGAAGTATGGATTGGATGAATGGACTATGAGGTGGCTAGAAAGCTGGCTAGATTGTCAAGCTCAATGGGTAATGATCAGTGGCTTGATGTCTAGTTGGCAGCCAGAATCAAGCAGAGTGCCCAAGGGGTCCATCATGGGGCTGGTTTTGTTCAACATCTTTACTAATGATCTGGATGATGGGATGAATTGCACTCTCAGCAAGTTCGCAGCTGACACTAAGCTGGAGAAAGAAGGTAGATACATTGGAGGGTAGGGATAGGGTGCAGAGTGACCTAAACAAATTGGAGGATTTGGCCAAAAGAAATCTGATGAGGTATAACAAGGATAAGTGCATAGTCCTGCACTTGGGAAGTAAGAATCCCATACACTGCTACAGGCTGGGGACCGACTGGCTAAGCAGCAGTTCCTCAGAAAAGGACCTGGGGAATATAGTGGATGACAAGCTGGATATGAGTCAGCAGTGTGTCTTTGTTGCCAAGAAGGCCAATGGCATATTGGGCTGTATGAGTAGGAGCATTGCCAGCAGATGGAGGGAAGTGATTATTCCCCTTTATTCGGCACTGGCGAGGCCACATTTGGAGTATTATGTCCAAGAGATGTGGACAAATTGGAAAGAATCCAGCAGAGGGCAATGAAAATGATTAGGGGGCTGAGGAGAGGCTGAGGGATCTGGGCTTATTTAGTCTGCAGAAGAGAAAAGTGAGAGGGGATTTGATAGCAGTCTTCAACTATCTGAAGGGTGGGGGGAGGGTGGGGGTGTTCCCAAAGAGGCTGGAGCAAGAATGATCTCAGTGGAGGCAGATGACAGAACAAGAAACAATGGTCTCAACTTGCAGTGGGGCAGATCACAAGTCTAAGTTGGATATTAGGAAATGCCATTTCACTAGGAGGGTGGTGAAACACTAGAATGGGTTACCTAGGGAGATTGGGCAAAAGTCAGCATGGTTTCTGTAAAGGGAAATCATGTCTTACTAATCTATGAGAGTTCTTTGAAGGGGTCAACAGACATGTGGACAAGGGGGATCCAGTGGACGTAGTGTACTTAGATTTCCAGAAAGCCTTTGACAAGGTTCCTCACCAAAGGCTCTTATGTAAATTAAGTTGCCATGGGATAAGAGGGAAGATCCTTTCATGGATTGAGAACTGTTAAAAGACCGGGAACAAAGGGTAGGAACAAATGGTAAATTTTCAGAATGGAGAGGAGTAACTAGTGGTGTTCCCCAAGGGTCAGTCCTAGGACCAATCCTATTCAACTTATTCATCAATGATTTGGAGGAAGGGGTAAACAGTGAGGTGGCAAAGTTTGCAGATGATACTAAACCGCTCAAAATAGTTAAGACCCAAGCAGACTGTGAAGAACTTCAAAAAGATCTCACAAAACTAAGTGATTGGGCAACAAAATGGCAAATGAAATTTCATGTGGATAAATGTAAAGTAATGTACTTTGGAAAAAATAACCCCAACTATACATACAATATGATGGGGGCTAATTTAGCTACAGTTATTCAGGAAAGAGATCTTGGAGTCATCGTGGATAGTTCTCTGAAGATGTCCATGCAGTGTGCAGCGGCAGTCAAAAAAGCAAACAGGATGTTAGGAATCATTAGTAAAGGGATAGAAAATAAGATGGAGAATATCTTATTGCCCCTATACAAATCCATGGTGCCCCCACATCTTGAATACTGTGTACAAATGTGGTCTCCTCATCTCAAAAAGGATATACTGGCATTAGAAAAGGTTCAGAGAAGGGCAACTAAAATGATTAGGGGATTGGAACGGGTCCCCTATGAGGAGAGATTAAAGAGGCTAGGACTTTTTAGCTTGGAAAAGAGGAGAGTAAGGGGGGATATGATAGAGGTATATAAAATTATGAGTGGCATGGAGAAAGTGAATATGGAAAAGTTATTTACTTGTTCCCGTAATAGCAGAACTAGGGGCCACCCATTGAAATTAGTGGGCAGCAGGTTTAAAACAAATAAAAGGAAGTTCTTCTTCACACAGCGTACAGTCAACCTGTGGAACTCCTTGCCTGAGGAGGCTGTGAAGGCTAGGACTATAACAGGATTTGAAAGAGAACTGGATAAATTCCTGGAGGTTAAGTCCATTAATGGCTATTAGCCAGGTTGGGTAAAGAATGGTGTCCCTAGCCTCTGTTTGTCAGAGGAGGGTGATGGATGGTAAGAGAGAGATCACTTGATCTTTACCTGTTAGGTTCACTCACTCTGGGGCACCTGGCATTGGCCACTGTTGGTAGACAGGATACTGGGCTAGATGGACCTTTGGTCTGACCCAGTATGGCCCTTCTTATGTTCTTATGTGATGGAATCTCCATTCTTAGAGATTTTGAAAGCCCATCTTGACAAAGCTGTGGCTGGGATGATTTAGTTGGTGTTGATCCTGCTTTGAGAAGGGGGTTGGATTAGATGACCTTCTGAGGTCTCTTCTAATCCTAATATTCTATGATCTAACGGCATTTAAGCCATTAATTTGTGAGTATGCCATAAGAGAATAACCATGTTGTCATGTCAGTTACCAGTGGCAGAGAGGAGTGGTGATAATCAATAGCAATGTTTATGACTCCAAAGGGAGGTTTCTGGTATAGGATGGTGTAGAGGACACACAAAAACTTAGTTTTATTTAACATTAATGACTGTAGGTTGGAGTAAACAATGCATTGACTCAGTCAGATGATAAAACTAAGTATTGGTCCTGCAAAGTTTTACACACATAAAAGTACTTATGCGTGTAAGTAGTTCCAATGAGTTCAATTTGTCTACTTGCCCATGTAAAGTTAGATTTGTGAAAGTGCTTGAAGGATCAGGGCCTACATTGATAGCAGCTACAAAGGCATTGAAATAATACTAAAGGAGCCTGGGAGGCTAGAAGTGTTGTCAGGAAATAGCAAGATGAAATTTAAATGGCAAAAATGCCAGGTAGTATATCTAAAAGGAGAGAGGAAGCATATCCAGTACTGTATTTTGGATTCCTCACATCAGTGCAATGGCAGAGATGAATCAAAGTATTTTTTAAAATTCAAGTGGTTCTTTAAAATATGTTTTATTTATAGATTTCTAAAGTAAGAAAGGTCCATTATGATCATGTACTTTGACATCCTGAATAACATGGGTCATATAATTTCACCCAGTAGTTTCTATATCAAGCCCATGACTTCTGTTTGAGCTGTAGCATATCAGAAATATACCTAGTCTTCAGTTAAAGACTGTAAAATATTTCAAATCTGCTGCGTCCCTAGGAAAGTTTTCCAGTAGTTAGTTACTTTATTTTGCCTTATATCTAGTTTGAACTTGTCTAGCTTCAGCTTCCAGACATTGGATCTTGTTATGCGTTTTATTCTAGATTAAAGAGCTATATCTTACAGATGGTTCCGGTCCTCATCTTTGGATGGTCTCAAGTCTGTTCTGAGTGGACCTGACCATTGGATCCCACATGCTTCTTACCCCCCCAGCCCCTGACTCTGGGTAGTGACTATTCACTGTTTCTAACGCTGGGTCTCTCAGACACAGTGTTAGGTCTAGAGTGCACATCTGTGACAAAAAGTCCTGTGGCACCTTAAAGACTAACTAAAGTATTAGAGCATAAGCTTTTGTGGGCTAATACCCACTTCATCGGATGCAGTGGGCTAATACCATTATTAATTTGATGGACACATCCCACTTAGTCACATTGTGTAATCGTTTTTGAAATCTTTTCACCTAATAGGTAGTTGTAAATTATGATGAAGTAACTTTTTCTTGGATAAACTACATATATTGAGCTTCTTAAGTATCTCACTATAAGGCATCCTTCCCAGACGTGAAATCATTCTCATAGCTCTTTACTGGACCCTTTCCAATTTGTCAACGTTCTTTTTGAAGTGGGCACACTAGAACTAGACATATAGAAGTAAAACCACCTCCCTGTTCCCACTTGATATTTCTTTGATCATGCATCCAAGGCTTTTATTCACCTTTTAGCTACAGCATTGCACTGGGAGCTCATGTTCAGTTGGTTATCTAGCATGACCCCTTAAGTAATTTTCAGTGTTGTTTTCTTGTGTGCCCTACATTCTTTGTTCTTAGATGTATGACATTGCATTTGACTATATTAAAATGCATTTTGCTGAAATGGACTCTCTTTACTGAGTAATCCAGGCTAATCACTAATAACTGATCTTACCAGTGATTTGAAAGAGAATATAAAATCATTATTTGCCAATACAATTCTCTTTCAAATCACTGGTAAGGGTACTGAACAGCATTGAGCTAAGAACAGATCCTTAGTGGCCCTCACTAGAACCACTCTCTTTGGATGAAGATTCTCCATTAACAAGTACTTTTATCTTGCTTATACGAAATCCCTGGGAGATGTGATTCTGTTCTGAACAACACAAATTTCAGATACGCAAGGCTTTTCTCCCGATGATTCTCCACTTATTTATCCCTGTTTGGTTTGTGTGGGTAGTTCCACATTAGAGTGTAGAGTTTGTTTACATTTAATTACTCAATTAATTGCAAGATCTGGCCAAAAAACAGAAAAATGATGGACTTCAAAAATCAGAAGGACCTTTCAATCTGACTCATGTGTAGCTGATATCTGAACTTCAGAAGGATATCAAAGCATTAGAAGACTTGCCAATCCGTGTTGCTCTTTTTCTTATATTCATTTGAAATAAGTTTTCCTAAGCAGGATTTGAGTGGGCACACTCTTCATTGTCAGTTAGTGGTATAAATACTTTTTATGACTACTTTACTCATCATGATAGGATAGATTTTTTTTTTTTCTGTTTGCATGATATATATTTAACGCTGACTTCAGAAGGTACTTTGTGGAAAAAGTTGAGATGGTTTTTACTATAAGAAGATTTTGCAATTGTAAATGTGATTGGGATTTTCAATATACAGCTGTTCTTTGGCACAGTCAGAATAAGAATTCTACTGATGTTCAGGTGGTAGCATAAAAAATATTTGAATAGGAAAAAGGAAGAGCTTCCTTGCTGAAAATAATGAGCACTCTCCTGTACCTTGCTAGACAGAGACTTGCTTTTAGGAGCGATGGTTTCTCAGTGAGTTTCTCACAATGGGTGCAGATGTGTGCCTAAAATGCAAAAGTGGATGTCACAATTATTGAACTGCACAAGTTTTGACATCCAAAATAAACTACTTGAAACATCTTCAACAAGATTACAGTGCAGGGAATTGACATGTGAATATGGAGTAGAGTGACAAACCATTGCTGCTGTCATCTGTGATGGAACAAAAGATATGTGTGGTCTTCAGTAAGATAGTGTTTGCATAGTCTTTCGTGATGAAACCTGTTCCAGGAAGATTTTAAAAAAACAAAACAAAAAACCAAGCCACAGAAACCATATGAGAAGATATTTCTTACATTTTTTGATGTCTTCCTTGGAGTGTGAGAGAGTAACCTAAACTGACCCGATAACATAATTGGGCAATGTTCAGGTTTGTGTGGGAGGGGAAGGCAGCTGTTATCTCTTTGTTCACTTTTCAGCATATGTTATTTTAGTCACAGGAGAATCTTATTCCTTATCTCAAATTATGAAAGAGGGGGATGCATGAACAGCTAGGTGTTGTCCTTTGTAAATCCAGAATACTGGAAATAAGGTTTTGCAAATGCTCACTAAAAGCTATGTATGCAAAAGTAGTCTCTGTCAATCAAGGTAAGTTGTTTTGGGATCACAAAATTGAGCAGTCTTGAAATCAGCACAAAGAAATGCTCGTGGTTCTGAATAGAGTGAAAAGTGAAAAACTCAACTGACTTCTGGACAGTTATGTAAAATGGGCAACATTGTTAAGGCTTCAAATGACTTTTAAATCGATTTGGGTACTTCAGCTTCTGAACAAAGCTTTTCAAGAGAAATCAGAACATACATGGTACAAAAAGTGGTTGTTAAGGAATAGCTCTGCTACATTAAGTATGATGATTATTTCAGTTTAAAGTTTTAAAACTGCTTAAACCAATAGCAACAATAACCATCAGAGGTCAATTTAAAATTGATTACAAGTGGTATCCACCTAAAAATATACGTAAAGCAGGAGAGAGCAATGTATAACTTCATCAGAACATCCATTTAAGTGGAATATCTTTAAAATCTATTCTTCAGTGAGTGACTGTTCACAGATTCAACCAAGATTTTATGAAAGAACTGGTGAAACTGGAACAGTGAATATTTACTGGAAGAGATGACAGACAATGTCCTTGTTAAGTACCCAGAGATAAGTTTGGTTGTACTGAAAGTTCAGTTACCTATGTTCAGATAGACTTTGTTATGCAAGCATCACAGATGAAGGTCATTTAAGCAGAAATATGAGAAAACTGTTTGTTTCAAGTGAAGGTTTTGCTGTGACCAAACTTAAATTGCTGAGCTTATTATTTGTGGGAGAAATTTTTAATGTCCTTTGGAGATATATTGCTAATCTGTGATGAATCAGAAGAGGCTTGATCACCTTGGCATACCCATTAAGATACTGATAGCTTGATTGCCTGGGCACTTTAAAAAATTGGCAAAGGATTTCATTACACAGAATGATAGAAACCCATTCCATTCTCTTTCAATTAGGACCTGAGGGTTTTTGATTTTGAAACAAAGTTTTTAATATTTAATGTTAAACAATTTTTCAAATCTAGTATATCCTTTAAAAACTCAACCTTTCCTCCTGCTCAATAAGAGTGCCTCTGATTTCTGTGTACAATATATTTTAACAGTACATTCAGATTTCATCTTCCTTTAAATTTTTCCTCTGCTTTAGGGCCAGATTCATACATTGAAAAGCACTGTCTACAAGTCTGTAAGCAGTCTTGTTTGAAATCATTGGATCCACTTGGGGAGGCAATGTGAAAAAGGGTGGCAGAACTGATTGTTAGGAGTTACATGTCTTGAGCAGCAAAAGGCTAGTTATATTCAGAGTACTTCTAAGACCTTTATTTACTCATATACAGGGACACACTGATTAGTATTTAAATCTAACCCTATCTTTTCTTTATATTCCTCTGTAACATAAAATATGTAGCCATTGTTGTCAGCTCTTGTGACTTTATTGTGACACTTGTGATATCTGGGATTCCTTTTTCAGTGGGTATTCATGAATTTCTGACTTCAAGCTCTTCAAGTTTTCGCTGTAACCAGAATTGTCATCATGTTGACAATAATGGGAGATTATGTTTGCTCTCAGCAAAATGGCCTCCATGTCCTTTTATTCTTTGCAGATGAAAGTGAGGCTGCTGGCTTCCATTGTTTCCAAAGCCAGGTTGCCATCAGGAAATGAGACTGTGGAAACAGGGAAAAGGGAATGTTTTAGGGCATAGGACAGGGAGTTATGAGGAGTCAAAGGAATGTGGTGTACAGGAAGCAGAATAAGGAGGTTGCAGGATAACGTGGGGATTAGGGAATTGAGGAAGCTGGAGGCAAATTGCGTGGAATGTAGGGGCATGAGGTAGACTAAAGAGAGCTGCTGGGGAATGTAGAGAACAGGAGAAGCCACCCCACATCCCAAGGGATGGGAGAGAGTGCATAGGGTTCCTTCTGAGTAGTAAACATGGAGGTCTGCCTCATGTCTTTTGAATACTAGGGTTGGTAATACAGGGTAATACATCAAAAGCAACATAGAGATTACCTCATATATATGCTCCCTCTTTTGAACCAAACTATTAGCTTTGATTGATCTACTCTAACATACTTTCTATGCATACCTCTCTCTCTCCCCAACCCCTGCCCTCCAATACAGTTAGTTCTCCAGTTGCAGCCACCGAGGTGGGAAGTTCTCTGGATTAAGTATTCATTGCAATGAAATAATACAAAAATATTACTCATCTGTAAATATGTATGTCCAGGACTCCTAGCCTTTCTCTAAACCATGGAAGGCACAGTTGATCTGTTTTGGTTTCTTATTTGTGCTTAATGGGCTTTGAATCAGGTCCTGTTGATGATGTGAACTTTGGCCAGTTTATCCAATTTCTGAAGCCTCATTACCAGGCCATGAAGAATAACTTCTTTATAGTATAGGACCATGTACAGTGCTCTGGAGTAGGATAGTAGCTGTTCAGGTGTCTGACCAGTTGGAAGCCTTATCTGGAAGGCTTATCAATAGAGCATTATTATAATTCAAAATATCCCAAACTGTATCATTAGTAAGGATGGATATTTGCCATAACAAAAAGATGAGGAAAGCATAACTTTGTCAAGGCAAAAATGCAAAATCACACTTTGAATTAAAAAGAAACAAAGTAATGGAAGACAAAATTCTAATTAATACAGTCTAGATTACACAGGAGGCCTAGACGGAACACAGTGGGAAGCCCAAAAAGGAATAACTAGTGTTTTCATAGCTTGTGTTATGTGATTGGCTCCCTTGTGAGCAGCATGAAGAAGGGTTTTACCTAGTGGAACTAAAAATGAATAACAAAGTATGTGGGTTGAGCACAGGGGCTGTTAATTTTGTTAACTTAATTTGTTATTCCTGTGAATCTTGTCCTTGTAATATTTTTTATTTAGTGGATATATTCACACTCTCTCTTTCTGTTTTATAACCACAAGGCCTTGGAAAATAGAGCACACAGGGAGCAGGTCTTGCTGTTACTTTCTTACAGGTTCTATTAAATATAATTGGGCTCTGGTAATATCTTTAATTATCCCTAAATGATTATGCATTCTGAAAGACTGGCTTTTCCCCTTTCCCATCTGCCCTATCCCTCTGCCAGCCTGTAGAGCAAAGGAACAGAACCAAGACTGGGTCTTCTTAATGTAGCAGTACTCTGGTGTCTGTTGATCATACAAACTGTTCCTTTTGTCTTCAACTTTATCCTCGGTTCATTCATATCTAATCAGTATCAAATGTCCCAGGTATATGGAGGTAGAATGGGGGATGTGTCATGAATACCAACGTAGCGACTTTAGTAGACTTTTAATAGATGTACAGTAGAACTTCAGAGTTACAACACTAGAGTTCCAAACTGACCGGTCAACCACATACGTTATTTGGAACCATAAATAAGGAATCAGGCAGCAGAGCAAACAAACAAACAAACAAAAAAAAAAAGAAGCAAGTACTGTATCTTACTGTGTTATATGTACCAAAAACAAAAGGGAAAGTTTTTTTTGGCAAGGTAAGGAAATGGTTTCTGTGCTTGTTTAATTTAAATTAATATGGTTAAAAGCAGCATTTTTTTCTGCATAGTAAAGTCTCAAAGTTGTATTAAGTCAATGTTCAGTTGTAAACTTTTGAAAGAACAACCATAACGTTTTGTTCAGAGTTACGAACACCTTGGGAATAGAGGTTGTTCATAACTCTGAGGTTCTACTCAGAGAAATGAAGGGGTTAAGAATGGGCTTTGACTGAAGGTAAGTGCCATGCTAGTAGTTGTGTTCAAAGCAATAGTGAAGGTAGGTGCAAATTTCAGCCTTTTTAGAAGAGCGTTGACCTGAAATGTTAACCCAGTTATCACCACCTTTGTGACATCTCACCATAGTTTTTTATTATAAGTATTATTCTGTGTTAGGAAGGAAAGCAAAGTCTCCAAGTTTATAAAGTCATAGGGAACACTGTACACTCCCCTGTGGCATGTGCACTATTAGTTCCCATTATCCAGAAATAAAATGTCTTATCAACTACAATTAATCATTTAATTCGTTTATGAAAACTCTAAGGTCACTTTATCTAAAACATTTAATCTTTATGGTCAATGATTCTGTTTAGGACTTACATTTATAGTGTGCACATAATCCCTGGTATGATATCTAACCTTACATATGCTGCATCTGGCAGAAGTAGCAATATCTGTGCTCTATTTTTTATAATTCATTGCATAACCAGACAGATGTTAATTAGAACTTAAAGCTCATCTGATTATTTTCCCTCATATTAAAAGCAGAACAAAGACCTATGATATTAAAGTCTAAAGATGAACATGCTGCCTGATGCTGAAAAGACTTATTCAGTCATTAGTCACTTATGCTCAGGGATTTATTAGTCATGGTAATGTCTCTAATTAGTTAGAGGGTATAGAGCATAAATAGGGAACTTTTTTGTCTAATTACAGTTAACCACATATCTGTAGTTACTGTTCAGTTTATCAGCATAGCTACCATAATAAAAACCTCTGTTTAGAAATGAAATTTCTTTTTATTTATGATGAGACTTACTTATGCGCCTTCAAATTTATTTTTATTTTAAAAGAATTCAGAGTGAAGTCAAACTCGGCATCTGAAATATAATGGGTGATAATTAGTGTAGTGCTATGGAATGGTAAATGTTTAATGTTTGAGAGTCTTATCCAATTCATTCATAATCTTAGTGCCTACAAATATTCTCCAAAGGCTTCATAGAGAGTGGATCTTGTTGAGACGAATCATATTTATTTTCCATTACTTTATACTTCCAGTAATACACAGGAGGAAAGAGATGTCATGCAGTGGAAATACTGAAATATTCTATGGCTGAAACTGGAAGAAAATAAATATACATAAAAAAGTAAAATTGTTCTCCCTCCACTGGTTTTAGGAACGTGTAAAGTTCTGGTAGTAAGGATTGTGGCAGAAGATAGGAGTGAAGAGTGGCTTTAATATACATGAGTATTCAATAATTTATTTGTTATGGCACAGTAGTAAAAATAGTAAAAATGATTCTATCCCAAGTCTGCCCTTGCCAGATATTCAGGCTACATCCTTCAATTCAACAGTTTCACCTCTATGCCATAGAAAAAAATATAACCATCCAAGAAAATGAACAAAAATACTTCCTTGCCATTTGGTAAGGAGAGTATTGAGATTTTTTTAAAATATAGACCCTGGACAAATAATCAAAATAAGAAATGTGGCATCTAATAAGAATTTTATTCATTGGACTTATTTAAATAAATTTGAAAAAACTGAAGGGTACCAGGATGGAATTCTTCCATCTGTTTTCCTAGTACCATATTACTAATGGATGTTGATATTAATAGCTTATAAACAGTTATATTTTTTAAAGTTAAGCGGAGGGAATGTTCCTATTGGTTTGGGTGGGAAGTGAAATAAGAAAAAAAAAATAAATTCAATCCTGTGTTTAATGTATAAAAGAGGAGAGTCTATGGCACAGTACATCAGAGTACTATAATTCAGAAAGTGCTAGACTCAGTCAGACCTTTTGGTTATACCCTACCATTTGAGCTAAAGACATAACTTCTTTAAAAGCTATGAGTTGATGGCTCTTAACTTTGGTGTGGGAAGATCTCTAAAAGGGGACATGATCACATCCACTTAATCTGTTCCTTCTGAATTTAATGGAAATGCTCCAGTCCTTAAAGTGACTCCAGTCGGGCATATCCTTCCACCTGCAAGGAACCCTACTGGTTGTAGTGAGTTTTTGCTAAGTGCAGGTTTTCTCTGCATAGGGTCACAATTGCCGAGTTGGAGCCTTTAAATAAAAAAGAGGAAGAAAAGGCCTACTCCACAGCAGTGATGTATCCTTCCAATGTACATTTGTTGTAAATTCAGTCTAACTACTCATTATCCTTAAGGGGAAAAGCAAAGAGTACAAAGCCCAAATACTCTTACTAAATTTAAGCAGTGATTTGAGTAACCAAGTAGGTAAAAACGGACAAAACATAAAATAATAGCAGTCGGTAGTTCTGAAAAGATGAACATACAGTTGTGAGACTTCTGTTATTACTCATTTTAATGTTCACTATGGAATTCCACTAATGGGAATCTTTAAATATTTAACAGCTGATATATGTATAATGTCTATACAGTACTGTAGAAATGTTAATTGTTATGCAATGCCTTTCAAGTCTAAGGAATTAAAGTGATTTCCACACTATTACAGGGGAGCTGGTCGTGAACCCTGTATCTAGGTTGCCTAACACTTTCTATTATAAAAGATTCTTACAACTGTTTCAATAGTTATTAACATCTCAGTTGTTTGCTGTAGGTCTTTGGTTTTTTCCCAGGAAGCAAGGCCTTGGATCAGAGAGGTGCCTTTTGCTTATTCCATGAAAATCCATTCAGCTTTGGCTCAGTTCTAAACTACTGAAAATAGCAATTACCCTCTTGTGCCTGCTTAATTTTGGCAGCAAGCCAAACACTATGAACATTCTAAGGCCTTGTCCTCACAACTGCAGTAGCAACATGTACTGCAGTGGGACCACCACAGGAACATACTGAGCAGCCATAATAGTTGTAGCAAGGAGCAGGAGGGGAAGAGAGCAGTGCTGGTTTCCCCCTAACTGCCTGGACATCCAGCACATAGTCCTAGTAGCCCAGTCTTCCCTTTAGTGGCATTAAATGAGGCAGGGCTGGCCTGACCATGAGGCAAACTGAGGTTGCTCCCTCAGGTGCCAGACTGTGGGAGGATGCCATTAGTACCCAGAGTGCAGAAAATTGTGTCTGCTGCTAGTGCATATGTATTCTCTCTGCTCTAGATGCACAGAGATGGTGGAGTGCTGTGCTAGAGGAAGGAGGGCACCAGAGATGTGGCAGGCAGGAGAAAAGGTAGAAGGAAATAACAGAAAGCAGCAGGAGCCTGATTAACATCAGCTTCTCAGGGAGCTTCCTGTTTTCTGCTGCTTCCCTGAACCCACTTGAGGAGAACAGGCAGTCAACTGAAGTAGTAGTAGTAGGAAGCAGTTAGGTCCTTAAGACACTGATATCTTCCCTCATTCAGGCCCTGCTATCAGCCTGCTTATTTGTCCCCTTCAGTTGAGTGTTGAGAGCACAGAACAACAGTCATGAGTGAAAGAAGAAAACACCCCTCTGGGGCAGCATTCATAAAAAGAAAGAAAGTAAAGGAAGCTTTTCTATCTAAGCAGGAAAGAGCTCTCCTGAGATACATAGACATAAATGTTCACGGTAAGCCTTCCAGCCCCAGTGAAGATGTGAGTGGTGAGGAGATGCCTGATCTTCCAGTTAGTCAGAGTGCAGGTAACCTAGCAATGACTGCAGCATCCTTATCTCCATCTCAAATGGATGTAACCATGCACATTCCTGAAGAAAAGCGTAGATCGGAGAAGACTGTGGTGGAACTGCAGGAAACAGCTGCTGCTGAGTTTAGTTTCTAAAGTCTAGATGATCCTGGACTGTGGACTCACTTGAGCAGTAGCTTGAGGGACTTCCTTCTACTGCATGGGCCACAGCAAGTGAAAAACTTGATGTTCCTCAATGACAATGAAAATAGAAGTTTCCATCCAACACATTACTGGCGTGAAATTCCCAGTGGTGACAAAGTGGAGAGGCCATGGTTTATGTACTCAAAAACCCAGAATGCTGCAAAGTATTTTTGTTGCAAACTCTTTCAATCTAATGTTCCAGCCACACTGGGTTCTACGGGAACAAAGGACTGGAAAAATCTGGCTAGAAATCTAGCATGCCATGAGAAGGCAGCAAATCACCAGAGAGCATTCCATAGGTGGAAAGAGCTTGAGACTAGGATTAAAGGCCACCATCGATGATTAGCATCAAGAGAAGATTGTATCAGAGTCTCTTTATTGGCAAAATGTCCTGAAAAGGCTCATTGCCCTTGTGAGAATGCTTGCTACCCAAAACCTAGCACCGTGTGGAACTTCAGATCAGCTGTATGTGCCAAATAATGGAAACTTCCTTAAAATTGCAGAGCTGATGACTGAGTTTGATACTGTACGCCAGGAGCATCTAAGAAGAGTCACCACCCAAGAAATGTACACAATGTAGTGTACACACACCACAACCTTGGAAAAACAATTCAAAATGAGATCATACAGTTACTGACAACAAAAGTCAAAAAGAAGATTGTGTCAGATCTGAAGTCAGCAAGATATTACTCTGTTATTCTGGACTGCACACCAGACATCAGCCATACGGAACAAATGACTTTAATAGTGCATTCTGTAACAACAGAACCTAGTGAAAATGTCCCTGCAATGGTGACTCAGAGAGCATTTTCTATAATTTCTTGACATTGATGATACTACAGGAGCTGGTATGACAAATGTACTTCTTAAAAAGGTGGAAGATACAGGAATTGTGATAGCTGACATGAGAGGTTAGGGCTACGATAATGGTGCCAACATGAGAGGAAAGAACAGAGAAGTGCAGACATGGATCCAAGAGTTAAACGCTTGAGCTTTTTTTATCCCATGCAGTTCTCATTCATTGAACTTGGTGGTCAGTGATGCAGCATCAGCTTCTAGTGAGGCTGCTGAATTTTTTAATATAATTCAAAACATCTGTGTATTTTTCTCTGCATCAGCTCATCGATGGCAAATTTTGAAGCAACATCTGGGAACATCCTCTCTGACACTGAAACCACTGAGTGCCACACAATAGGAAAGTTGAGTGGAGGCAATAAAGCCTATTAAACACCAAATTGGGAAGACAGATGATGCCATAGTTGCCATTATGGAGGATAATGCTATGAAAGGAACTGTTTGTGGGAGAACAGTGGCAGAGGGAAATGGAATCACCAGAAACATACATAACTTCAAATTTCTGTGTGGTTTAGTGTTGTGGCATGACATATTGTTTGAAATAAATGTTGTAAGCAAGAGACTCCAAGGTGTTGACCATGATATATCTGGAGCAATGGAAAAACTTGACAAAGAAAAGTTATACCTACAGTCTTACCTGTCAGTGAGGGATTTCAAAATGTTCTGAAGAATGCACAGAAGTTGGCAGAGGAACTTCACAACAAAGCTATTTTCCACCAATTTAAGAATAGAAGGAGTCACTGAAAAAGAAGACCCTTTGATTTCAAGGCACAGGATAAGAGATCCCAAACAAAAATCCCATAGAGACCCCAAAGAACAATTCAAAGTTGAGTTCTTTAACCAGGTGCAAGATTTCTGCAATACAGTCAGTTGAATAACGTTTCATGCAGCTCAAGGAACACAGCAGTATATTTGAGATGTTGTATGATATTCCAAAACTTCTCACTATACCTGAAGAAGACCTACACTAGCAATGCAGGGCATTAGAGACAGTGCTGACACATGATGACATCTGCGATTTTGATGCGAGTGATTTGGGTGATGAACTGAAAGCCCTTTCAAGATACATTTCAGTAGGATCAACTCCAAAGGCTGTTCTGGAATATATGTGCACAAATAAGATGACCACCTCTTTCCAAAGCTTCTGTTGCTCTGCACATACTTCTAACACTTCCTATAACAGTTGCCAGTGGAAAATACAGCTTCTCCACGCTCAAGTTAGTAAGAACACATCTACAATCCACAATGACACAAGAGAGGCTGGTCAGCCTTGCAACTATCTCAATAGAGCATGAGCTGACCCAGACTGAATCTTCTTGGTTGCAAAGATTTGAACTGCTTCCTGAAGGCATGGAAAGCACCACTTTGATTATTCAAACAGATAAAAATGCCAGTGTTTACTATGCAGACAAGAAACGGTTACCTTTTGCTGTTCAGATGTTTGAAAATTAAGTGTTATTTAAAAGTTTTGAACAAGGCATTTTAAGTTGTTAGTTCTCCTTTATTGGGGTAGGTAGCAGAGCAGTACCGTGAGAGGAGTAGAACAGGAAGAAGGCAGAATTGAGATCTTTCAAGGTTTTGAACCAAGCAAATAGGTGGGGGTGAGAGGGCATCATTTTTGCTCCTTGCCTAAGGTGCCAAAATGTTGTGGGCCGGCCCTGACATGAGGCAGAAACGTCTTTCCACCTCCCAAAGTGAGACAGAACCAGGCTAACATTAATCATTGTCCAAAAACTGACATTTTCTGTGAATAAAATAGTTTAGTTTTAATCCCAACTTCCAACTGGAAAATGAACAGTTTTGATAGAATGTTTTGAACCAGCTCTAATTATGTATTTTGAGGAATAATAGATCATCTGATTAAAGACTAATTTGGGATACCTATACAAAGGAGCAGAGTTAAGTTTGAGCATTCATATTCTTGCATGTCATTTCCTGACTTGTTTGGATATTTGACTCTATAGGCTTAACGTTCTCTCTGTGTAGAACTTATTCATTTTGATTTTATTTTGATTGAATAGAATCAAGAGGACTTGATTTACGTGTTCATAACACTTTTAAATTAATTTAGACATTTAGGACTTATGAACTTTGAAAATTCCCATTAATGATTAAAAATATGTATTGACTTTTGTAATCTGTTGGTCATCATATATAGTAACACATCTTAATGGCATTAATTCACTATTGGAAAGTAAAACTTTTTGAAACTACAGATGGGATTTTTCAAGTCACTTAAGTGACTTTCAGTGAGACTTGTGATCATTAGTCATTAGAATATGTCTATGCTACATTTTAAAACCCACAGCAGTGACTCTCAGAGCTTGGGTGTAAAGGCATCTGTCACAATGCTAAAAACAGCTGTGTTGATTTCCAGCTTAGGCTGGAGTTCTGGCTTGGAAGCTCAGGTAGCATGGTGGGTTTCAGAGATTGAGCTCCAGCCCAAGCTGTAAGGTCAACCCTGTTGTTTTTAGTGTCATAACACAAGCCCCGTGGACCCGTGTCTGAAGGCCTGGTCTCTGAGACTTGCTGCCATGAGGTTTAAAATGCAATGCAGATATACCCTTAGGCACTTCTAAAAAATCTTACCCTAGGAGTACAATGGGAAGCAGTACTTTTTTTTAAACACTGTTGATGTGTAACTTCTTCCAATAATAATAATAATAATATCTCTTTTTGTTGCCTAAATACCATTTGCTTATCTTAGCATTGAAACTATGACTTTTATGGGTTCTATATGCTCTATTATAATTAATGCTAGCCATTGTCTCTTTGTCAAGATACATTATATGACTCCCATAGTTACTGCTGAGACAAGGTGGATGCAGTAATATCTTTTATTGGATCAATTTCTGTTGGTAAGTGAGACAAATTTTTGAGCTTACACAGAGTTCTTCCAATAAAAACTATTTTCCCATTTTATTTTATTTCATTAGAGAGGCACCTTGCCTCTCTAATATCTTGGGATCATCATGGCAACGACAACACTACATAGTTACTACTATCAGTTTGATGCACTTTGTTTGATTAGAAGCCCAAAGCAATTTCCTTGAAATAGGTGGATGAGTAACATAGATTGCAAACATTAGCAATGGAGAAATATTTAAGTTCACACTTATTTGATTCAAATGGGGAGAAAATTTCTTCCAGGCATTCTTTGGCCTTTTGGAGATCATCTGAGTGATCTATAGACATATTCAAGCCACTACCATTTTTCTGACTCAGTGATAAATTATAAATTGCTTCTTATTTAATTGAAGGGCAGATAATAAATTGTTTTCCTTGTTTCTTCCATCTTAATAAAATATTCTGATAAATAATTGGAACTAAAATGAATAATATAGCCCTCTTGATGCTGTCTGTTTAAATGCAAATAAACTAATGACACACAACTTTTAGCTCCTAACTATGAACATTTAGTCATAAAAGATGCATACATTAGGAATTCTTGCTCATTATTTGGACTACATAAAATAAATGTGTTTTGTTTTAGAACATTCTGAGGCTAGAACAAAGTATTACCATGTGGGAAATCTTGGTTTTGAAATTATGTCACTGGACACTAGGAGAGTTAGAAATATTAAGGTGACGGTCTTGATTTTGGAAGGATACCTGCTCTCATGATTCAACATCACTTATAAACATTAACATAGTGATTTAAATACAGCAGTTGAATTGGGAGAAGCTTAAGATAAAGCTCAAAATAAAGGTAAAATTGCTGTCAAGACTTAACTCGGATCACAAATAGAATGAGGTTCAATTATTGTTTCTGAATGGTAAACACTCTTCTTGACACGTTTCTTGGATGGATGAAATACTATGTGCTCTCTGCTGCCAAAAAAAAAAAAAAAAGCAATAAAATGTATCAATTAGGTGTAACTACATGCTGGCACCAGAAGTCTATCAAATCTTTATTCTACATAATAATTAGGTTGTGATATTTACTCTGTTTGTCATTTCATTCTTCCTGCATTGTGTATTTTGTTTCACTATTTTTCTTCCCTCATGTTTCATTGAACCACCCTTAGTGCTGATAAAGCAGATGATGAGGATGATGAAGATCTAACAGTGAACAAAACATGGGTACTTGCACCAAAGATTCATGGTGGAGATGTCACTCACATATTGGACTCCTTACTTCAAGGCTATGACAGTAAACTTCGGCCAGATATTGGAGGCAAGTTCATCTCACGTTGTATAGAAAATATGAACCAGAGAATGCAGACATTGCATGGGCTTTATTTAAATGATGGCAAATAGCTGTTTAAAAGTCAACTGTTCATGAATTAATATATCAAGCTAGATAAACATAATGTAAATAAAATTGAATATGTGAAAATAACTTTTCACTTTTTTATAGCAATTACAATAGAAATTGTGTGTGTATCTATCTATCTGTTTTTTGTACTATGTAAAGTATTTAACGTTTGAGGCAATATCAAATAGGTAACAAATTACTGCAATTCCATGTTTTTTGCTTTTTTTTTCATTTTGCTGTTTTAAATGTGATAGAAGGTATCACATAGAGAGCTCTCATTAATTGTCAAAAATCTACCCTGAAATCTGCAAATATTTATTCAAATGTTTCTACTCAATATTTTTAGTCCTTTCAGAGATAACACAATGCAATCTGTTCCATAAACAGGTTTAACTTAACTCACTGTTACTACTTATTTGTATCTGATCATGGAACACAGTAATACTAGTGTACAAAATATATCGGAAGGACACAACAGGTCATGCTGGTGGGGGAGTGCCACTATTTGTGGAAAAAAGTGTAGAAGCAAATTAAGTAAAAATCTTAAATGATCCCAACTGTACCATAGAAGCTCTGTGGACAGTAATTCCATGCTCAAATAATGAGAATATAGCAGTAGAGATATACTACTGGCCACCTGTCCAGGATGGTGATAGTGACTGTGAAATGCTCAGGAAGATTGGAGAGACTACACCAATAAAAAAATCCTCAATAATAATAATGGGGTGTTTCAATTATCCCCATAGTGACTGGGTACATGCCACCTTAGGATGGGATGCAGAGATAAAGTTTCTGGACACCTTAAATGACTGCTTCTTGGAGCAGCTAATCCTGGAACCAGCAAGAGGAGAAGCAATTCTAGCTTTAGTCCTAAATGGACTACAGGATCTGGTCCAAGAGGTGAATATAGATGGACAGCTTGGTAATAGTGACCATAATATAATTAAATGCAATATTCATGTGGCAGGGAAAAGACCACAGCAGCCCAACACAGTAGCTTTAATTTCAGAAAGGGGAACTACCCAAAAATAAGGAAGTTAGTTAAACAGAAATTAAAAGATACAGTGCCAAAAGTGAAATCCTTGCAAGCTGCATGGAAACTTTTTAAAGACACCATAATAGAGGTTCATCTTGTATACCTCAAATTAAAAAACATATTCAGAGAACCAAAAAAGTGCCACCATGGCAAAACATCAAAGTAAAAGAAGCAGAGAAAGGCAAAAAAGCATCTTTTAAAATGTGGAAGTGAAATCCTACTGAGGAAATAGAAAGGAGCATAAACTCTGGCAAGTGAAGTGTAAAAACATAATTAGAAAGTCCAAAAAAGAATCTGAAGAACAACTAGCCAAAGATTCCAAAAGTAATAGCATTTTTAAGTACATCATAAGCAGGAAGTTTGCTAAACAACCAGTGGAGCCACTGGACCATCAAGATGCTAAAAGAGCACTCAGGGACAATAAGGCCATTGCAGAGAAAACAAATGGATTATTTTCATCAGTCTTAATGGCTCAGGATGTGAGGAAGATTCACAAACCTGAGCCATTCTTCTTAAATGACAAAATCTGAGGAACTGTTTCAGATTGAGGTGGCATTAAAAGAGGTTTTAGAACAAACTTGTAAACAGTAATAAGGCATCAGGTCCAGATGGTATTCACCCAAGAGTTCTGAAGGAACTCAAATTGAAATTGCAGAACTACTAACTGTTGTAACCCATAATTTAAATCAGCTTCTGTACCAAATGTCTGGAGGATAGCTAACGTGATGCCAATTTTTAAAAAGGGTTTCAGAGATGATCCCAGCAACTACAGGCTGGTAAGCCTGACTTTGGTACCAGACAAACTGTTTGAAACTATAGTAAAGAACAAAATTGTCAGACACATAGATGAACATAATTTATTGGTGAAGAGTCAACATGGTTTTTGCAAAGGGAAATTATGCTTCACCAATCTACTAGAATTCTTTGAGAAGGTCAACAAACATGCGGGCAAGAGGAATCCACTGGATATAGTGTACTTAGATTTTCACAAATCCTTTGACAAGGTCCCTCATCAAAGGCTTTTAAGCAAAATAAGCTGTCAGGGGATAAGAGGGAAGGTCCTTTCGTGGATCGGTAACTAGTTAAAAGATAGGAAACAAGGGGTAGGAATTAATGGTCAGTTTTCACAGTGGAAAGAGATAAATAGTGGTGTTCCCCAAGGGTCTGAACTGGGACCAGTCCTATTCAATATATTCATAAATGATCTGGAAAAGAAGGTAAATAGTGAGATGACAAAATATGAAGATGATACAAAACTACTCAAGATAATTAAGTCCCAGGCAGACTGCAAAAAGCTATGAAATGATCTCACAAAACTGGGTGACCAGGCAACAAAATGGCAGATGAAATTCAGTGTTGATAAATGGAAAACATAATTCCAATTGTACATATACAATGATGGGGTTTAAATTAGCTGTTACCACTTAAGAAAGAGATGTTGGAGTTGTTGTGGATAGTTATCTGAAAACATCCACTCAATGTGCAGTGGCAGTCAAAAAAGCAAACTTAATGTTGGGAATCATTAAGAAAGGGATAGATAATAATGTCTCTGTCTAAATTTTGAATACTATGTGCAGATGTGGTCACCTCCTCTCAAAAAAGAGATATTGGAATTGGAAAAGGTTCAGAAAAGGACAACAGAAATGATTGGGGTCTGAAACAGCTTCTGTATGAGGAGAGATGAATAAGATTGGGACTTTTCAGCTTGAAAAAGAGATGACTAAAGGGATATGATAGCGGTCTATAAAATCACGACTGGTATGCAGAAAGTAATAGGGAAGTGTTATTTACTGCTTCTCATAACACAAGACTTAGACTCATAGACTTTAAAGTCAGAAGGGACCATTATGATCATCTAGTCTGACCTTCTGCACGACGCAGGCCACAGAATTTTACCCACCCATTCCTGCAATATACCTCTCACCTATATCTGAGCTATTGAAGTCCTCAAATGTTGGTTTAAGGATTTCAAAGTACAGAGAACCCTCCAACAAGTGACCCATGCCCCCTGCTGCAGAGGAAGGCGAAAAACCTCCAGGGCCTCTGCCAATTTGCCCTGGAGGAAAATTCCTTCCCAACCCCAAATATGGTGATCAGCTGAACCCTGAGCATGTGGGCAAGACTCACCAGCCAGATACCCTTGAAAGAATTCTCTGTAGTATTTTAGATCCCATCCCCTCCAACTTTCTGTCATATACCACTAGGCCCCTCTATTACCATAGTCAAAGATCAGTTGCCAAAATTATGTTTTCCCATCACATCATCTCCTCCATAGACTTATCAAGCTTCGTCTGGAAGCCAGATAGGTCTTTTACACCCACTGCTTCCCTTGGAAGGCTGTTCCAGAATTTCACTCCTCTGATGGATAGAAACCTTCATCTAATTTCAAGTCTAAACTTCCCGTTGACTAGTTTATATCCATTTGTTCTTGTGGCCACATTAGTACTGAATTTAAATAATTCCTCTCCCTCCATGGTACTTATCCCTCTGATATATTTGTAGAGAGTAATCATATCTCCCCTCAGCCTTCTTTTGGACAGGCTATACAAGCCCCGCTCCCTGAGTCTCCCCTCATAAGACAGGTTTTCCATTCCTCGGATCATCCTAGTAGCCCTTCTCTGCACCTGTTTTAGTTTGAATTCATCCTTCTTAAACATGGGAGACCAGAACTGCACACAGTATTCCAGATGAGGTCTCACCAGTGCCTTATATAATGGTACTAATACCTCCTTATCTCTACTAGAAATATCTCGCCTAATGCAATCAAAGACCGCATTAGCTTTTCTCACGGCCATATCACATTGGCGGCTCATAGTCATCTTGTGATCAACTAATACTCCAAGGTCCTTCTCCTCCTCTGTTACTTCCAATTGATGTGTCCCCAGTTTATAACTAAAATTATTGTTATTTATCCCTAAGTGCATAACCTTACACTTCTCACTATTAAATTTCATCCTATTCCTGTTACTCCAGCTTACAAGGTCATGCAGGTCTTCCTATATGATATCCTGGTCCTTCTCTGAATTTGCAATACCTCTCAACTTTGTGTCATCTGCAAACTTTAACAACACATTTCCACATTTTGTGACTAGGTCAGTAATAAAAAGATTAAATAATATTGGTCCCCAAACCGATCCCTGAGGAACTCCACTGGTAACCTCCCTCCAGCCTGACAGTTCGCCCCTCAGTATGACCCTCTGTTGTCTCCCCTTTAACCAGTTCCTTATGCACCTTTCAATTTTCATATTGATCCCCATCTTTTCCAATTTAACTAATAATTCCCCATGTGGCACCGTATCAAACGCCTTACTAAAGTCAAGGTAAATTAGATCCACTGCATTTCCTTTATCTAAAAAATCTGTTTCAGGTTGGTTTGGCATGATCTACCTTTTGTAAAACCATGTTGTATTTTATCCCATTTGCCATTGACCTCAATGCCCTTAACTACTTTCTCCTTCAAATTTTTTTCCAAGAACTAGGGGTCACCGAATGAAGTTAATAGCTTCACACAGTCAACCTATGGAACTCATTGCCAGAGGATGTTGTGAAGGCGAAGACTATAACAGGGTTCAGAAAAGAACTAGATAAATTCATGGATGGTAGATCCATCAGTTAGTCAGGTTGGGCGGGGATTGTGTTCCTGGTCTCTGTTTGTCAGAAGCTGGGCGACAGGGGATGGATCACTTGATGACTACCTGTTCTGTTAATTCCCTCTGGAGCATGTGTCATTGACCACTGTTGGAAGACAGGATACTAGGCTAGATGAACCTTTGGTCTGACCCAGTATGGCCATTCTTTTGTTCTTATGGATCAAGGCTCCTTTGTTTTATACTTTCTACAAACACACAGAAAGAGGTGGTCTTGCCCTGAAAAGTTTACCATCCAAATAGTGGTTTTCATCTTTTATTTATTTGTGGAACCCTAAAATATTTCAAATGTGGGGGTGCAGAGCCCTTTGGAAATCTTAGATATAATCTGTGGCCCCCCATAGATCTGGGGACCACAGGTTGAAAACCACTGGTCTAAATAGAAGAGACAAAGTCTGAAAAAGGAAACAGAGGTACAAAAAGGTGAAATGACTTTGTCCAAGGTCACTGATAGGGCCAGGATTGGAATTTAGGTTTCCAGACTCCCATGCTAGTACCTTTATTCATTAGCCACATTGCCTTTCTGTTTCTGAGACTCTTTATTTTCCACAGACTTTTGTCCCTGAAGAAAGCATAGGTTATCACACTGTTTCCTCTGTTACTTCTCTTCAGAACCAGGAAAACTTGTAGCCCTGTGCTTCACTGGCCTCAAAATTTGGCCCATACAAAGAAATACAGACTACACCTTCAACTCCTGTCCTGCTGCTTATTGAAATGCAGTAGAGATTTAACAGATTTAACAAAACTAATCAGTAATGCACTCATCCTATATTCCACTTCCATTATGTTGATAAAATCTGGTGTTGGTTTCAACATCTCAAGACTTGCAGAACAAAGTTACTTGACTGGGATTATCCTTAACTTGCAAGGTAATAATATCCCACAGAAGAATTTTTGCTGTGGAATTAATTTGACTCCTTTATAGTAGCAACATTTTTGTTTCTGAGCCTGAAACTCATGGGTTCAAATACCAGAACAGGATTTGATCTCTTCCTGATGTTTACACAGCATTTCAGCATTTGAGAAAAGGGGAGTTCTGTGCTGTTAAAAGTAGAATCCTTTGAATGAGACACTAGGTTCCCTTTTCTGCTTGTGTCAATTGACTGTCTAGATGAAAGTTGAGAATCCTATGACAATTTTGAAATTTAATAAGAGAAAACACTATTGTGTAGCCAGTCTTTTTTTCTGTCCCTCTCATTCCAATATTCATGAGCTGTGCTGACTGCTTAATTGCCACTTTGTTTATATGTTCGTTATTACTAACATATATTGTTTGTATTTTGAAATGCTTAGAGCATAAAGATGCCATTCTAAAACCATATTCTGTTCTAAACATAACACTGTTGGCTTTTACATGGAAACAAGGTTGTATAAATCCAAATTACATACAGATGTTACCTTGTGGAAGGTTTGTATTATTAATCTGTATAAATTAGGAAATAAATAGAATGCAAGTGTAGTAATGCCTTGCCTTGCCTTGCCTTGTTGCTTTTTGTTCGCTTGTTACAGGGATTTTTTAGGTTCATTTGGCCCTCCTGAGTTTACAGTGATCCATGGTATTCCACCCTTAGTCACATGTATGATGGGTTCAGTCACAGAGACCCCCTTGGGACTGTCATCTTATGTGCTGGAATTACCTCGGAACCTGTTTTCCCTGCCAGAATGGGACTTCCAGAACCCTGCCTTGTTGAGCCAGATATACTAGCCTGCTGCAACACAGACCCAGGGTGTGGATCACGCTCCCAAAGCTGCAGACTTAACTGAGAACAGCTCAGCAGGTCAATGGGATCCAAACCCCAAATATATCCGTTTTACTCTGTATAAAGCTTATACAGGTTGAATTCATAAATTATCTGCCCTCTATTACATTGATAGAGAGAGATGCACAGCTGTTTGCTCCCCCTGCTATTAATCACTTACTCTGTGTTCATTAATAAATAAAAGTGAATTTTATTAAGTATAAAAAGCAGGATTTAACTGGTTTCAAGAAATAACAGCCAGAACGAAGTAAATCACAAAGCAAAATAAAACAACACATACTAGTCTAAGCCTACTATATTAAAAAAAAATGATTACAGGTAATATCTCACCCTCAGAGATGTTCCAGTAAGCTTTTTCCACAGACTAGACTCCTTCCTAGTCTGGGCCTAATCCTTCCCCTGCCACAGTCCTTGGTAAGCAGGAGTTTTCTCATGACTGGCTGCCCCCTTTGTCCTGCTCCACCCACTTTTATAGCTTTGGCACAAGGCAGGAATCTTTTTTGTCTGTGCTTGTTCAAGGATTAAGATGAAGTCCAGTATCATGTGACATAGTCACATGTCACTGGAAGATTCCTCATCTCCACTGGGAGCTATCAAGATTCTAAACCACCATTAATGACCCACACTTTGCATAATTACAATAGGACCTCAGAGTTATACTTCATATTTCTACCTTCAGATACAAGAATGATGCATACAAATAGGAGGAATATATTCAGTAGGTTATAACCTTTGTTATAGTACCTTACAAGAAAGCTTTTGCATAGCGTATTCCAGTTACCTCATATTCACACTCAAAAGCATATTTTCATAAAACATGTGCAGTGCAACATCACACCATGTATAGTCAGTTCTCAAAATGATAAATACATGGATTGAGGTGGTTGATATTTTCAGGATTTCCAATGTGAAATAAAAGAGGAAAAAAAGGAAAAATGTTCACTGTTTTCATTTCCCGCCCCCAGTTCCAGGCACTGCCTAGATCCCAAAGAAAAAATGACACTCGCCTCTTACTAGACACAGAGTCAAGCTGGTAAATGGGCATGCATGAACAAAATGAGATTCACAAGGACCCGCAAAATGCAAGCCGGTAGTATGAAAGGGGGCCACACACACCCAGTCAGAAGCCACTACAGTGGTCACTAAGTCTTAGATGTTTTAAATTTTTTATAGATGTTTTCCCAACCTGCCAATTTTGCTTCTGTCTCATCTAAATTGGGCATCCTCTATCTTGATGTCACCTAAACTCTGATCTCATTCTGCATTAGATTATCTGTTTTGCTGGATCAGCTGAAATGGGAATTTTGACAATGATTTCAGTGGAGCCAAGATTTCACCTCCCCTCATTTCTCCAGGCCCATTTAACAGCATCCTGAACGCACTGAACTGGAGGAAATAGACAGACAGATGGAACCTTATGGCACCTCACACGAGGACCCTTGAGGCTGACAAACAATTGGTGATCTCATGGATCTCTCTCAAATTAGGAGAGATCCATTCTAGAGACCACAAGTGTGCCTACAGTATCTCATCAGCCCTTCATCACCTCCGTACAGCCATGTCACATGATCTAAAATGTTCTTTGGAACTGAGAAAAGAGAACTCCAATTGAGTCAGTGAGAAAGTGGAAAAAAATAATTCTATATTAAATATTTTCCTTGTGGCTCTTTTTCTTTTCTGCCCATAAATCAGCAGAGGGATAAAGGAGATTCATTTAAAAAATCTTCCAGCCCGCTCTCACCATATTTTTATCCCGTCCAGTCCTCTTGGCTAGGGACAATGAGGCCACAGGACCTTAATTCTTAACACATCCTGCCATGTTGTAAGGTGCTGCATGATATGTCCTTTCCCCTTCATATATATCTTCACCCACTCTGCAATATTAAGTGGAAAAAGCAAAAACTTATAGTAACAATTTTTTAAAAAACAAATATTTTCTATTGCTGAGTCCTGGCCTCTCTCATTCTGAAATCCCCATCCTATAGACAAGCTGTGGGAAACTACTGCATATACTGTGACACCTATACAACAGAACACCTTTATAAGAGAGTTTCTTAAAATACTTGGCTATCCAAATAAATTGAATGCAATTCTGTCCTTCCTCTGTTAGAAGATGATCTTTTTAAAGAAGCTAGTTTTTGATGAACACTTTAGACTGTCTTCCCTGTATTATGAAATGAAAGTCATTTAAATGTTAATTATTTTAAGAGTTCTAAATTTTGTCTGTGAAGTGATATATTGATCTAGTTGATAAGATTTATTAATGCATCTTCAGGTAAGCTTTTGTTGGAATATAATTACACAGGTTGAAGAAACCTGCTAAAAACCATTTCATTTTTCCTATACATCTTCAATAAAATTTGACAAATTACGCTGAGATTTTTCTCTGTGCAGTATGTAGATATGTTTATTCCTAGACCTGATGGATTGCTGTACACATGATTTTTCCAAATATTTTCTTCTTTGTTTGATTCAAATTTTATTTTGGAGGATGAATCTTTTTATTTTCTTTCTCTACCTGACCTTTTCCCATCACTTCTTCATATAGTCACAAAATATATCAAAGATTCATGTTGATGACTGTAATTAATGATAATGTAAAAAGGGAGTTATGTTTCATGTGATTCTGTGCACAGTGATCAAAAGCCAATCTTATGCAATGACTACTCCTTCCGTATTTGATGAAAGGATCACTTCTATTCATATTTTCATAAATAGTAGAAGTTATATTAACAGCATACAGTATATATAGTCGATTACATATGTAATTATTATGATTACTCTTTTGTTTAGTGAGAACTACGGTAATTGAAACAGATGTCTATGTTAACAGCATTGGCCCAGTTGATCCAATCAATATGGTAAGTCCTAATTGACTGAAAAATATGTTTTGAATAAATAAGAAATACCACCACCTTCATTCAAATTATTGCCTTTAACTCCTCTAACTTTCAACTAATTCTAGTGAGGCCCCTCTAATGTTAAAGAACATTTGTATTATGTTTTTAATTGAATTATGATACCATATTGACAGAAGCTGAAGATTCTCAGTGCGTTCTTGAATTTTAATTTTTAAAATGCTTTGAGAATACTTTTCTTATTAAAATCCATCACCAAAAATGGTAATTAATAAAAATAAAACCCCATGATCTACCAAACATAATGCATTAGCTTTTCAGCTGAGATAAATCAGGATAGTTCACTAAAGTCAATGGGGCTTTGCTGATTTACATAAGCTAAGGATCTAGCCCAATATTTCAGTTTTCACCAGTTTAAATCTTAATTAATGAAGAAAAATAAGAATTGAGCTGGCCTTTGTGAATTAACAATAGTTTTATGGAATAATTTGCATAGGGACAGAAAGCGGGGGAAATATGAAACTGCAGTTTTGGGCTGTTCTTACAACTCTTACATGGTTTCAATAGGCCTCCTCCCATTGGTGTATATTGGCATGTCTCAATAGACTTAAAGGAGGTATGCTGATGTACACCAGTGGAAGAACTGGTCTATCATATTTAAAAAGAACTGTTTTGTAAAAGACTGAAGTAACAGCATTTTTGATTGACATTGGTCATATGCAGTTGCTTAAACTATTTGCAATATGTGTAGTTTCTCTAGAAAAATATTGGCAGCTTAAAAAAAAAGTCAGTGTATTCCATCCCCTGCAAAAGAGTCCTATTGGCTATTGCTCCTGATAGGGTGAGCTGTTAGCAATCCTTGCACTTCCGTGAACCTGAGGACAGAGATTGTGTCTGGCCCCTGTTCGTGAACAGGCTCTGCTCATTGCACCCTCTCCCCACATGCAAACCTGTCCAGCACAGACAGACTCTTGCATTCATACAGCATGTGAGTACTTACAGAGATAAAGAACATGCATATTGCAGTGTTGAGAAGTTCTGAGTTTTTTATAAATGATTACCTGAAATGATTATAAAGAGGTCTAGTCAGGGCCATCCCTAGCTATTCTGGGGCCCTATGCAGCCCCTCCATGGGGTATGGGAGGGGGTCCCAGGCTTCTGCAGGATGGAGGCGGGCCACAGGCCTCCGAGGGGAAGAAGTGGGAGGGCTAACCCCAGGCCTCCGTGGGAAGGCCTCCACGGGTAGCGGGGACTGGCTTGGAGGGTAAGAGAGAACCACCCCTCCGTGCTCAACGGTAGCATGCCGGGGCTGGGTCGCTGCACTTCCCATCACTGGTGAGTGCAGGTCTGGCCCTGCGGCAGAGCTTAGAGGAGTGCAGGCGGGGATGGAGTGGGGAAGGGGCGGGAATAGGCAGAGTGAGCGGGGGAGAGTGGGAAAGTGCTGGAGCAGGGGCTGGAGCAGCTGCACAGTGCACCAGGAAATTTAGTGCCTCAAATTTCCTAGTGTCTTACACAGCTGCATACTTTGCGTATGGGTAAGGATGGCCCTTGGTCCAGTATTTTTGCACATAATGATTTATCATGGTCTATCTGAACACAAGTTTTCAAAGGCAGGAAATGTATGCATTGCTTACGTACCAGGATAATAGGTGCCTTGGAAAAACCTAAAGTAGATGGTATGACCTATGCCCAAGGATATACATTCTACCATAAAAGCCTTACAAGCCCAAGGCCTCTGGCATGAACTGCAAGTACTGTCAGGGAGTCTCTGTCTCTGACTGGGCTATATGGTAAGGAATAAGTGAAAAGCCTCTGAGAGGGGAGAGCAGAGGAGCAATGAGCAAGTAGAAAGCTATCAGATCTCCAGCCTCCCTGGAGCAAGCTTCTGCAACCCCATCTGTCTGCCTATCGTTGCCTCCTTTTACCTCCTCTCTCCACACCTAGTTTCCCTTGGCAGTCCCTGAAACAGTTCACTGTGGCAACAGCATATGTGGCTAAGCAGCCACCTGTCCAAGGGTGTAGCAAATAATAGTCAAACACCAGCATCAGTGGACAGCAATCTAATTTCAAGTGTTGGATTTAGAGTGCAGACGCTGGGTGTAGAGTTGGTGGCCTGTAATATCCAGGAGGTCAGAATAGATGGCCTGGTGGTCCCATCTAGCCTCAAACTGCATGACTTCCCCCCATTCTGTATTTTTTCATCTTTCAGTGCTCTTATTGGGCCAGGTTGTGATAGATGCTTGCTACCAGTTCAGTAGTATTTCACACCATGAGCAGTCCCATTGCAGTCAGTGGGGCTACTTAGTGGAGTAAGGCTAGTTAATGGAGTAAGGGTATCACAGTCTGGCTCTGAGGAAATCTTCTGTGTTAATGTTGTACCTTTTCTACCCTGGGCCCAGATTGTGATCTTCTTACTTGTGTTGTTGAGCAATTACTAACTAGAGTACTCCCACTGAAGTCAATGCAACTCTTCATGTGAGTAACTGCTGACCAGTGTAAAGGTAGGTGGGCAGAAATATTGTAGTTTGGCCTTGTCAGCTATAGCCTCACTTATTTATATGAAATAAATTAAAATCACTAACCTCTTTGGTTTCTGAAATATACTAATGGTGATGGCAGATATCATGCATTTCATAACAAATAAAGCTCATTATCATATACTGATACTGGAGACAGGCATGTTCACCCCTCACCCCCCCCCCCCCCAAAAAAAATAAAATGTTGTTCCCCATATATTTTCAAAATCAAGAGAGCTCTAAATATCACAGATATGGAAGAACTGTAACCAGAAGTTTAGAAATACATCCATAAGGCATCAAATTTTACAGACTGTTCTAAACACGTGTGTTTCATATTCAATTTGTTCTTGTAGATATTCATGGAATTATCTTTGCTATCAAATGTTGCACATTTATTAGGGAAGGTGATTTTACTAGGATTCAGATACCTTACACCAATTAAAAGTCACTTCGTTTCAAACTGTTTCATTTTCCAAACTGATGATATTTTACAGGTAGGGATCTTCGTAATAAGATATTTCACTTTTTTTGTATATCACTTAGTCATAAGTGGAAAATTGGGTGCTAAAGATGTATTACTTTAAGATCCTCAAATATGAGCAAATAAGTGCAGTGTGGAAGTTGATTTTTTCTCATGAGGCCTGGTTTATTGATCATCCATAAGCCTTTGTCTTTTGGGTTTCTTGCATAACTTTACATAAATATATAATTCAATCAAACTTTTACATCCTAAGTGAAATAGAGAAGTATATCTCTAAAAATGTGCAATTGTAAAAAAAAAAAAAAAAGAAAAAAGGGGGGGAGGGGAAATATGTTGTTATAATAAAAAGTATAAAACTGGGAAAATGCAGAGGACTGTATTAGCAACCTGACAGCAGGTGTAAGGGCAGCACTCTTTCAGCAGTATGTAACCCACATCTATTCTGTCTTGCTTTTCTTTCCCTCTCTTGGTGGCTGTGGTTGATGAGCCTGCTCTAACCTTCCCTAAGAGGTGGCTCTTTCTGTGTAGAAAACGGAGGCTCATTGTTTCTGGTTCAAAGGTCACAGGTTTGACCCCCCCTCACACCCCAGGCACATTACATTGCAAGTATATTTACACAACTTTATCTGAGTTGCTGTAATGTCTCCCATAATGTTTTATCTGACATAAATAAAATAAAATATAATAATCTTAATTTTTTTAAGCTCTTACTCCTTTTTTAGCTGTTAGTCCTTTTCTTTCTTTTTATCTGCCACTATTCTTCTCTCATGCCCCTTTTTCTCTTTTTCCTTCTATCCTAAAACCTGGTCTACACTACTGTGGGGGAAGGGTCGACCTGAGATAGGCGACTTCAGCTACGCTATTCGCATAGCTGAAGTTGCCTATCTTAGGTTGACTTACCTGGCTGTCCACACAGCAGGGAGTCAACTGCTGCTGCTCCCCCGTTGACTCCGCTTCTGTCTCTCGCTGACGTGGAGTACTGGAGTTGACGGACAGCATGCTCAGGGGTTGATTTATCGTGTCTACACTAGACGTGATAAATAGATCCCTGATAGATCGATCACCACCTGCCAATCCAGCAGATAGTATAGACGTACCCTTAATTGCCCTCTCCTAGTTTTCTCCGTTCTCCCTTTCCTTACTCAAACATGTCATTCATCGTCACTCCATACACCAGGCCGTGATTAAGTAAACAGGATATCTCTGCTCCTGGGCTAGGTTGATTTCAATGTGAAGGAGGACTCTAATGTACTGGGTTGAAGACAGGGCTCCACTCTGTACTCTATGGGCATCTGTTGGCTTTTTTGTCAACCTCTGCTCTGCAGTGAGTGGCAGACGCCACTTCTGTTAGGAAGAAGGTAACAGGGAAGCAAATATCTCTTTCAACTACTTATTTCAAGTTAAATACCCAAAATTCTACAGGTTTTTTTTTTTTTCCAGCCAGTAAGTCTTCAGGTTTTGGGTTCTAATATATTGCAGTTAGATTGATGTTTGGAGGATGCTTTTAAAAAATATTTTGTAGCTTTGACATGTACAATCCATATTTGCATTGATAAGATGTTATAACCTCTGAAAAGGATGTTAGTACCTTATCTTCTAAAGCCTTTTAAAGAGTTTTTGGAATTTAGTGCCCATGAAAATAGGCAAATCATTGACTACAGGAAATACCAAGTTGAGTTGCATGTAGATTGCCGGTGTTCTTTAATGGTGTGAAATATGTGAATTCAATAAAATTGGACAGTTTTTCAAAACCTTCTGTAACTTAGTGGTACACAGATATAAAGAACACACAAATGAAGAAATTGCACCTCCTATATATATATATATTGTTTTTAAAATATTATAACCCCCTCTCTCCCGTCATCCCCCTTTTGCTTTGCAGAGTAGACTAATTGCCTTTAGAGGAAACAATGAAACTGATGATATACAAGCTATTGTCAAAATGTACAAACTAGAAAAGAAGTTATTTTGCTCTAATCTCTTTAGGGTAGTATATAATGTGTTACATGTAACAATAAATATATAACATTATTGTAAAACCACCAAAATTGGAAGGCATAATTCATGACAATATTTATAATTAACTTATTTTAGAAAGTTTTTGCATCTTTCTGTTATTTAGTCTGCTCATCCAACATAATATAGTCAGAAACAGATTTTTTTGTAACAGAATATAACACTGAAGTAGTATGTCATATGAACCTCTGTTTCTGAACTAGTTTGAAGAGCAAACCAATTACCTTCCTGATTTTAGTTTTTCTCCCCTACTGCCACCTGATGTACACAAGTATATGTGCATGAAAAAAAGAGTCTGTAAGTGTATGTGAGATATTTGGTAGAATATGTCTTTGATTGCACTATTTGTAGGGGTTGCTTCCAGAATTTAATTGGATATGATAATCATTCTCTTGTGCCTAAAAGGGGTTTTCAGACATCATATGGTCTGTGAGTATCTGTAGACACCAGGTGCTTGGTAAATATTTTCCATGTACGGTACTGTACAAATCTGTCTAGTCTTTGGCATCATACAGTAGCCCCACAGGATATGGCTAAGAACATTTTGAATGACTAGTGCCCTGGTTACAGCAGTAAGTTCTGCTGAGGCACAAGTTCTGTCAGCATAGAACTTAGGCCCAGATTACACAATGAGTTTCCAATTCTCATCCCCATGCAAGCCCATTTATTTGGCTCTGCATAGATCCACACAGGGGCTGCAGAGGATGGAATCCTTTCCTTCTCTCAGATAGGAGCCAGGATACAGAGCCACATTATGTCTACCAGTACCAGTTCGAAGTAGTGGAATCAGCCAAGAGTCTAGTGGATCTGCATAGTCTATGGACTTCGATGGCTACCTGTGGCCTATTTCTCTCTCCATGGAATGAGCTTTTGTGTAGCAATGCTCCAATGTGTGCAGGTGATACACGTTCCCGAGCAAAGACTTTCACTGTCCTTTTCCTCCATTCAGTGGAACTGTGGCAATCCTTTGCATTTTTGGTTTCGGAGAGACCAAGAAAGAGGCATGTTACGGTGATTGAAGAGGGGCATGACAAGCTCCCAGTACTTCTTTTATACCACCCTTGAGATAAAATAGAGTTTGATCCTGTAATTTTTGTTAATCCAAAACTTTCATTACTTCAGTGTGAGCATGCACTGATTTTAATGGAAGTTTTGAGGGAAAGAATGCAGGAAAAGCTCCATAGTTAGGAAATGCAGTTATTTTACAGTGCCAAAAGGCATTCTAGGCACTTCACAGCACAGATAAACCGCATGTGATCCATGCCCCTGAAGTATTCACAATCTAATTTCACACACAATACTATGGAGGGGAAACAAATAATGGAGAGAGAATGGAGTAATGAAGACGGAGTCCACTTGAATGAGATTGTATAGTTACTTACTAAGGCATATGCACATAATGATGGGGGGAAATCTTTTTTCTTGCATAGTTTTGATTAAAAGTATATAAAAAGAAAAATCTCTGTCTTGGCTGACTCCCACATCTTTAATATTTTGGTAACAGTTTTGGATCTGCTTCTATTTTAGTTTGGTGTTAGTTGTTTTTTTCTTGAATATCAATCTTGATGGCACTATTTATTCAACTTTTAAAGTATATTAATGGATTTTTGGTTGTAGAACTTCTAACTAGAATACATTCCTGTAATTAGACTTCAGTCTTCGTTTCGTTTCCTTATTATTCCTGACTTGACTCTCTCTTTTTTTAGCTTGGAATGACAAAGAGTCCCGTGGCACCATAAAGACTAACTAAAGTATTAGAGCATAAGCTTTCGTGGGCTAATACCCACTTCATTGGATGCATGCAGTGGAAGTATCCAGGGGCAGGTATAAATAGGTAGGCAAGAACCAGGTTAAAGATAAGAGAGTGGGTCCAATGAGGCTGAACCAGCTGTTATCTCTAATCAGGGAGGGTGAAGTGACAAAGAGTCCTGTGGCACCATAAAGACTAACTAAAATTTTTTCAGAGCATAAGCTTTCGTGGGCTAATACCCACTTCGTCGGATGCATGCAGTGGAAGTATCCCAGGGAGGGTGAGGTGTTCCTCTAGCAGCTGAACTGGAGGTGTGAACAGCGAGAGAAGAGAAACTGCTCTTGTAGTTAGCTAGCCATTCAAAATCTCTGTTCAGTCCCAAATTGATTGTGTCAAATTTGCAAATGAATTGCAACTCTACAGTTTCTCTTTGCAGTCTGGTCTGAAAGTTTTTTTGCTGCAAAATGCTGACCTTTAAGTCTTTCATGGTGTATACAGGGAGACTGAAGTGTTCTCTTACAGGTTTTTGTATATTGCCATTCCTGATATCTGATTTGTGTCCATTTATCCTTTTTCATAGGGACTGTCCAGTTTGACCAATGTACATAGCAGAGGGGTATTGCTGGCACATAATGGCATATATTACATTGGTAGATGTGCAGGTGAATGAACCAGTGATGGCATGGCTGATCTGGTTAGGTCCTGTGATGGTATTGCTGGTGTAGATATGTGGGCAGAGTTGGCATCGAGGTTTGTTGCATGGATTGGTTCCTGAGTTAGAGGAGTTATTGCGTGGTGTGCTGTTGCTGGTGAGAATATGCTTGAGGTTGGCAGGTTGTCTGTGGGCCAGGACTGGCCTGCCTCCCAAGGCCTGTGAAAGAGAGGGATTATTGTCCAGGATGGGTTGTAGATCACTGATGATGCGTTGGAGAGGTTTCAGCTGAGGACTGTAGGTGATGACCAGTGTTATTCTGTTGTTTTCTTTCTTGGGCTTGTCTTGCAGCAGCAGGCTTCTGGGTACACGTCTTGCTCTGTTGATCTGTGTCCTTATTTCCTTGTGTGGGTATTGTAGTTTTGAGAAAGCTTGGTGAAGATCTTGTAGGTGTTGGTCTCTGTCTGAGGGGTTGGAGCAAATACGATTGTACCTCAGTGCTTGGCTGTAGACAATGGATCTTGTGGTGTGTCCGGGATGGAAGCTGATGGCATGAAGGTAGGCGTAGCTGTCGGTAGGTTTTCGGTATAGGGTGGTGTTGATGTGGCCGTCATTAATTTGCACCGTGGTGTCTAGGAAGTGGACCTCTCTTGTAGACTGAGGTGGATGGTGGGGCGGAGGCTGTTGAAATCATGGTGGAAGCTTTTTTTAGCTTGTGTAACTTTTTCTATGTGACTCTTGCTAGTTATCCATTGAAGGCTCCTGTTACAGCAAGCTAACAGCCATGCTCTGAAACATAGCACCATTATTTTTAATAAGGTAGCAAAAGCACTGGACATGTCAAAGATTCACATGGTACATCAAAATGTTGCTTCTCTAGGCACAGGGAATAGCACGGGCAGTTGTAAGGCTTGGTTTTTCTCATCTTATTGCACTATTCATTACTTTGATCTGTAGTACTTGCTCATGGTTACTTTTAAATATTAACTTTTTAATGCCATTTTTATTCCTATTTCATAATCACTAAGAAGCAACACTTAATTTGTAAAGGTTGGTGAGGCTCATTTCCTTGTGGCTGGTAAGGTATAAATGCCCTGATATAGATTATTAAGCATTGTCATTTATTTGTCCTAGTATAGGATGCTTTGTAGTTTGGTGCATTGGGAATATGACACAGGATTTCAGTCACTTTTTTCCTTTTTACACTTTTTAAAGAACAGAAACTTGTTCTGTTGTAATTCAGTTAAAGTATCATATAATGTACATTAAACTCATCATAATATAAACAATCTTGTTCAGAAAGTATATTACCATAGACGTTCATTATTCCTATGCTGAAAAATGTAACACCTAATATTGCATCAATTAATTGTATTTGAAACTGGATATTATTGAATTAAATGTTCTGTTTAATTGACATAAAATGACCAGAATAAATAGTGATATGTGGAGAAAGGTACTGTAGTTATTTGTACTAGTTATAGGGAGTAAGGGCCTGATCCTGCATATGCTTTAGGCATATACTTCAGTTTACACATATAACAAGTCTTATTGACACATAAACACTGGTGGAATCATCTACAGGAGGAGTTGAAACACATGTAGGAAAAATGGGAAATATCTAAATAAATATATCTATATGGTGTAGTGCCCTAAACCTACTCTTAACAAGTAAATACAGTTCCAGGTAAGACACACAAGAAATATACAATAAATAATAACTTCCAGCACAGCAACTCACCATCTATTTCTAAAGCTGTGTGAACCCTCCAGGTTTTGGGTCATGATGGATTTGTGAACTGAACAGACATTGAGAGTGAACAAATCCCTGAAGCTTTGCTTGGTGGTTGGAGTGCAATGATGTCTAAGAGGAACATGCCACAGTCAGTAGAGTCTCTTGTCTTGGCATGGTGAGGAAGAGAAAAGGGTAGTGGTGAATGAGGCTTACTAAGATTCACAAGTGCAGACGTGCATATAACCTGTACCCATATATGTAAATTTGTCAGAATTTGGGGATGAGGATTCTAAACTTCTAGATCACTGAATCCAAACAACTTGTGTGGCTTCTATATGCATATTCTGTACAATTCTCTCTGTAGTTTTTTTCCTGTGACAGTATGTCTCCTATGATGCCCTATTCTCAGGTCTGGTCAGCAGTGTCAACCTTTGCTCAGCTCTGGAAACCCCCTCAGCTTTTAAAGTTCAAGCCCCTCTTTGAATTGAGCTAACAGAATACAGTTTTTTTAATTTTCTTTTCTTAATAAGGAAAGGTGGATTTTTAATATTTTTTGTTCCTGTCAGCATTGTGTGTGATAGCTGATTTGTTATCCCCATAAATATTTGATATTAGCTGAAATTATATATATTATATAAAATAAAAATATAAAGTAAATGATGAGTAAGCAGATGTCTAAATACTACTTTAGTAAGCTTGCAGTTGAATTGTGCTTTGCTTTGACATGTACTTAGCTTTAGAATCTATATGCCTATTAGTATTAAATTATTAATCGCTGTTATTTTACAATTTCACATTGCCCTTGAAACATACAGAGTACTGAACAAATATCCATTTACTTCACATTCTCTGTACATGCATTTGGGTATTTCACAGCAGATTAAACTTATTGCTCCAGATCTTGCATTGCAGTTGTTTTGCCCCACATCACAGCTATTGTAAAGTAACTCAAAATTTGTCATGTGCTTGTATAGGAAGATTACCGCTTTATATGAGGATCTTTCAGTTATGTGGTGTGGAATAGCAGATCCTGTGCCACTCCACCTTCCCATGGCTGGTGCAAGGGGTGTGGCTGGGAGGGAAAAGAAAAGGACGTTTCTCTAAAGGAACCTTTGGACAGTTGGCACATGCTAGAGCAGCTTTCATGTATTAAACTAGAGCACCCTGAATGGCAATGTCACCTTTGCATCCCTCTCCCAAGTAGCATTGTGCTCTTAGCCACTGCTGAGAATCTGGGCAATTGTCTCTTAATAGACTTACTATCTACAGGAGTTGATCTATTTATGGTTTCACAAAGGTTTTTTTTTAAATGCTCTTCAGTGGAAAGAATACCCTGATTTGTGCATGTGATCTCTGAATCTTCTGATATATGGCTTTTGTCATTTTTAACACTCTATACTTAGGCAACTTTATGCTGTAGTGAAATTTTAAATCATATATATCCAGCCAGCTGGATTTTGACTGTCTATAAATTAACTCTGCTCTTTAAACAGCAGTTGGCTTAGTTTTTCCATATCTAAAACTATCTTTGGATAATTAACAAAAAATATGGAGCTAGATCCTCAGCTGATATAAACTAATATAACATCATTGACTTCAGTGGAGTATAATGATGTATATAAGCTGAAGATTTGGCTCATGTTATCTTAGAGAAAACATCAATATGCATGGCCAAACCATCATCAAAGACATCATAGAGGGTTTTTGTTTTGGTGTATTAATGTTTCCTGGCTTTCCAATATTTCATATATTGTTGATGTATATCTACACTATTACTATATCTTTTATTAAAGTATTTGAAAATAGTAATTGAGAGACAATTTTGGGAAATGGAATTTCACCTGGAAATCTGCTGCCTTTTTTAACCATGTTTTAATATCTACTATTAAAGATAAATATCAAATTCTGCTAATGCTATACAAGACCATATGTCCCTCTTCATAGCCTTCACTCTCTCCCTCCTCCTTCTGTCCAACTTACTCCTGACACACACAGGCTACTTGGCTGCTCTGTAGTAATTTTTTGTGTAATTTCAGATCAGCCCCTCTCTCTGGTGATCTGTAGAACACTCACTCTCTTTCGTTTTTTTTTACCATTTTTAACACTTTCTGAGCTATCCCCTGCATTGTCAATTAGGGATATTTTTGATATATTATGGTCTGTCCATTATTACTATTCCCTAGCCTTCCTGTACAAATATTGCCTTTTGATGTTGTGTTCCAGCTGTGAGAATCATCCCACCAAACTTAATTTCCATCTGTTAGATTTTCACATTATCATGCAATAGGTACTTTTACAGTTCATCTCGCCTAACTAACATTTAAAATGTACTTTGAGATCCTTAGAAGAAAGCCTGTGTTTATGCCATCATGTATACATTCTACATTAGTCAAGAAGTGATGATTTCTCAGTGTGGTTGCATTAGTGCACCATAGATGCTTATAGTAAGTACCTTATATTTTGATTTCTTTTTCTTTACTTATTATTTTTGGTTGAGTCTTGTATGTTCTTATTACCATGTTTTGTTTTAGGTGCTGTGGAAAGTGCATCAATGACATTTTAGTTCAAACAGTTTTGGGTTTTTTGCTTTTTTGTTGGTTTGGCGTAAAATAATAATGAGTTTTTTTGAAGTATCAATAAATGATCTCTGATGTACAGAGATCAAATCTCATTTTAATAGAGGTTAGTTCAGAATGAATGTTGAAGCATTTTTGAGATTTTATAGCATAATTGAATATTATGCAGTTTGTTCCTTTAAAATTTGCAGCCACATCTTCGTGCCTTCAACTCAGTTATGGATGATTGGGCTGCTTGAGTCTCTCTAGTTACATGATAGTGGGCGTAACTCAAGAAGTCACAGGTGCAGTTCCTCAGGTTTACAGTTCATTGATGTCCACCACAAAAAGGGAAGATGAACCCTGGCCCCTATCAGAGATCACCCCGTGGCTCTTTGTGTTTTTTCAACTTATGATCCTGTTTGCCTGATTGGCCTTCTCTTTCATTGCTTTGAGGTTTTTATAGGAATGGCAACAGTGGGCATACTTATATTTAAATGAAAAGCAATGCATTACTTTCAGCAAGGGAACTCCTGTATGTTTAAAACAAATAAACAAAACCCAAACTCTAGAGTGCCATAATTGCAGGAAGTAATCTAATAAATATTTCAGGTAGAAAAATAATTAACAGGCATGATTTTTAATAGTAGTCTCTAATTTATACATAAGAGTCAAAATAACTCTTATTTATATAACCACTTGTGTCTGTTTTTCACATTCAGACTGGCCCAGATTAGTGTGTACATGAGATGTTGCAACAAAGAATATTAATTTATCTGATGTATTATTACAATTTAAGGAGTCACGTGGACTTTTTCTATACACCTCTTGTGAATATGTCATTGCAGTATTATTTCCATTAGGCTGGCATATGCTCACATGATGGCCTATATTAAGATCTGTTAAGAAGAATGATCTGATTGGTTTAAAGTTTCCAACTGATGAAACTGTATTCTGTTCAATAAAGTTTCTACAAGCCCCAGCTGCCTTTCCTCCCCATCAACACAGTATCAAAAATGTTAGATTTATAAGTCAACATCTATTGCAACTCATTGGGCTTCCCAGATCTGGCCTGAGGGTCCTAATGAAATAACCAAATGTGTTTGCTGAAACCAGTAATTTAGGGCTGGTCTTCACTAGGGTGGGGGATCGACTGCAGATACACAACTTCAGCTACGTGAATCACATAGCTGAAGTTGGCATATCTGCAGCCGATTTACCTGCTGTCCTCATGGCGGCGGCACTTGGCGGCGTGCTCCCCCGTTGACTCCAGCTTACACCTCGCATCAAGCTGGAGTTACGGAGTCGACAGGGGCAGCGCTGGTGATCAATTTCTCGCGTCTTTACTAGACGCAAGAAATCGATCGCTAAAAGATCGACGGCTACCCGCGGTAGTGAGGACGCACTCTTAATTTCAGCTTCACTCCCAGGCATGGGGATCTGCTGTTGATGAATCCATTGCTAAGCCTGTAGCAGTTCCCATAGTGTTAAAAGGGGGCTTTAAAATAACCCACCAAAGAGAGCAGCCACATTTTAAACTTTTATTAGAGTAGCTGTAAATGAAAGACTGCTAAATATTTTAATACTGCAGATCTTGTTTGAAAGCCCTGCTTGACATGCAGGTAGAGGAGTGTGTGTGAGTGAGTGAAAGAGGTGGGGGGAGAGAGAGAGAAAGAAGGAGAGAAAATACGTGCTCTTGGACAGCATGCTGGTGAGATGCTGATAAAACAGCTAATGCTGATAGTTTTATTCTATACATTCCTGCCTCTTAGATCATATTTTCACTATTTTGTATTTGACTCCTGTCAGGATTGCCTCCCCATTCTGAACTCTAGGGTACAGATATGGGGACCCACATGAAAAAATAAATACACCCCCCCAGCTTATTTTACCAGCTTGGGTTAATATGTTTTTGCCCAGAACACAACTTCTTCTGTGTCTGGACTTAATATGCTGCCACCATCAAGTGAAAATGTCTCAAAAACTATTGGACATGGGCCACTTAAAGCCCCTCTTTCTCTTTCCACAAAACCCCCAAACTTATTCCCTCCCTGGAAAGCTTGAGAGAAAAGCCTCGCCTGATCCTGCGAGACATGCCCAATCCAAAACCAGGATCTTACACAATGGAAAACAAGCAGTCAGATTCTTAAAAGAAAGATTTTAATAAAAGAAAAAAAGAAAGGAATAAATCCCTTATAACCCTTAATAGAACAGCATCTACAATAATCAATAAAGAGTTACAGACAATCCCCTCCCCGAATTTCTCCTCCTGCTGAAGCTTACAGTATTAGAGAAACACAGAGATAAATTTCTACCAACTGAAGAGTTTTCCAAGTGATAAAAAGAAGGTAAACTTACTCACTACCTTACTAGATAAAAAGCTGATAGTTATAGTAAAAGTAATAGGTGTGGTTCATGCCATAGCCGAGTTGAACAGAGAAAAGACCCAGAGAGAAACTGAAACTCAAAATCCTTTGTCTCCTGAGGAATTTCTCATTGGTCAGTTGTCCACCTCTCAGGTTATCTTTAGCTTAACCCCTTACAGGTAAACAGTAATTCTAGGCTACTTTATACTTATGACAACTCCCATGATTGCCTAACCCTTTCATCTCCACACCAAACTGTCTGTGAAGTTTAGTAATAGCACTCCTTTTTGTTAAGGACTGTGACAAAGCTCTGTCCTTATCTTCGTGGATCCTGCGTTTCCTGACGGATTTTTACTAGCCTCAGCGGCTCACTGTGACCCTCCACGGAGCCCTTCTCTCTCTGGAGACAAAGTCACAGTCTATTGAGCCATTCTCATCACAAACCAGTGAGGAGAAGCTATCCTTCCTGGCACAGTCTCTATTGTCTCCCAATCTCAGAGACTAATTAGGGGAGGCAGAAAGGGGGGAGCCCAGGCCCGCCCTTTACTCTGGGCTCCAGCCCAGGGACCCTAATAGTATCAGCTAAGATGGCTGACCTTTTAGCCACAAAACACAATACAATTCCCTGGGCTACTTCCCCACAGCAGTCCCCGCTTCTTCAAACTCCACTTCACCCCTACCTCAGGGCCTCCTTCCTTCTGTATGATAAGTTGTCCACCACTCAGTCTCACCAACAGCATAACTTCCTTCCACGGCTCCTGACACCCACCTGACTAACTGGGAGGTTTTTATCTGGTTTCAGCCAGTCCCTGATTGGCTTCAGGTGTCCCAATTAGGCTAGCTGTTTCTACTCCTTTCTAGAAGGTTCTTAATTGGCCCCAGGTGTCTTGATTGGCCTGGAGTAGCCTTTGTTTGGCTATCCAGGGAACAGGGACCTGCACACCCTGAGACTAATGTACCTGCCTTCCAGCACTCTCCTATATCCTTCTGGTCTGACTCCATCACAGGACAGAATGCCAGTATATTTTCTTAAACTTTCCTGAAGAAGAATAAAAAAATTTCCTCTATTTTTCTCGAAGAGTTTTCAGCAAGAGATTATCTTTCAGTTTAAGTCTTCAGCCAGAATCAACCCAAGAGGGCAATGACCTCTAGACAGAACTGAGCTGAGATGAATCAAATGGGTTTTCGTCTTCATCTCTGCAGCTCATTTGAAGCAAGCTGCACTGCAGACCTTTGCCGATTCTTTGTCTCAGACTTTGGCTGAAGCAAGTCTTATGTTATTTCTTGGACTTTTGTCTTAGGGAAATATGGTTGCCTTTGTCTCATAAAGAATCAGGGCATTTTTACTCTTAATTTCCTGTTTTTCCATCTAAAATACGCTCCAATTAGCATGTTCCCACTAGCATGTCAGACCACTTTACTGCACGTTACTCTTTAATAAACCCTTGTATTGTGGAATAGAAAATCCAGTTATGAGACTACTAAAAAAACATTAAGAAACAAACAGCCTGGCCCCGCCCCACTGACTGCCCCCCTCAGAATCCCCAACCCATCCAATTCCCGCTGCTCCTTGTCCCCTGACCGCCTCCTCAGAGACACCCGCCCCGACCAGTCTCCCGGGACCCCACCCCCTACCTAACCCCCCCTGTTCCCTGACTGTCCCAACCCATAACCACACACGCGCCTCCTGACAAGCCCCCAGAACTCCCATGCCTATCCAATCCCCCATTCTCTGTCCCCTGACCACCTCCCCCCAGTACCTCCATCCCATCCAATAGACCCCTGCTCTCTGTCCCCTGGGATTCCCTGCCTCTTATCCAACTCCCCAGCCCCATGGCCTGCTGGAGCTAAACACGCTGTTCCGCAGGATCTTGCAGCCCCACCCCGTTACGAAGCTCAGAGCAGCAGGAGCTCGCAGCCCCACTGGAGCCAGCCTCGCCGCTTCAGCGCTGCCGAGGAGCAGTGGGCCAAAACTCTAGTGGTGTGGTGCATTGAGGCTGCATGGGAGCGGGGGACAGCAGGGGCGGGGCTGGGGGATAGCCTCTCTGTCTAGGAGCTCAGGGGGCTGGGCAGTTTGGTCCCATGGGCTGGATTTGGATCATGGGCCATAGTTTGCCCACCCCTGATCTAGCTGTATTTCAATGTTGACTATGCATATTTTTCATTTGCTATTTGAAATTGTGACAGATCTCAGGAGTTATCTAATTTAAACACAATGTAGTGACTGTTCCTGATTTTCTTAGTGCAGTTACTTTTTTATTACTGATTTTTTTTCATTGAGACTACTCAGCTGAGTAATTGCTCAACCATTCACAATCTGGCTGTTTGATGGTCATCCATCACTATTCATTATTCTCTCCACTTTGAATTATGTTACAGTACTACAGAATAATATTTGTGCCATAGTTGAAAAGAGATGGAAAAATTGAGGTCAGCTTTAAATAATTAGGCAGGCTTGCTCTTTGTTCAAAAGTCATAGGAGAGCAGAGTTCTAAAGAGTTCGGTGTCTAATCAAATGGCAAATATAGGCTAACATGTGTCATGGTCATTGAGTCCTAGGTATAATTTGAGGCTAACCGTGAATGAGCACACATTTTGCTGTGGCCATAGATTAAATCAGTTTTAGTTTACATGGCTATTTCATCACTCGTTTCATTTCAAAGAGAAGGCAGTGAACTATTTTTACTTTAACGTTGTAGCACTGAAAGGCAAAAGGTTTCATGAAAGACTATTGGAAGGAGTGATAGAATTGTTAAATGTAACTTTCTGTACCAAAATAAGAGATGAAATCATCATCTGGAGAGAGATTCTGCAGTAAAGAAATATATTTTAAATCTAAAATACTGTTATCCTGGGTAATATAGAAGTAAACTATTAGTTTCTAACACACTATGGCCTTCAATCATCTGGCTGTGGCGAGCACTGCAGACAGGATGCTGGACTAAATGGACGTTGGGTCTGATTCAGACCATAGGATCTGCCACACTTGTTCAGCAAATTTTAGGAGCCACACTTCTCCCTCTTCTAGAGAAAAGACAGTTCCTTAAGGAAATAGGGCATGAAATAGGTAGCAGTTTAATCTTCCTCAATTTAAAGATCAGTGCAGATATCAGGCCAACACCAGAGGCAGGATCTTCCTCTGGTCTTTCTCTTCCTACCTCTCCTTACCACAGCCTTCAGTGCTGGCTGTTGCATCCAAAAACGTCTTGAAAGTGTCAGTGAGCTGTGCAGAGGGGCTCCATAGAAAAGTAATGCAGCCAGAAAATGTATTACGGATCCTCAAGAATAGCAGGCTCTTGGTGCAGATGAGGAAAAATGAGAATGCTTTGGAGGTGGCAGAGAAAGAGAGTGAGTTGCATGTGGGTGTAATGGTGGGACCAACGTTGCACAGCAGTGAACTATTCAGCAACAGATTATTAATTTTGTTGTATTATATTTTTTGCATTAGGTTGTATTTGAGCAATGATAAATACATGCAAGGTGTTAGCAAAGTAAAAAGGGGAAATAGTTAAATACCTGTGCAATATACGACTATGTCTAGAACTCGTATTCAGAGCTAAAATGTAAGGTAACACTGCTCTACAGCCAAAATGCTTCTGAAATAAATGTAGTCAAACTTTACTAATTCTGGGTCACTGGGAACGAAAATGATGCTTAAAATTATTGATTGGCTCTAGTTTTCAAGATATGCTGTTGCGTCAGTATATACGACCCTTGACATGGGAATGGCGGAGGATAAGTGAGTTATAAAGGGAAGGGATCTCAATTTAAACCAGAAATGACTAAAATACATCTTTGACTGGATCTATGAATAAATCTATGACTGGGTTTGGACAGTACTTGCTTTTTAGGCAAAACGATGAATGATGCAATCTGAAGCTGGTGTTGCATCATACATGATATGAATTGCATCATGTTATTCCTAGAAGTCATGGATGAGGCAATCATAATGAAGCTTACATCACTCTGCTGAACAAATTGCCCTATATCAACTCTAGAAATCATACAGCGTCGTGCTCTCTTATTTGTCAGTGTTTGATTTTGCAAAGGGACACATTTCTGTTTAGCCAAAGTGAGCAGAGATGCCTCGTACTTGTGTGAACAGTGCAGATAACTTCTGCTATGTTTGTGATGAAGTGACTTTTGCATCACAAAAGCGCAGTATAACCACCATGGTTAAGAAAGCCTATCACCTTTATTTTGGCTGCAAAATTAGAGATCAGGACAAGAGGTGGGCCCCACACATATGCTGCAACACTTGCGCAATAAAGAGATGCTCCATTTAATGAATACAAGAGACAAGCCAAGAAGCGCCGAGTAGACACTGAATAGGACTAAACTATGTACATAATAGTTTTTTGCTTTTTGTTTCATAATACATTTTATTTATATAACCCTTTTGCTGATTTTTAAAGTGTTACATAAACAGGACAGGTGAAATATTATCATGTAAAGCAACCATAAACACATGAAAAGACCTAGGTTTACAATTTATGATTAAAATTCTACTATCTACACAATATACATAGACATAAAATGTAAAAACTTAAATATCTTAGAAACAGTAGCCAATCAGTTGTTTTAATTGTCATATTTGAATTCAGCACATCAAAATACATAATAAATATCACATTTTATCTCTGAAGCAGACGACTTCTAAAAAATTGGAGACCACTGTAATATAAGTAGCTGGCTTGGTTCAGCTGTTCCCTTGCTGGAAACCCTGTTAATGCTGCAGCTCCAGGAGAGAGAGCTGGAGCCTGTTCTTCTCTTATGTGTCTTCAAAAGAGTTATTCACTCAGTTTCAGTTAAACTTGTGCAGCCCATTGAAGTCACTTGAGGTGGGTGGGGAAGTTCTTTATTGCGCTATGTTTTGTGTGATCGTTTACACCAGTGCAGAGTGCCAGCCAAAGGCTGTCTGCCATTCTGACTTGGTAGCATTTTGCCTCCACTTTGAACTGCTGTAGCTGACTATGCAAAGCACAGGCAAATGGAGAGTCTGTCTGTGTTTTGAGGGCAACATTTAAAGGTGAAGGGGTTGCACAGATATAACCAGTAGCCTGATTTGACCCGTGGAACCACAACTGCTGGTGATAGTAGTTGTCAGGAAATAAATCAGATTCTTAGATCCAGATGATCCTAGGTCAGTCTGCATGATTAGCAGTTACAGCCCCTCCTAGCATCCTCCCTCCCAGCTTTTTCCTTATACACCTGATCATTTTTGAACTGGAAATCACTGGAGGACAATAAGCAAAGCCCTCCAATGCCTTATTGGCAGAGTGATTTTTCAGAAAATAGAGACATTTCCAATTGTAATTGTATTTAAAGTCTTTGCAATTCTGACAAGGTTGTGGATATGACTGAGTCTTGTTTCACCCTGTTTATGGGGCCAAATAGTTACTCCAACCCAGGAGCAGCCCAGGAAAAGAATAGTGACATGAAGGGTAATAATTCCTTCCCTGGTCCCCCACGCCTTGATTCAGAGCATCAGGAACTTTTACAGCTATGAAATTCTCATGCTAGCTCAGCTAGGGCAAAGGGCAGGGGAAGAGAATGGGGCAGAGCATTCTTCACACATGTAGACACATAGAACACTTCACAGGCTGAGGGAGTGGGTCAGTCCTTGTATTCTCTTCTTCCCATTCATGCTATAAATGGGCAAGTCACTATCTTCCCCTATAACTGTTATACACATAACTTGTTCCAAGTGTGTTATATTACAGTTATTCAGCTGATATTTTGTTTTCCCTGTGGGCTCTTTTCCTACCTCTCTTTTCTGTGTTTTCTTCCATGCATCCCACTAGCTCTGGAATCTTCTCCTTGACTGGCCTGCCTTGTCATCTCTCCCTTGCCAAGGCACTTCTGAAAACATATTCAAAGTTCAGGGCAACTGCACTTGTATTCCCCCCCAAAGTCCCTCAGGAGCACTGACTCTAGGCTCCTGGCTGCTCAGTAGTAACCTCTCTTGGGCAGTGACCCACATTTCACTCCCTCCTCAATAAGGTTTTTTCTAGGCTGCACAGTTCCATGACTGTGTTGTGATCTCCACAGCAAGCCAGCAACTGCTTTCTCTTCCAAGGCTATGAACAGCATAATTGCCAGAAGTTATAAGTTACCCCAAAGTCCTCAATTAGCAAGCAAGCAAGGTGAAAGCATTTCACAGACGACCTATTCAAAACAACAGAAGAACCTACACACATGCAAATGAACTTACTAGAGATCACACCCAAACTCCAACAAGGGCTCTGGTCAGAGTCAGTCCTGCAAACTCTACAAAAGTTCTTCTGTGGTTTCAACAGCCTTAGCTCAGAAATTCATTCTAGTATGGGCCATTGTTCAGCACAGTCTTTTGAAGTTCATATCACTTCCAACTGTTTTCATACCACCTTCACCCCAGGTTACATAGAATCCCAGTCCACAGTAATACATAACCTTTGCATATAGCACAATGGACTCCAAAGATGCTTAAATTTAACTCAGTTTTTTTTAGAAAATTGCAATACATGCCACATGCTTAATGAAAATTACCTTCAAACCCTAGTTCATCCCTCAATGAAGTGACATTTTTCTTTTTTACATAGACATCTAAACAAAGAAAACATCCATCAGTTGAAGAATATGATTAGTAATATGTGCCAAACATCATGATTCAATCATATGCCTTTTTCCTTCACCCTAGGTTGCAAAACCAACATTTGAAAATTAAGAAGTGCCAGAATTAAGTCTGCCTGTGCAACATTATTTCCATTCCCTTGTCTACATACATTTTGATATAATTTTTAATTACATGATCACATACTATTTTTCCACATATCACTTTCTTCATTCAATGGACAGTGCTCGGGGAATGAGACAGCTGCTCCATATTTTTATCATCATCCAATTAGTGATTCCTGCCATATTTACTCTATCCCATCCAAAACCTGAATACTGAATCATTCATTTCCTTGTGGTCTTTTCTATGGCACTCATTGATTTTGTCTCTGAGTGTTTCACAAACATTAGATTTAATCTTAACCTTCTGGGAAACAGGTATTTAGTATCCCCATTTTGTGGAGGGGGAAACTAAAACAAAGACAGTGACTTTCCTGAGGCAGTGAATCAGCAGCATCTCTTATTGATCTTATGCTTTATGTTATTAGATACAGGAGGGGCCAGATCTCCAGCTGGTGTCAATTGGCAATGGCTCTATTGACTTCAGTGAAACTACCGCTAGTTTACACCCACTCAAGACCTGGCCCAAGGTTTTTATTTAGCAAGTATGATTTCCTTCTTCCTTCCTTTTTTTGTAAAATCCATCTGATTTTTATGTTACTAAAAACACATTGAACTGAACATATTTTGGGTATATTCATTTCTTAGAAAATAAAGACATTAGTCCTTCTGCAGTCAGTTTTACTTTTATATGACTGATGCTGTATCTAGTTTTCTGGACAGACCAACATTTAGAGGCTGCATTTGTGTCACCCATGTCAAACACTTGAGCACTACATGTAAGTGGAGTCCACTGTAATTGATAATGCCTTCCTTTTTCATGGCATTGAATTCTACTCAAGACAATTTATACTTTATAATAGGGCATATTGCCCCTTCAAATTAAAGCTGTGGCAATTCCCCAACCCCAGGAAATGGTGTGGTGTTCCCCTTCACTGTCAAAACTAGCTCCCCTATAAGACACCAACGCCAGCTGCATGAAGACCCTGTGCTCCTACACAGGGTTAGCCGCTCCAGTCACACTCCCTGTGGCTACAGCTCTCCCTGGGAGAAGATAGAGAGCTATGTGGAAAGGTACATCTCTACCCTGGTCTTCCAAGTTGTCTTATTCCCCAGAGCAGACTCTTGAAGCACTGAAAGCTTGTGCAAGGTCTCTGTGAAGAAACAAACACTGTTGTGACACTTCCGTGCATGAATGGTCCATTTCCCGTGGGGCTTAAGGGCCTTATATAGCCCTGTGACAGTAACAAACTCTTCAGAGAAGATAACAGGTTTCTCCTTTGTCCTAAGTGCAAAGCAGCCCTGAAGGATTTCTGAAGACCGAGCCTAACCCAGTCATAACATTTCCCCCCCTCCCACACCATACAATTATTACAGTCATATGTAGATTCAGACTGAATTGTCTAATGAGAATCCTAGTTTCTTATTACTATTCTTTTGTTCCGGACATAAAATATCTACTAAGGAAATTAGCTTTCCATCAAGATAAGATGTTACCTATGTTAGGAAAAAGGATATGTAGTTTTCTTTAACAAGATTTCCTTCCTACTGTGGACTTCTAGATTTATTACTCCCCACTCCTTAAGCAGTGAGTATTCATGATCAAAATTTACATGGAAAATGGTGAGGTTTCTCTTGCTACATGTCTGTGAATTTTTCAAAACATGTTTAACTTGCCTGGTAGACAAATTCCATAATTTTTGTCATGAGACATTCATGGAAATGTTGACAAATGGCCACATTTTACCCATAGGAAAACTTTTCACAAAATGTTTGAGATAATTAAAAAAAATAACCAGGCCTAGAAACTCTGGTCTAACCAAATTATGCTTGGTGAAAGAGTAGTTCTACCTGTACTTGAGCCTTGGCACCTATGGTCCCAAGTGGCTTGTCTGGCACCTCATTTAGGGATGTTCCAGTCATCTCCCCCATTCCTCAGATACTCCTTTTATATCAGAGGCTAGAAGTGCTGTACACTCTTCAAGCAGTGCAAAGAGAGTCCACAGCAGAATGAAGGAGCTGACCTTAAGTTTAACTTATTTTTTTAAAAAAATATTTGGCCTATAGGCTTTGATTGTATGTGTGTGTAAATATAAAAAACCTGTATGTCTGTTTCTCTTTTTCTAGGAATACACCATAGATATAATTTTTGCCCAGACTTGGTATGATAGTCGCCTAAAGTTTAACAGCTCAATGAAAGTGCTTATGCTTAATAGCAATATGGTTGGGAAAATTTGGATTCCAGACACTTTCTTCCGGAACTCAAGAAAATCTGATGCTCATTGGATCACAACTCCGAATCGTTTGCTTCGAATCTGGAGTGATGGGCGAGTATTATATACTCTGAGGTAAGGGCTCTTTAACTGCATGTAAAGGAGCTCTTCATTAATATTTTCACTTATTGTTATATTTTGCAATCCATTACAATTAAACCTATTAATTTTACAACTTTAAAAACAATTGAAAATGAGAGAAATAAATGCATTATCATTAATAAATGAAATACTGTGAATGGGACTTGCAAAGAATTATAGTAAGAAGTAACTTCCAGGTCCCTTTTGGTTCCAAAGTTCAGAGCCTCAGAAACAAATGTGGAGATGAATAAATTGTTGCTTAGTCAAATGGAACATAAAATATATGGTGGTGTAGTGTACTGCTCAACAAGAAATTAAATTGGAGTAGGGGCAGATTTGTTTTATTTAGGTACAAGATAGTAAAGATAAGATTAATGTAATGCGACAAGCCAGTACCATAATTTATATTTAACTCCTTGAAGTGTCACCGCTCCAGCTGTATACTGTACAGCAGACTTACTGGATTGAATTGATCTCTTAACTGTCACCTATAGCTCTTTTGCACGAAATTATGTTTGAATAAAAGAAAGCACTCAGTTAAAATATTAGTCATAAATACTTATATATATGTGGAGTAGGAGTGCCCATTATGGGAAACAGTTGCTTGACAGTATAGGAAAGTACACTGTAATAATCTTTTAGAAGCAAAAATAATCTAACATGATTTAAAAGGACACTGTTCGCTTGATTTTTTTTAAAGTCTTATTATAAAGAGTACAGTTTCTGATAGACCCTTCTGATATAGCCTTCTTTAAAGAGTATATCCTGTTTTGTAGAATTTTCTGTAGAGTTTTATGCTCATCTGCTAATGTTTAAAATATTTGTCTTAAATAAAAGCTGATTTTATTGGTTAATTATACAAAAAGAGCACATCGCACAAAAGAAAACATGGGAAATAAATGTATGTACTGTAGTTGGCTGCTTAAAAAAACCCAAAACAAAACGCATCACCTGGTGGACACAACTTTCAAATTGAAATATATTATATTTTCTACAGCATGGTAGAAGTCCTTTCTTTCTTGCATCCTAAAGTCTATCCATCTCAACTGTTCAGGTCAGATTTCCAGAAAGGCCCCAGAGAAGTGTGTATATAAAATAGCAACTTACTTCATAGTTCTCTTTTGCTTGGCAGTTTCTTCCCCTACACTCCTCCAACCACACAGGGATATTTAAGCATGGTGTTACTCTCGGAAATCAGTGTAGCTGATCCCTACCAAAAAGATTGCATAAATAGCAGTTAGGTGCCTAATTCCCAGGGGGTGTTAATGGGAGCTGGGGACCTAACTTGTGCCTTTGAAAGTTTTCTGCGTAGATGTAAGACACAATTTTCAAAAGCCCCTAAATGACTCAGCAGCCTAAGTCCTATTTTCTGGAGTGATTTAGGGCACTTGATTTATCATCTTGAAAATGTTACTCACTGGCATCTTCTCTTTAAGAGCCTGATCCTACTACTTATATTAGTACCACCAGCTTCACTGAAACTACCGACATGAGTAAAATTTGCAGGATGAGGCTCTATGTACTCAAATTCACTATAGCGTATCTAGACACCAAGCATAATGATTCCAAATCCCACTTTGAGAAGCTATTAGAGTAGGTTATTAGGTAGTTTAACATATAGTCATCTATCAGTGGTTTTCACATAAAGAACATGTGGTTTAAGACTTCCAGGGGATGCAGCTCCAGCTCTTCTGCTAATGCTGGGAGAGCTCTCCCAGTCTTGGGTAAGTGGCACTTTTCTACAACTCCCCCTCCTCTTTGGTTAGTGAGAGGAGAACTCCTCCTCCTATTTTAATCCACTTGTACTAGTGAAGAGCTGAAAGAACACAAAAATAGAATGGCATACTTGATCTACCTTGTGGATAGCATAACTCGTCATGCAAATTAGCATGACCAGACACATGGGTTTTCAAGTATTATTTGGTGATAGACACCATTCTGTAGAAATGGTACTGAATATTTTTTGTACATGGACAGTTGCCTATTCCTAATACACATTCATTGTCCAAAACGACTTGCATGTACTCTAATATGTAGCCCAAAGGTGCTTGAACATAACCTCACTTATAAAACTTTTTCTTCTAATTAGGTTGACAATTAATGCTGAATGTTATCTTCAGCTTCATAACTTTCCTATGGATGAGCATTCCTGTCCTCTGGAGTTTTCAAGCTGTAGGTGGTAAAATACTTCATAATTTTATTTTCTATTGTAAAAATTCAGACACTGTTGATTGATAGGCTGCAAAGCAGCAGGTCAGTGATTGCACATTAAATTCTTGTAGAACAGAAAACAATTAGCTGTTTATAGTTTGCTTTGTCTTCTCTTGAATGAATGATGTTATACTTCATTTCACTGCAACTTTAAAAGGCTAAAAATAATCCTACCAATAAGGGGCCTGATGCAAAGCCCACTGGAGTCAACAGCCATCTGTTCATTGACTTCAGGGGGCTTTGGATTAGATTTTAGGAGAGAAAGAAATATATATAATCTTCAAAATTTACCAGCATTTAAGTGACTACATGTAGTATATTTAATAGTATAAAATTACAGGATCAGGTCACAGTGAAGTAACACTTTATCACCACAACTAGGCCCACTGTATAAAAGGATTAAGGCCTATTTTACATTGCCCTCCTCCTGCCAGGCCTTCCTTGGCTCTTGCTGAGTCACTCATTTCCTGGGTTAATTCTAACTAAGCTCTCAAGGAATTCTTGGAAGCATTTTCCAGCAGGGTTAGTTGCTTGATCTAAGCTTTCTTAACAAACAAAAGAAAACCTTGAAGACTCTTTCCGCAAATGCCTGTGCAAGCTGAAGAGTCCCTTCCCCACGTCTGTCCTTTGCACCAGTAACTCCAGTGACCAAAGTTTTCTTGTTCTTGCCTCACCCATAAATGACTCCCCCTAGTATCCCTTCTGCCCGTTTGAAGCAACTCCAGTAGCAGTCCATTGGAAGTACTATCTGTGGCCTCTCAGCTTTCTGGAGGGTATTGCAGTCCCTGCCTCCATTTTCTGATGCCCTCTTTTATAAGGGTCAGCTAACTAAGTTCCAGACCTTTCTCAGGTGCAGTGAATGGGGCTAATCAGCCAGCTGCAGGCCTCTGACACCAGATACCTTCAGGTGTCTGCGGGGAGGGATAGCTCAGTGATTTGAGTATTGGCCTGCTAAACCGAGCATTGTGAGTTCAATCTTTGAGGGGGCCATTTAGGGATATAGGGCAAAAATCTGTTGGGTGATTTAAGTGGGGATTGTCCCTGCTTTGAGCAGTGGGTTAGACTAGATGATCTCCTGAAGTCCCTTCCAACCCTGATATTCTATTCTATTCTATATCCTGATACCTTCACATACCCGCCTGTCATGGGACTTACCACAGGGTCTGCTGTGTTCTTCTGTTCTTGAAAGCAAGCCCATATTCCAATGGTCCTTCTTACACCAATGCTCTATTTTAAATTGAAAGGGTTGAAAGTCTAAGTACCAACTTGTCACATGGGTATTTGAGTCCTTCATGATTTGGAGCTATCTTAGTGCTGCCTGGAAAGGGTGTTGCAAACAGATAGTATCTCAGTGCCTTTACAGCCTACTGTATGGCCAGCATTCCTTCTCAAAGGACCAAGTACTGGGTTTCCTGGGCTAAGAGTTTTCTACATATGTAAAAGATAGGGTGCTCTTCTTCTGCATGGAAGCTTTGGGGTAGCACTGTGCCCACAGTGTAATGCAAGGTTCTGTTTGTAGGATGAATTCTTGAGTCAAATTGGGGCTATGGAACACTGGCTTGTTGCAGAGAATCTGCCTAATTTTCCAAAATGCTTGATCACGCTGCGGGGGCGACCACGTGACTTGTCCGGGGGCTAATTTTTTTTAAACCAGGTTGGTAAAAGGCACAGTTAATAGGTAAAGTTGGGCACAAATCTTCTATAATACTCTGTTAGATCTAGGACCTGCTTTTTGGTTCTTTGTTTGGTAGTGTTTGCTAGGGCCTCAATTTTATCAAAAAGGCATTGTACCTTATTGTTCTCTACTAGATGAAAAAAATATTTTTTTCCTTTCTCCACTTTGCAGTTCTTTGAGTGTGCTGTTAAATGGGCTTTCTGTAGGGCTTGAAGGACAGCTGCTATGCTCTGAAGGTGGGTGGGCCAGTCCCACTATATACCACTCTCTCATCTAAGCAGGCCATGGTATAGTGATGGTGAACTGTAAAACGTGATCCATCAGCTTATGACAGGTGGATGGAGCCTCATGCAACCTAAAGGGCATAGTAACAAATTGGAATAGACTCACCAGAATAGAAAAAGTTGTTTGTTGTTTTCCTTGGGAATTGAGAACAAGGGGAATTTGCCAATAGCCCTTTTGTTATGTCTAATGTTGTTATAAAACAAGCTTCACAGAGACAGTCTAGAAAATTGTTGGTTCAGGGCATCAGCTAGGTATCAAATTCATAAATGGCAGTTATCTGATGGAAATCTACACAAAATGTGATGGTCTCATCCAGCTTTCATACTAGAACTACCAGAGTATACCAGGAGTTACAGGAGTCCTCGATGACTCCCAATCTTAACATTTCCTGTACTTTCTGAATGAATGGGTTTTTCACCTTCTGGGATTTGATACAACTTTTGAATGGGCTTTGCCTCAGCCCTATGTGGATATAGTGAGGCACCATGGAGATTTGACCCAGTAATAGGGAGAACACCTCCTTTTAAGATCGCTGAAGTACCAGATCCTCTTCTCCAGATGGATGACAAGGCTTTCCTGTACCTTCCGGGGTTTTAAGAAGTTTACATTGCAAAACTTTATTTTTGCTGGTCTGGGTTATAAATTTCATAATCTGCTGGTCCCAGCTGACGGAGTACTTCATCTGGGTTCTGCCTTTTGTCCAAGAGCTTCTTTTCCAAGCTGTTAAGGAGTAGTGGCACTTGGTCCTCTGGTTGGAATTCCTTAGCTCTAGCCCCTTTATGATATTACTGCATCTGGATCTATTGGGCCTGAGAGAGGTTATTTCGGGCAAAGAGGCACACAAGTTCTTACCTTTCCCTCATTTGACTGACATAGTGGAGGACATTGGTAGGTTGTGCTTCCCAAGACTCCTTAACTAAGTCTAACATTTCTTGAGGATGTCTCCCTTAAAGAAGCTCTAAAGGAAAGAAGCCCATGGAAGCTTGTGGTACTACTTGTATTACAAACAACAAATATGGGTGCCGTGTTTGGCCTCTGTTCCCATAGGCTTGTTTACATATTCTTGTGGACCTTGTTGAACCCCTCCACCAGACCATCAGCCCGAGGAAGATAAACTGCTCTAATCATCACACTTTCAATAGTACCCAAACTTGTCCATTGATCAATGATTATTTCAAATGTAAGGCCAGCTTAGGAAAACAGTTGGAGTAGCTCTCACTTCAAGGTGGAGGCAAAGGTGTTTTACAAGGGAATTGCCTCTGGATATTGGGTGATTATAGTCCACAAGAAACAAAATGAACTTGTGATATCAATCACTGTTTTACAGAAGGTCTATTATATCAATCCTTACCTGCTGACAGTGGGTTGTGATGAGGGTAGGGGGATGAGAGTGGCCTCGCTCTGACCCTTTGGGGCTCCTTTTGGTAATCAGGGCATGGCAAGCAGAAATCAGCTACCTCTGTACATATCTCCAGTCAAAAGAGTTGAGCCAATAATCTTTCTAGGTTTTCACCTTACCCAGATGTCCAGCCACGGGAAGAGTATGGACTAGCCATAGGAACTCCTGCTTGGCAGATTTGAGGACTAGGAGTGGATCTCTTGGTTCTTTAATTTATGGGTGTCGCTCTACATATTTCAGAATCTGATCCCATAATTCCAAGCAGGGAAACTGGTGAGGTGTGTTCAAAAGTAACCATCCTATTAACAGCAGTGACTTGGTTGAAACCTTCCTGGAGTGTTTGATCATCATGCTGAGCTGCCACAACATCAAAGGTATCACTCAAGACACTGTAGTCTAAGATGGGAAGAGGATCTTCAGTGTCCATGGGTAAGTGATAATATACAGACTGTTGGGATGTTCCCTTCACAGAGTTTACTCTTTGGGAAGGTCCTTCTCCAGGCTCCATGAAGTCAACGTCAGGACAGGTTTAGGCTTGTGCTTGATCCCGAGACTACCCCTGAATGTCATTGTGAGCTCTGGGACCTTCATGAGACTTCAAAAAGATTGGACTGAGCAATGGACAATAGGACCTAGAATCCTCAGTAGGGATCTTTTCTTGAGGTGGGGGGTGTGGATTGGAGGGAACTGATTCTCCTTCCAGGATAGTCAGAAGACATTTCCAGTCACATACCAGGATCACTGTCCAGAGTAAGTGACCACCACTTTACCTGGAAGTGCCCTACCTGATCTGCTAACTGCAGAACAACTGAGGCCATTGGGTATGTACAGATTTCTCCACGAATGCAGGAAATTCAGATGGCTCACTCTGGATCCAGGGCTTTGGGTGAGAGTATGTCCCAGTGAAGTAGAGTTTGTCCATACCCCAAGTCTATCAATCCCTCCACTCTGTTTGTCCATATTTTTATAGGGACCATGAAAAGCCTTGGGTCAATCCTAATGGTTGGTTTGGATTCTCATTTGCATGGCCAAAGAGGCATCCTAAATAGTCATATTCCATCACAGGGCATTCCTGTTGGCTCTGCCCGGGTTGCCCAGAATGATAACATATTGCTGGCCCTTCGGGGGAGGCTGATGGTGGTCCCTTGAAAGTCTGGGACTTTGGAGTCCCTGTTCCTGGTGCTCCTGTGATGAGGGTAAAGCTTAATTCACTCAGAGCAGACCAATACTATGATCCTCGCTGGTTTGGCAAGTTATTGTCCCTTGAAACTAAGTATGGCCAGTCCTCAGGGAGACAGGATTTCCTACTCCTAGGCAATTTGGCCTCCAAAAACCTGTTGGTTGTCTCTAGTGACTTATGAATGGATGTCTGGTAAAACTGTCAAACCCAGCTTTGAATACTATAGGCAGAATGTTCAGGTATTGTTGTAGGACTGTATTGTCCATAAGCTCCACCACGGCCTTTGGTCTCTGGGGTTAGCCATCAAGTAGTGAAGTCCTAAAGCTGTAGAGCTACTTGCCTGAAGGCATACGCCCTTAAGGAGTGGCTCTGGCTGAACTTTCTTTTGATAAACCTCTGGAGAGGGACAGAGGTGGCCCATGAGCATTGCCTATAATATCATATAGGATTGTGCTTTGTCCACACTCAGGGCCCAATAAGCTGCTTGGGCCTCTCTCGTGAGGTACAGAGCCAGTTGGGCCATCCAGCATCTCCTCTTTCAGCCCCCTGTGGGGACAATGCATTTGAAGGCGGTTAAGTAAGTTTGGGTTATCACTGCTGTTCATCAAGGTTGAAGCTCTGGTGTAGGCCATCCATCTGGGGCTGTTCCCACCTACCAGCAGCTACTGTGAGAGCAGCCAGGCCATTTCAACTTGGAACTGCCTGTTCTGCTCATGTTCCACCAGCAGGGCTTCCTGCAGACATCGTTGGGTGGCCAGAAGTGCCGTCTGGAACTTCCTTTCATTCTCTGCATGCTGTTGATTCACCATTATTTGAAGTATCTTCTCCATAGCCCTTCTTGATGGAAGGGATTCAGGGCAGGCCCCTGTTTAGGCTCCAATCCGTTTACAAGTGGTGCCCATCTTAAAGCACTCTCTCTTCCTACCAGCATTGCTCTTGCTGAGTCACTCACTTCCTGGGTTAATTCTCTTGAGCTCTCTCAGGGAATCCTGGAAGCAGTCTCCAGCGTGGTTAGTTATTTTTATCTAATCCTTCTTAACAATGAAAAGCAAAACCTTGAGGACTCTTCTCTCAGAAGTCTGTGCAGGCTGAGGAGCCCCTTCATGCCAGTAACTCCAGTAATCAAAATTTCCTTGCTCTTACCTCAGACCCTCCCTTATGTCCATTTGGAGCAATTTCTCTCCACAGTAGCTCCAGTAGTAGTCCGTTGGGAGCGCTGCCCCGGCCCCTCAGCTTTCTGGTGGGTGCTATAGTTCCACCTCTCCATTTCCTGCTTCCTTCTTTTATAAGAGTTAGAAAATGAAGTTCCAGTACTTAATTAGATGCAGCAAGTGGAGCAAATCAGCCAGCCAGCTAGCCTCTGACTCCAGAGGAATGATATCTTTTATACATTCATATACTGTTTTCAGTGGGACTAGTATATATGAGTAAGAATTACTAACTTACAGGATTATCCTCTTTAGTATAAACTCTATTAAGCATGTAAAATTAATTTGTTCCCAAGGACATTGTGCTATTGCAGGTAAAATAAAACGATGAACGCATCTAAACAATTTATTCATTAATGTAGAGCAGGAGTCGGCAACCTTTCAGAAGTGGTGTGCCGACTCTTCATTTATTCACTCTAAGTTAAGGTTTCGCATGCCAGTAATACAGTAATGTTTTTAGAAGATCTCTTTCTAGAAGTCTTTAATATATAATTAGACTATTGTTGTATGTAAAGTAAATAAGGCTTTTAAAATGTTTAAGAAGCTTCTTTTAAAATTAAATTAAAATACAGAGCCCCACAGACCGGTGGCCAGGACTCAGGCAGTGCAAGTGCCATTGAAAATCAGCTTGCGTGCCGCCTTCGGCACCTGTGCCATAGGTTGCCTACCCCTGATGTAGAGTGTAATAGGAAATGAATGTTCCTAAATGAATATTATTGCTTAATGTTTGCTTCTTAAATACTTCAACTAAACATGCTTTCATAGCTCAGGCCTGGTCGACATCTAAAACTTAGGTTGACCTTGCTATCCTGCTCAGGGGTTGTGAAAAAGTCACATCCCTGTGAGATGTAGGTAAGGTGACCTAAACTTCTGTGGACCTAGTTACTGCCACTTGAGGGAGGATGGGAAGATTTATTACAGCCGTGGAAAAACCTTTCTGTTGTAGCAAATATCTTCGCAGCTGCAGCTGTGCCACTATAGCATTTGTAGTGTAGACATAATCTCTGTCTTCTGAAAGATTGTATGCTCCTAGTGTGCCTAAAATTGGCACAGTTCTGAATCAGGTCCCAAATATTCATCACAGAAAGGCAAATAAGCTTCCAAAAGCCTTTATACCTTTTAAAGCAAATTAAGTATGAAATAAATAAAAGTAGCTACCACATTTAAGCTTTAAATATACTTCTCAAATTATGCCCCTCTGTTGTATTACATTGAACTATCATTCTAATGAAACAGAATCACTACAAGCTAAACTTTTTCATATTTAAATATTGCATTATAAATTTGAGACATACATTTTCCTTGAATGTCTGTATTCTCTATCCATTTTGGTTGGTAGTACATTTAGCCACACTTAAAACAGAGACATTTGCAGGCTAAAGCTTAATAGTACATCGGGTATGTTATGGAGCAGAGTTTTGTGACCCGGTTATTTGGGCTGTATCTAATTTCAGAGATCACAAGTGAAAGCATTCTTTGCTGTATGCTGTGAATGAATACTTGGTTTGCTCTACTTTGTTATAGACGGATATCCCAGAAATGAAATTGAATACAAATGGAAGAAAACCTCTGTTGAAGTCGCAGATCCCAAATACTGGAGATTGTATCAGTTTGCATTTGTAGGGTTACGAAATACAACTGAAATTTCTCATACTCTGTCTGGTAAGAAAAAATCTGATGTTTTCTTGCATGTATTTAAAGGATTAGCAGTGTATGCCCTTTCATTCTTTGCCTAAATTGTGCAAGGAACCATTTATTTGTTGTGTGTGCTGCTAATGTCTAGGGCAAAACAGAACTGCAGCTGACATGTTTTATTGAATAAAAGTCCTTTGGCAACTTTGTTTAAAAGGAAAGCATGTTATGCTTCTCACTGTAAATTTTACAACATGGCATGTATTTGAAACAAGAATACCAAAAATTATGGGTTAGAAAAGCACTTGCAATGTCTAATTAGAATTGTGGACTTTTTCCTTGTAGGGGACTATATTATCATGACAATCTTCTTTGATCTGAGCAGACGCATGGGATACTTTACTATTCAGACATACATTCCTTGTATACTAACCGTTGTTCTTTCATGGGTCTCATTTTGGATTAATAAAGACGCTGTGCCTGCAAGGACATCATTAGGTATGTATGTTCCCCATGCATAAAAATCTCCAGAGAGAAAGAAAGTTATCAAAAATACCCATGGCTTTAAAATTATGATTCTGGACTTGCACCACAGCAGAGGCTGAAAATCCTCAGGGAATCCTGATCCAAACCGTGGGGATCTGCAGTTGTGCACATAGAGGAGTTTTCTGTATATGCTCTTCTCATCATCCAGCATGATGTCAGCATGGTCAGTGATTAGGCCAAGAAGCATGATTTTGCTGCAGTGAGTTGCAGAACACAGGGGGAATTAATCCAGGAAGATTAACTAATCCCAGTTTTTAACATATCTGTGTGTTTATTGGCCTGGGACCAGAAGTTCTCTTTTTTTCTGGCTCCTTTCTCAATGAGCAAGTCCTTTTCTGTACGCAGAAGGGAAAGGATCCATAAACATAACAGTTGTTCCTGTCTACATGTGCCTGGAAAAACTGGGAGTAACTCAACTGAAATTAATGCTGGAGTTAAACCTGTGTGAGAGCAGAATTAAGCCCCATTTCTGTTGTTTCCATGGTTTTGCTGTGCTCCATGCCACAGAGCAGATTGGAGCCCATCAATCTAAATGTTTAGCCGTTTCAATATTGGTTCTGTTTTAACATTTGGTTAAGGCACTCGTCTCAGCTCATTTAATTAAATCAGTTTAAGAATAGTAGTTGCCAAAACAGTTTCTAATTTTAGTGGTACTAAAGAAGCCATATTTACTCTTGTTAACATGTTAGTTATTTATGCTCTCTTTCTACTGGTTTATAAAAATCAACACTTTCCGTCTGTAGGAGAACACTTGTAATTTTGGTTACAAAGAAATATCATTGTTCAGTATACTACTCTTTACATACTGGATTACTAATAATAGGTATTTACTGACAGCATTAATGTACAGGAACATCTAGATTTTTAAAAAAAGTGATGAATTTGTTTACTTAGTTCTGTGCTATTTAATTAACAAAAAGTTACATAAAATGTTAGTGAATAGAGTTTAAAACTTAATGATTTGATATGTCTCATGATATTTTGAATCTATATAAATTACCTCTAAAGTATAGTATTTAAACCTCAGCGTGGGTAAATATGGCATCCAATTTTCTGAGTCACTGTCTCTTGCCAGCTGCATATTCAATTTGTTCACTTGACAAGGTGTTTCTTCTAAACTGCAAGCCCTGAAAACTTACCCTCAGATATGACAATCAGGCTAGTATTTTTTTCCAGCTCTCATATCAGCAACAACAACCCTGTTGCAACTAAAATGCATTTCACTTATGTTATAGAGGTTTATAGTACCGCACCTATAACTCATGCCAGTTGGGTTAGTTACTGTTGACTGATGTGTAAGCAGTTAAGAACCCTGGTTGAGTGTCAGATCCCAGGATGATTTTGCTGATGGCGGATGGAGTGATGAGGTGAATCATAGAATATCAGGGTTGAAACGGACCTCAGGAGGTCATCTCGTCCAGCCCCCTGCTCAAAGCAGGACCAATCCCCAACTAAATCATGCCAGCCTTAAAAACCTCTAAGGAAGGAGATTCCACCACCTCCCTATGTAACCCTAAGTGGTGGTGGTTAAAGATTTTACTTGTAAATGGAGCTAATTTGATATGAAGTCATTGAGGGAGAGGGGACACAAAACCAAAATACCCCACCATACTGTTTTTAGTCACTTTGCTGAGTATAACCACATTTTAACTCTGTTTGACAAACAAAGCTCCTGTGCTGAAGTTTATTTCTATCATTAAAGGGCTGAACTATGAGGAAACTCTGCTGCATCCATGGGGACAGAGGAACAATCCAGACACTTTTTCTCCCTACCCCATCTCCACTTATGAGCAGCCATTCCATAGCTTCACAATAGCAATGTCTGTACTGCTTTTATTGTGAGGAACATTGGGAATGTTTGCTACTGCTCCCTCTTCCCCCATGGAACAGGACTCTGAAACTAGAGTAGTGGGCATGGCCCTGTACCCTCCCCACTACTTTCCCCACTGGCTGTTGCAGTGGGAATGATGCACTGAAGAGGGGGACTTGCTTATGGATGGAGCTGACTGCTTACCCCACCTACATGTATGGCAGAACCTTGGCAGAAATTGTGCCTTTCCAAAGCACAGTGATTTAGATTTTTGAAGGCACCTAATTAAAAAAAACCAAACAAACTGGGAGGTAGGCATTTTTGAAAATCCCACTAGGTACTTAGCTACATTGTCAGGTGTACAAATATGAAATTGAGAGTAGTCCCAGAGGTGCAAGGAAGCCAGTACACCCCAGTACGGCATACCAGCAAGAGCCAGTGCGCCATACCGGAGCGGACCGGCTTCCTCAGGTGGCAGTTTAAACGGCCCAGGGCTCCAGCTGCTGCTGGTAACCCCAGGCCCTTTTAAATTGCCCCCAGAGCCCCACTGACAGAGCTCTGGGGTAGCAGCACCTGGGCCCGGGTCTTCTGCTTCCACTACCTCCCCGGGACCTTTAAATAGCCGCCAGAACCCTGCTGCCACTACCTCAGAGCTCTGGGGATGATTTAAAGGGCCCAGGGAAGTAGTGGGAGCCCCGGACCCTTTAAATAGCCACCCGAGCCCTGCAGCCAGAGCTCTGGGCCCTTTAAATCCCCCCTGAACCCAGGGCTCCCAGCTGCCTCTGCAGCTGGGAGCTCTGGGGGTGATTTGAAGGGCACAGGGCTCCCACCTGCTTCTACTACAGCCCCGGACCCTTTAAATCCTGGGAAGCCCTTGCGTTCTAAAGTTAATCTCAATGAAGTAGAAAATATAATACAAAATTGTTGTATTACATTAATGAAGTGTAATTTGGTACAGATTCTGAATATATAGTTACTAAAGCCAGCTCTTCTGTGTCATTGGTTCATATGCCAAAGGCCATGCAGTGAGTCTTAGGTGAATGCCTCTCCTATGAGTTAGAACTTTCGTAGAGCTAAAGGCCAGAAGGGATCATTAGATCATCCAGTCTGATCTCCTGTATATCCAGCGCCACTACATTTCACCTAGCTAACCCTCTTTTCTGGGCTTTTTTGAAGAATTGATGGTTATGTAGTGCACCTTTTCCCTAGATATTTACATTTGTTCCTTATTCACATTTTAAAAATATTTCAAGTCTGAATAACATTTTATACCCTGTATAAAATGTTGAAAATGTCAGACTTTTACAATTTACTTAACTCTGCAGTGTGTGGGGAGAACAGAGAGGATTTGAATAGAGGCCAAAATTTTCTAGCTCTCTATGGCCCCAGTCCTGCCATTGGATCCATGGGGGTGGTCTCTTGTGCTAACACATATATATTTGTGCTCATGTGGAGCCTCATGAAAATCAGAAGGCTCTGTGCAGGTGGAAGAGTCAGTTTACTCAGGTTCTGATTGTAGTATTGGGGAATGCTGTGCCAGTTTGATTGCTTTGGTACTAACAGGGATAAATTAAATGCTTCACAACTAAATCTGTCTGTAGGATCTCTTATTGAAATGTCTTTCTTTGTTTCTGTGTTTGAACAGGTATTACTACAGTATTGACTATGACAACGCTAAGCACAATTGCTAGGAAATCTCTCCCCAAGGTTTCATATGTGACAGCAATGGACCTTTTTGTTTCAGTTTGCTTCATTTTTGTGTTTGCTGCCTTGATGGAATATGGCACCTTGCATTACTTCACCAGCAATAAAAAAGGGAATAAAGAGAAAGAGAAGTCATCAAAACACAAGCCAGCTGTAAGTTTAAGCAATTTGAGAAAAGCCTGCTTAGTTGTAATGTCTTTATTTTATTTTTTATTTGTTATTATTTGTATTACCACAATACCTGGGCACCTACTCATGGACAAGGAACCCACTGGGCTAGACACTGTACAAACACAGAACAAAAAGATGAGCTCTGCCCCAAGAAGCTTTCAATTTAAAAAGAACATTTAAGAGGCTAGCTGGCAAAGGTAGTCAAAGGTAGTTAAAATGGCAGCCTTTCAGTCCTGATAATGGCACAAATGAACATGAATTTAGGCTCATCCTACTCTCTAGTGGATATAAGTTAAGCCAAAAAGCAGTTGAACATAATTTTCCATGGCTTTGAAGGAGAAACCCAAAGACTCAATTCTTCATCAGGATCTACTGCTGCAGACCCAGTAACCCACTGAGCGATAAATTCCAGTGAAGATTCAGCATGTGTGCAGGGTCCATGCCAGCACATCCAGACACAGGATCAGGGCACAGTACTGTAGCAGCAGGGGTGTAGGTGGATTGAGGTTATGAGGATTCACTTGGACTGCCACTACTTTGGACACTTGCATAGAAAATTTCAGCCAGAATTCCATATTCCTTGCTTTCATGAAAAGCAAATTCCATAGCCTCATTTAAGGATTATTTTTAATTGAATCAAGACCCTGGTATTAAAGTCTGAGATTTGTTGAGTGTTAAGCTCCACACAGCAGAAGTGCAGGAACAAATATTAGACCAAGGATCGGCAACCTTTGGCATGTGGCCCGTCAGGGAAATCCACTGGCGGGATGGTTTGTTTATTGGCAGCATCTGCAGGTTTGGCCGATCGCAGCTCCCACTGGCTGCAGTTCAATGTGGGCTGCAGGAAGTGGCATGGACCTAGGGATGTGCTAGCAGCCACTTCCAACAGCCCTGATTGGCCTGGAGCAGTGAACCGCAGCCAGTGGGAGCTGTGATCGGCCAAACCTTCAGACACTGCAGGTAAACAAATCGTCCTGGCCACCAGCTGCTTTCCCTGACAGGCCACATGCAAAAGGTTGCTGATCCCTGAATTAAACTATTTCAATGAACTGTGTGTTCTAATATACAAAACCTGTTCGGTATATTTTTTCAAAGAATCTAATACTAGCAAAGAGGAAAAATACTTCAAACTAAACTTTAAATTAACAAAACATTGAGAAAAAGCCATTGGATATCTTACGCATTGAAACACAAACTGAAATAGCCTTACTTCACAATAATTGAAGCTTGGTCACCACTTTCTTTCGGAAATCCTGTAGTAAGACCTAAGAGGCAGGAGAATGTCCCAAAGTTGCCTTACTGCAAAGCTCCCTTCCAAATCACTGAATGAAAAGAAACTACAGCTTGGTGACAATACCACTGCACAGGTGATGAACGCCTCCTTTTTTTCCTCCAGCCTGCGGAAATCCGAGAATTAATGATAAAGCGTCCTTTCATGATGAGATCAAAGAACACATTTGTAGGTAGCAAAGGTAAACACTGCTGTTGAGATCAGGTTCTCTAAACTGGCTGAACTGTGTTTGGGATAGATTTAGGATGGAGTTGGGGGGAATGTAATTTTAAGTCACCTTTGCAGCTCCCTGATTTTAGGGCAGTCTAATCCAGTCATGGAGCCATGGCAGCAGCAGGGAAAAGGAAGGCTTGGAATATCTTTGATTAAACTGGTAAGAGGACATGCAGTCACAGGTGAAAGGGGAGTCTAAGCCTAACTGATGGCTCCATGGAGGTCACTGCAGCATGTGTCTACTGGTCACAGTAGACTGAAACAGGAATGAAAGCTCTCAATGTACCAAGAAGGAAAAGGAGCTGTTGCGCTGTGCTGCCTACCCAAGCCAGAGAGAGGAGGAGAAACTGTGGGGCTCAATGCATCCCATGTATTTTAATAATAGAAATAATAAGAATCTCTCTTCTTTCCCAGCCTGTGGGGAAAAGAGATGGTTCATTTTATATATTTTTTCATAATAACCTTTTATTAGTATTAAATGTCTTGTAATATGAGAGTGAAAATATCTAAACATCTCTGTTGAAATAGTGGCTGACCAAATATCCATTAAAGTAATGGAGGTGCATATATAGAATTCCCAGACTTTACTGAATTTGCTTTCTTAAACTAAGCATTTGTGTGATATTCTGCCAAATGGTACAAGACTTAAAGCACCTAAAGCAATATAAAATATACAATATTGGTGAGGCATTGTGATGGGGCAGACCAGCCCAGCACTGGGATAGAGGGGGTTAATCACTCCCTCTTGGCAGAGGAAGCCCTGCCCCGAAAGTCTTACTGGGCATGCTCACGCTGTCAGAGCAGTATAAAAGCCTGCCAGACTGCTCAGTCTGGGCTGGCTGCCGGAGAGGACGGACACTCAGCAGAGGCTCCAGCCCCAGACCAGGTACAACCGTTGCCAGGGAGAGCTGAAGAATCGGGAGGGCAGATCAGAGGCCAGTGGCGAAGGAGACCCCAGCAAGTGGCTGCGGCTGCTGAGGATTTCAGAGACCCTGGAGGTACCAGAGCCACAGAGGACTGGTGGGAAGTGACCCAGGGAAGGGAAGGTCAGCGTGTTGCGGTTTGGATCCCCGCTGACCCCGGACAGGAGTAAGCTGCCTGGACAGGGCCCTGGGTCAGAGCCCGGTGAAGGTGGGAGGGCCGGGCTCCCCCAGCGGGGGTTGTTAATGCCCCCCCCTCTTTTTCGGTGACTCAATGTATTCTCAGAGACTCTGGCCATTGGGCCACACTGCTGCAGAAGCAGCGCACATAGGGACTTTGGCTGGTAAGCCACACGCTCCCATTAGGTGAGGGACGAGCGAGAGACTCTGGCAACTGGGCCACACGGCTGCAGAGGCAGCGCACGTAGGGAATTTGGCTGGTAAGCCACATGCTCCCATTAGGGGAGGGGCGAGCAAGAGACTCTGGCCAGTGGGCTGCGCTGTCATAGAGGCCTAAGACAGAGATATTTTTGGGCTGCTAGACCGCGCTCACCCATAGGAGGGGTAGAAAGGGGCGGGGTTGCCTCTCGCCCCAGACCCAAGAGAGGCCGACGGGGTGCGAGCCCCGCCACAGGCATACGTAGAATCAATTACTGAATGTGTAGCTAGAGATTTATCTATGATAAAAAATAATGATACAATATCTAGAACACTGCTTAATTATGTGTTTTCCTTTATAAATGTGCTTTGTTTCTTACAGTCTGAGAAATGTACACATTTGTCTATCCAGATTTCTTCAAACATGTTTATAGCAAAATAAAAATATCTGAGAGCTCATGTTTGCTAAGCGATTAATCTGTAAATAAAGGATTTTTTTTAATTTAATGTATTAGTTATAAAAGATACCAATCTAATGAAAATAGTTTTTGCTCGGTGACAGTTTAAATGCAGTGAGATCTAATTCCAAATAGAACAATTCTAGAACAATAGAACAATTAAACTACCAATCTATTTAATTACAGAGAAGCCATACAGTTACAAACCCTGATTAGAGAGAGGTTTCCAGCTTACACTGAGTTCTTCTTCAGGTCTGGGTAATGTACATGCTGATTTATACGAGCTGAGGATCCAGCCTTTCCTGACCTCTAGATTTTAATGTTTACTTTTTTTTTTTTTACAGTTTTCTTTTATTCTGAGCTTTTCTGCTCTTTTATCTCCCCTTTCTCATTCTTGCGCTTTCTTCTCTCTCCATTATTTCTTTTTTCTCTTCCACTATGTTTTTGTTCTTCTTTTTTTTTGTCTCCAGCAATTCTCTCTCCTTTGAAACTCTGTGCTGTGAAACATTCCAATCATTGTCATTCACTTCTCCGAGTCCCTCTGTGGAACATTCCACTAATTCTCCTCATGATTAGACTGATCACTATTGTGTGACTCAGGTCTTTCTCATTCCTTCTACATCTCCTGAATGAGTCTGAGGACATCACATCTGCAGCATTTTCAACTCTTTGCTGGCCTAAGGAGAGAAAGACCAGTGGTGACTGTACAGCCTGATTCTTCCACATGTGTCCTTTGCTATAAGTGTCTCAGTCATATACTGGAGCATAAAGAGCATTTTAGGTTGTGCACACTATTTTTTGTAATGGCACTTATCCTCGTGCACATGTGCTGCCATTATATCATCCAGACTAGACAAAGATTAAACTGTATCTTGCTCCTAACAGTGGAACATACCTCTTGCACTATGTTAAATTCATTTGCTTCTTTTTCTACTGTTCCATCTTTCACTTACTGACATGCTTACACCATAACCTCTTCTCCTACAAAGTCTGATCTTTATGAGCAAGAAAATCTAGGAGCAGGGGACCAAGACATCCCTCGGATACTTTTGTTTTTTAGGTAAGAATAAAAGGGTATCTCACCATTACATACTGTAACTATAAATTATGTGTGTTCCACTACTGGATATAATTAGAACTGCTCAACGGAGCATCAGAGACCCTTGCTTTGGGTAGTTTCAAGATTCTTTGGTATCTTTTTACACCAATAGTCAGGACACCTCTGGCACTGAATAGCTGTGCCATCTTGGATAAATTACTTGACAATAATGGTCCTAAATTTTCCCTTTTATAATGCAGGTAAAATAATACTTAACTGTTTTACAGAGGTGCTGTGAGGCCATAATTAACAAGAGTATTGAATGTGGAAAGGTATACACTGTTCTGACCAGTTTTCTGCTTCTGCTGCTTAACACTTAAATACATTTTTGAATTATTTCATAGAAACATAGCATGCGAGGGTTGAAAGGGACCTCAGGAGGTCATCTAGTCCAACCCCCTGCTCAAAGCAGGACCAATCTCCAACTAAATCATCCCAGCCAGGGCTTTGTCAAGCCTGACCTTAAAAACCTCTAAGGAAGGAGATTCCACCACCTCCCTAGGTAACCCATTCCAGTGCTTCACCACTCTCCTAGTGAAAAAGTTTTTCTTAATATCCAACCTAAACCTCCCCCACTCCAACTTGAGACTCCTTGTTCTGTCATCTGGTACCACTGAGAACATCTAGATCCATCCTCTTTGGAACCGCCTTTCAGGTAGTTGAAAGCAGCTATCAAATCCCACTTCATTCTTATTCAGACTAAATAGTCTCAGTTCCCTCAGCCTCTCATAAGGCATGTGCTGCAGCCCTCTAATAATTTTTGTTGCCCTCCACTGGACTCTTTCCAATTTTTTCAACTTCATCCTTGTACTGTGGGGCCCAAAACTGGACACAGTTCTCCAGACAAAGCCTCACCAATGACGAATAGAGGGGAATGATCACGTTCCTCAATCTGCTGACCATGGTCCTACTTATACAGCCCAAAATGCCGTTAGCCTTCTTCACAAAAAGGGTACACTGTTGATTCATATCCAGCTCCTCGTCCACTGTAACCTGTAGCTCTGTTTCTGCAGAACTGCTGCCTAGCCACTCGGTCCCTAGTCTGTAGCAGTGCATGGGATTCTGCCTTCCTAAGTGCAGGACTCTGCACTTGTCCTTGTTGAACCACATCAGATTTCTTTTGGCCCAATCCTCTAATTTTGTCTATCCCTAGCCTCCAGTGTATCTGCCACTTCTCCCAGTTTAGTGTCATCTGCAAACTTGCTGAGGGGGCAATCCATGCCATCCTTCAGATCATTAATAAAGATATTGAACAAAGCCGTTGGGCATTCCGCTTGATACTGGCTGCCAACTAGACATCGAGCCATTGATCACTACCCGATGAGCCCGACAATTTAGCCAGCTTTCTATCCACCATATAGTCCATACTTCTGTAACTTGCTGGCAAGAATGAGTAGTCAGTTAAAAGAAAAAGTTTGCAAAATGAATAGTCAGTTAAAACAAAAAAGCTTCTGAAAAAAAGCATTTTACTTCTGGACATTGCATAGAAGTAAAAGCTGAAAGAATCAGGCCCTGTATCTTTCTACTTATTGGTTTAAAGTAATAATAAACATTACAGTTGAACTGCAACTTTTTTCCTCATTTAAAAACAAACCTTTAGTTGTATTAATTGAAATGCAGGGAGAAACCTCTAACTGTTGATTGCTAACGTAGTTAGTATTATATTTTCACAAAACTGGATTCAATTAATTCCTTCGGGATAATAATTAGCTGGCTGCAAGGATGCACCAGCACAAATCACTCTCTTAGCCAGGAATCGGAGACCTACACAATGTTCAGGATAGAGCCTTGTAAGTGGTGAAACAGCACCCAAAAAGTGCAAGGTCCCAAGTGACTTTGCTTCCCATGTCTGTTATTGGCCATCTTGTATGTTTGTTTGCTTGCCCCCACCGTGTGCACCCACAAATCTTTTAGAGAGGTTCCCTTCCATATTTTCAGGTGCTAGGGATATAAATGCTTTCACTGAAAATTTGTGCTCTCTTTTGGTCTATCTTCTAAATGTATTTCTTCCTATTGCTTTCTGTCTCATTCCTGTTCAGTATACCAATCTGCTCAACCAAAGAGCTGGAAGAGGAAAGGGAACATATATGAGCATTATATAGGGATAATATGAAGAATCACCATTTTTTTTCTGTCTGAAAATGCGGAAGGGGACACCAAATCTGAGGTTGGAAAAAACAAGGAGTGAACAAGAGAACAAATGAGGAGTGTGGAGTTGAGGTTGGAAAGAGGACAGACTAGGGAATGAAGAAGAGTGGGAAAACAGGTGATAGAAAATCATGGAGGAAGGAACCAGGGGACTGAAGGTGAGAAGTAACATGAAAAAGGAGACTACTAGAAGAAGGAAAGATTAAAGTAAATAGCGTGAGTAGGAAGAAGAAAATTCAGCACAGTAGAACAGAAATCCTTGTATAGTCCATTATTTATTATTATTATTTATTATTACTTTATTATTTATTAGTTAATATCAGGTGATAGGTCTTCCATCACTTACCTGATGAGATTATCTACATAACATCTGTTACCAGGTTGGAGCACGTTTGCCTTTCCATACGGCACATGTCTATCAACCCAGTTAGCACATGGTGCCATATTAATCACTGGTTCAATTTCACTGACTTTAATGGAGTTCTTCTAGTGAAGAATTTGGCTCTTGGTTTCTAACTGCCTGGGTCTACCATTTATCAAATTTAATTCCAGAAGAGACCATTAGATCATTTAGTCTGACCTGTGTACAAATACCATTAAACTTCCATACAGTTACCACTGTATTGAGCCTAATAACATATCTGGCTCAAATATATCTTCCGGAAAGGCATCCAGGCTTGATCTGAAGACATTAATAGATGGAGAATCCACCATTTTCCATGGTGGTAGTATTCTTATCCTGCTTGTGAACAAGTTTGTGACCCAAGTTTCAGGCTGCAACTGTGTTCCAAAATGTTCTTTGTGTTGTATAGATGGGATCACCTAACTCTGTGTGTATAACCTATTCTTTATTCCTGCCTCTGTACATTCTCTGTACATTGCACCATGTGAAAAATATTCATGATCCTTTGGCCTCATCAGTTAATTATATAAAATGTTTCATAACTGGAAAAGTTTCCAAAATTGATTTCTTCAAACATGAAATTCTGTGTATTGTACTGTAAAATGTTTGTACTTAGCATCCAGGGAAACGTAAGTGTTATATTTTTCTCTCTGACTATAACCAACATGTTGTTTTCTTTAGAAATCATCTGCGATTGCTGTCCGTCCTGGATCAACATTAATAGCAATTAACAACATTAATCATCTCCAACAGCGTGATGAGGATTATGGATATGAATGCCTGGAAGGCAAAGACTGTACCGGCTTTTTTTGTTGTTTTGAAGACTGCCGCACAGGTTCTTGGAGAGAAGGAAGACTACACATCCGTGTTGCCAAAATCGACTCCTATTCTCGAATCTTCTTTCCAACAGCCTTTGCATTGTTCAATCTCGTTTATTGGATTGGCTACCTTTACCTATAAATTCCAGAGGTTTGACAAACTCAGAAAAGGGATAATTTAACACTGATACTGTTTGATGTACCTCAGTGAACAACAGAGAATTAGGGCTGCTCAACATTTCTGAAATTTGCATGAAAATTGAAATTTTTGAAAAATGAAAGGAAATAGAATGACATTTTAATACTTTTCCATCTCTAATTGATCAATTATATAGCTAATTTTTAACTTTTTAAATTAGGGGCCAAACTTTCAAAAAACTTTTTCTGAATTTTTTTCTTTTGTCCAACTCTAACAAAAATGCAGAGAAACCAGTGGTTAAATGGCTGAATCAGGCACCTCCTCATAACTTTTAATTTTTGTTTTTAAATGGAGTAACAGCTAAACATTGTAGCATTTCTTACACCAAAGTTAACAAAGCCTTAAAAAAACAGGTTTAGCAGCAATGTTATTGACTCATTCTCATATCTACCTTTTCTACCACAGAGTGACTTTTAAAAATAAAAATAACACCTGAACATTTATAAATTCCTATTTTGAAGAGGTTGGCATGGAATATTCCTCTGGTCCATTTAACCATTTGTCCTCTGCATAATATTGGTTACAAGTATGTGCAAACCTGAATGCAGTTAATTAGCAGATAATAAAAGCAGCATGAAACTGGCATATTATATGAAGGCAATAGTAATTCTGAACTGGTATGATCCTGACCACCACATAAGTTTTGTGTTTAAAACTTGGGTTAAGTTTATACTTGCACTTTGCCCCTCATTACTCAGCTATTGGTAGTTTCCTAAGGTTCTGAAAAAAGGGCAAAATCCTGCAGAGATCCTTAACAAGTGTAAATTAGTGCAGCTCTACTGATTTCATCAGAACTATTTCACTTTAAACCAAATGAGGATCTGGCCACTGACCACAGTGTTTCTCCTTCCTCTCTCCTTCTCCCTTCCCCCAGCTATCTCCTTCATTTAAATGGACTACCCATGGTTGTAAAAACGTTTGTGCTCAGTAGAGTTTGTAGGACTTCAGGCCAGCTATTGTTCTCCCAAACTCTACCACCGCCCTAATCGTGACATTCAGATGCATTACTTTTCAACTCCAGCCCTCAGAGCTAAAGGCATGTCCTCCTTCTCTTCCTCAGAAACCCATAGTGTTTAGAGGTTAATCCAAAATGGTAGTGCTTCTATTGATTCTGTTAGTCTCTGTGTGTGTCTTTCTGAGCCAATGCTAAAAAGCAGCAGTTTTAGTACACTTGTAATATGAATTGATTCATAATAGGTATTGTAATAATTGTCCGTTTAATTGGAAATGTGTGTTCAGAAAGAAAAATAATTATGTATTTCAGGTAATTCTCCATGAAGCGACAGGACCCCTTAAAAAGCAGAGGACCCCATCACGCACCCACTCCTCACTCAGATGTTCCATTGACATCAGTGGATATTATGCAAGCGGTGGACTTTCCAGGCTGAGCTCACTGCTTGTTGAATATTGTTGGCTGGCTAAATGAATTAGCATGTTTGTATCATAAAACATTTTGTCTTCACTGCAGAAAAGTACAATCCCATCTGCTTTCTGACCTTTCATAGGCAATGAAACTGGTCTCAAGCTAACACACAAAAGTCAGCTGTGTAACTGAAGAACCCCTTAACTACAAGTCAGACTAAAGAGTCCATGAGGATACTTGAAAAGGGATTTATAGGACAAGGCATTGTCTTCTATAGATGGGTTTTAGTGCAGATGTCCCTGTATCAGAGGATATCTCCACAAAGCATAAAGAAAATAACTGATAGCTTGAAGTAGACAAAGATTTATCATTTTAAAAGAGAATACCCTAAGGTTCTATTGAATATCATCCCTTCTCTGAATGTGTCTCAGAAACATACTGTATCCTTTTAGTCACTGGTACCAGAAACAATATGGCTTGATATAAATTCCACACTGAATTCAGAGATCCAGAATATCCAGAAATATTTAGGTGCCTAACTCCCATTGAAATCAATGAGATTTAGGAGCCTAAACATCCTTTGAGGATCTAGGTCAGAGAGACTACTCATGTAAAATGTGAAAACTGCATTTGACTTCTGATTCAATGAAGAATGCAAAGCAAGAAAAATCAGTGATTCTGGGCAGGGGGAATGTATTGATGGACACAGTGTAATGCAAACTTTGTTTCATTATTTAGCTGATAGAATGTGGAAATGATCAGGAGAATTTGAAAGACTGCCACTGACGTTGTGACCTTTTCAGAGTTTCTCCTACCTGTTAGAATGAGGGTAAAAGTGATGCAGCATCTAAAGACATTTCCTAATCTACTGTCATTTTATTACTGCTTAACAGTCCAGTTTCTGGCACATGTCCAAAAAAATGGAAATAAGCCAGTTCCAATTACCAGTGCAGTTGTGATGTTTTCACTGTGCATTGGGAATGTGGTGAGGATGATTTCAATAGCAGTAGATTAAAGGAAAATGAAAGCTACTGTGCTTACTGTAGCACTAAAGGCCCTATCCTATGAAGAGCTGAGCTCCACCAACTCCCGTTTAAGCAAACGGAACCTAGGGAGCTCAGCACTTTGCTGGAGGAAATCAGTACTTCACTTAGGGTTACCATACAGCAAATGTGAAAAATCAGGATGGGGGGATCTTAATAGGAACCTATATAAGAAAAAAGAACCAAAAATCGGGTCTGTCCCTATAAAATCGGGACATCTGGTCACCCTAACTTCACTCCTGCAGAGGGAACTCTCTCTTGACACATCCAGTTAATTATTTCTATTTCATTTAGTTGTCAGTTGCCAATCAGCTCCGGTGAATAATTTAGCAAAGAGAGAACATCCTGAATTGGCAGGGGATGGACAAGGTCTGTCATCTCTAATTTTTATGAAACAACGTAACGGAGTATTAAAGCTATTGAATGTTAGAGCTGTTTGGCTTATAAATACACTTGCTTCTGTCAACCAACTTTTGTGTGTACCTCTTTTGTTTCTAGTGAAATCATTTCAGGTTTTCATAGTAGTGTGTGTGCAAATGAGAGAATGCAGTGAACTATAACTTGGCATGCAATAAATGTGTTGATTTAGCCCTACATGCTTCCTTTCTAGTCTGCAGGGAAACACTTTTCTTAGATACTAAGACATCTAACTGAACATAATGAAAAATGACAGGAAGAGAGATTAGATGTGATCATCTTTCAAATACACATAGCTATCAAAGGGAGAGTGGCTTATTTGCTGAAGAATGCCATTGTGAGTTCTGGAGGTTTGAAGTAGTGCACTCTGGCCCTGATTCAGCATAATGCTTAAGTGCATACTTAAGTCCATCCGTGTTCAGAAAAATACTTGGCCTGGATTCAGGAAAGCACTTATGCATATGCCTCTGTGGTCTCATGAATAGATCTGTTTTCCTAAAATGAGGCCTTAAATGTGTTTAAATCCCATTGATTTCAATAGGCAGCACTTTCATGACTGAGCCCAAAGTGATCAAAAGCATATTTAAGTCAATGGGAAGTTTTCTCATTGATTGCAAAGGGCTTTGGAACATCTGTCATATAAATGAAGAGGTGTAGGAAAATGGAAATAGGGAAAATTGCATGAAACTGTGCTTCATAGATTTGGGAAATTTCTGAATTGTATCTTGTGAAAGACTAAGTGGTACTTTTATAGTCAATCTCTCTGTTGTGTAGTTAATGCAGCTAAATGTGTTATTTTGCAGCAAGGTTTTGTGCATTTAATTGTATTTCACTCATTATCCTCAGTGTTTGAATGTTTTATTTTATGCAGTGAGAGGACCGAGCAAAAAAAATATGAACTCTGATTATTGTGCTTCACACAATTTCTTTCAATATGCTTTACAGGCCTGGTCCCTTGTCTTATGACATGGAATGTTGCAACCTTTTAAAGGAGAATCACTTCAGACAACGTTGTTTTGCCACTGTAATTACCTGTTGCTTACTTGTTATGTTAATGTATGCTTTGTTTTTGATATTTGAAAGATGCTTTGTAATTTGATCATCATGTAAACCCTTAGCCAGTCTTTTGTATCAAAAGCTCATGGAAAAAGATTATCTTTATTTTTTAAATATTTGTATAAAACCAGATATTTTGTTTGTATCCTTCACCATCACAATTCATATTTTCAGAATTACTGCAAATAAGCCTAATTTATATTTTTTAAAAATACTTATCAGTGTTTAAAATTAAATTGCACACTATTGTAATTCTTCTTTGCATAGTTATACTTTCAAAATGATCCTTTATCTCTTTTTATGATATCCATCTAAAAATGCAGCTTCCAATGATTATGCATACAGCCAGCGGCAAGCAAAATCATTGTCCATGAGCTAAATTAAACATGTTACTGAAATACAAGAACAGAACTTGACAGAATTACTTTGCTTTCATTTCCGTAGAATCTTAAATCTCCAAAACACCTTGATAAACATGGCAAGGAAGCAATTCACTGAGGTGAAGAAGTCCCACACTAGCAGCTCTGCACAAATAAAGCATCAATATGGCAGAATACATGCACTGTAAGCTATGGAAGGTCTCTGTCCTGGTTTTTAATAAACTTGAGATTTTCAAAAGCATTCAGTGACTGGACTGATTTTGTTCTTAGTGACGTCAATGGGAGCTTTACCACTGACTTCAATGGGACAGAATTAAGTCACTTTTGAAAAACTTCACCCTAATATCCTGGTCACTGTATCATCTTGGCTTCTTTTAGCTAGAGTATCTTTCAGAGGTGCTCAGTGTGACACTGTTATTCTCCCTGCAGCTTAATTGACTGTCTGGTTTTAAAATAGCAGCAGAAAAAAATTGTAACCAACCAGATTTAAAATAAGAAATAATTAAATAACACCTGGGTTTTTTCCTAGAGATAAATGACTGACTGGAAGGAGTTAACGGCATTAACCCTACTGGTCATGAATTCCTGTGAAATATTCTGTTATAGGGATACTATTGCTATTATGATCTTAAAACAATGTGTAAAACATTTTTATTTTATGGATGATAAAGTTTCAATTGGTATTTAGAGGACCTTTCTTGAGAGTTAATGCCATCTACATTAAGATTGCATGAATCACATCTCATTGTCTCGTAAAAAATATTCACTATCTACACAAAAAATCAGACTAAGTAAATAAATTGCTACATGCGTTTTTGAAAATAGCGTATAATTTACCACATGGCAAATTGCCCATGCAATTTTCCAATGACTCACTAAAGAAAATCCGTTCACTGTGTAAAAGAGTTACAGAGAGACTATTAGGTGTCAAATCAAAGCAAATGTGTAGATAAAAATAAAATGGCTAAATGGCTCTAGGCCTTGTTTTCACAGTAGGTTTAATTAACAAAATTGATAGTAACTTGTTTCATAACAAAATGCAGGTGAACTATAGTGGAAGTCTCATGGCGTTTTTAAGGAAAAACAGCTAACAGAATCCCTAAGCTTTTGGAGTGCTCACTGAAGAGTGGATTAGAGTTCCATCTCCAAATGTCTGGTAATACTGGATTGACAAAGCTTGGATTGTATGAGAGTGAGCCATGCTGACTCTGCAAAGCACTCCAGCTGTGAACCACTAGAGAGAGAGAGAGAAGGCAGGGTAGTAGCGGGCCTGCTAGCTGGCTAGATCTAATGGTATGCTGGTCAATAGATGAAGGGGCATTGAGGAGAAGGGTTGCTCTCTATCCATTATCTAAAACTAACATCACTCTAAAGCCCTCTGATCTCAGAGTTGTTCAGGTGGGCAACTAACATAGCATTTGGGAACCAAGTTCTTCTGTGGTGCTATAGGAGAGGCAGAAATTTCAATCTGCTGGCCAGGCAGATGGCTGGTGGGCATGGGAAATTTTGCTCTGTGACTAGGATTACAGTTCCCACCAATCCATAGATCAATTCACTCTCTCCTCAAGCGGGAGAGGACTCAGCTTGCAGTAGTAAGGTTGCCCTTTCAAACAATGTCTGTAGTAGTTGTTCTCCCATTCACCCCTTAATTGTTTTCTATTAGTGGACACACAACACAACATAATACAGTGATCTCCGCTCCCAATCACCTCTGAGTTTTGGCTAAACACACTAAAAAGATAGTAAAAGTGTTAATGTGGACTGGAGAGGCCAAGTTGCCCACCTGTTTGAACCTGGAGGGTGGGCCAGGCCTAATTAAGGATGAAGCCCAGCTGGGGAGAACTGGGTACTATAAAGAGAGGAAGCCTAGAGCAAATGAGGGGCCTGCTGAAGTTATACCTGAAAGGGAGAACTCAGGTGAGACTCTAAATAGGAAGATGGGAAGGCAGTGGTAAGTCTTTTTTTAAAAAAAAAAAACAACAACAAACAAACATATGTTTCCTGTCTTCACAGACTGATCTTGGTCAGCGGGCTGGATTTTTGTTGACATCCAAGTATGAGGTTAAGGAAGAATGTCTTTCCTGGAGACTGATTGACCAAGTCTTGTGTGGAGTAGTTTGCCATTCTACAGCACATCTGGGAGGTGACTGTTAGATTCCTCCAGTTGTGAGGAGTCAGGATAGCACTGTTGGGTTGTAGAGTGAGTGCTCTATGGATTATGGCTGGAAAAACTGATGGTTCCAATGTTGATGTGGCAGGGCAGGGGTAAACCCCTTAAATGCCCTGACAAAATACTGGCTGTAGCCTGCTCTCTCCCCAGGAGGCCAGGGGTAGAGATGCAGGGATCCTCCCTACAAGCCCTAACAAGGGCTGGCTCAGAGGAATATGCTGAGCTAAGTGGTGACAGCTGGGCTGAGGCACCAGACGACGATAAAAGCCCTGGGCAAAGCTCAGTAAGGAGGCTAACCTGAGAGGAGACAGGAAGCCAGTATTGCTGTCTGGCTACCAAGGAAGGAAGCCAGCCTCAAAGGCCACGAGACTCTGAGGAGGGTCTGTGGGGCACTAGCTGTTGAGAGATCTGGAAACTGAACACTGTAAAGAAATAAAGACACTTGGGTGAACCAGCAAAAGAAGGCATGGATGACTCTTTATTACACCAGCCTGAGCATGGGCTCAGGAGGGATAAAACCTGTGTGGACCCTCTGACAGTTAACCAGTGGAAGTACTATTCCTTTTATGCTAAAATATCCAACACTCATTTTTGTGGTTGGTTCAAGCATGGGAAATGGTAGAATGAGTCTTTATATCTGTTCAGAAATATGGTGCTTGCTGCCACTATCACTTTCCCCTTCCCTTGAAGACTGATTAGGGAATCCTTGTTATGAGCCCAGATCTCTTGTAGATCATATGCTATGATTTTTTTTTAACTTAAGAAGGTCCTAAGGGTGTGTGTTTCTGTCCATCATGTGATGGAAACAGCGCTATAGGGGCTGTCCTGTTATGGCTCTGATCATCTTCAGTCTGGTATGTGCAGAAACTTGTACTGGCCCTATGAAAATGCAAATATCTCATCTGTGTTCATGTATTGGGCATTCATGTACTTAAGTCAATCACAATTGTCTGCATATGCCTAACTTTGAAAACAGGGCTTTATTGCCTCATTAGTCTTTAAGGTGTGTGTGGTTGTTGGTTTTGTGTGGTGGGGGTGGTTTTTTGTTTTGTTTTTGCAACAGTGCCCATTGTGTGCTAAGACCTTTTTCGTGCAAACATAGAGGGCTAGACTGAGATGCTCTTTCTTGTATTGAATCCACAAATGGTCCCTTTTAGAATAAACACAACTATTCAGCGTGAGGAAGGGCCTCAGAATCAGGCCCAATGGAAATCAGGATTCTTGCCCTGAAAAATTTACACTGTTTACTGATCTTCCAATTCTTAGGTCTTAATATTTTCATAAGGCTGATCTCTGAAGTCTGTTTCCTCTCCATGAAGTTGTGCTAATCAATTTAAGTTCATTTTAGACTTTTTGGTTAGTTTAAAAAACAAACAAGAGACCTTCTCCGTAGCAGCTTAGCAATGACAATACTCGGCACTGACAATATTTTATTTGGGGGTGGGAGATGCCGAAAAGCCCCAGTCAGGAAATGACAGCACTATGCTAGCATGTGCACGTGAGGTCCTTGCCCAGAGTTGTAATGTAAGTTGTAGTCATCAGTGCCCTGACTCCACTTGACTTTCATTTTAAAATTGACATGTCCTTTCTTTCATTTGGTTTACTTTTATCTTATCTTTTTAAAAAAAAAAAAAAAAAAAAAAATCTTCCCCAAAGCATCGCACAGACCTCCTTCCTGGTGTTTGCAAATTGGAATGGCTTCTCTTCTCTCCTCCCATGGGCTGGGGGCCTTGGATTCTCTTTCAGTGCCTGTCTCTGCTCAAGGTAACCTGTTCTGTGCCTGGGAGAGAGTGAGTGATTGCTGTCCCTGGGGGAAATAATTAATACTGTGACCTGAACAACACAATACATTAATACAAGGCCCAACCAATGAAACACCACACTCAGAACAATATAACAGAGAACTGTATTGGGGACTAAAAACAAAGGCTCAGTACTAACTGAAACATCAACAATACAACACATTCCTCACCTCCCTACATTTGTAACTGTACGCAGACCCCAGCTCCCTCCCTACCATTGTTCCAGGCTGATGGGCCACTGAGGATAAGCAATGAGTGCTGCAGTGCTGTGAACATTTGCCAGCTTACACAAAAAGAAAGGGCTCCCCTTTATGGTGTCTTCTGTCCTGAGTAGGGTGAGGTGTTCTCCTGGCTCTCTGGTCTGGAGCCCTGTGGGAGTCTTGGCTGGCACCGGGTTTATTGTCTACCTCTTTGCTTGCTGGTCTCAGTAGCGCTTGGTGCTCCCAGATAGCATCTTAAATCCCACAACAGTTAAAAGTTCCCCTTTATTTCGGAAGTGGGAATTGAATAGAGACTTCCCAAGCTGCTCTACTCCCCTCCCAGCTCCAAACTCAAACAGTCCCAAAGGGAAACCAAAATAAATCTCCCATTCATTTTGTCTCTGTGGAAGCCTTCCCCCTCCCATGAGGGACTGAGCAGTCTTAGCCTGTCATTGGTTACATGCTTTTACAGGGGTTTCTATTCTTTTCTGTGCCCATTACTGACCCCAAGCAGGCTGGAAACTGCTATCCAGAGGCTCTGGAGCCATTGTTGCTGTAGTCACAGAGTGTAGGACCCCTAGAGGCTCAGTTCAGTGTTGCAGTTGCACTTAATGTTAGAACAAATGACAATGTAACTTGCTGCCAATTACAAGAATTTACATGGTTACCTCTCTAATAATAGAGAGATGTCCATTTCCACTGGCTGAGGATTTGGTTCTATGTACTGTGTGTGTCTATGTATTAACACAATTTTATTGTAAATGTAAATCTGCACTCATACCAAAATCCCTTCCAAAAGGCCTATACTACTGCTTCAGTTTTGCTGGTTTCCCTATGACTGTGCTCATTGCATACATTTCTGTTTGGGTTGTTTGGTACAATTCCAGCAATAACATTGGTGTTCATTTAGCCCCTATTTTATTCAGCTACATAAAGCTTCAGAATATCCCAGCAAGCTTTTAATATGATTAGACCATGACTTGTTTAATCTCTTTTAAAAGATCATGGTCTTTCAGTGCCAAAACGAAAGGACTTGCAAGTATTAAGTGGAATGTTATGTGATCTCCATTTTTAATAAAGTACCTTTGCCAAGTAAGAATCTTGTCAAGCTTCACTTTTTAAATATTTGACAACATTATTAAAGGTGGTGACTAAGCTATTAGAATTCAGAGCCAGTAAAAAAAATAAAATCATGGCCAAACCAGGCCTATTTGAACCATAGTGACCATAGTATAAAGGAAAATGAGAAATTGAGAGAGATGTGTTTTCTTTAGGATGGATGGGAGAGTTTAAAACTCTTACATATAGATCAATGTCTGAATCAACATTCTGAGATGTTTTTGGAGCATATTTTCTTATGCAACTGTGCACTGGAATAACTTGGGTGGAAGATCTACTCTATTTACTTGCATCTGACAAAGTGGGTATTAGCCCACAAAGGCTTACGCTTCAATACTTTAGTTAGTCTCTAAGGTGCCACAGGACTTGGTCACTTTTGCAATTCTAGACTAACACGGCTGCTACTCTGATTCTACTCTACTTATGTGACTCCAAGTAAGAAGACTCTAGGAAATGCAGAAAATGTGTTACAGCAACATGTAGGGCTGCACAGTAAAATATAGATGGGGCATAATGGCTGATGGGTGTGAGGGGAGTCAAGGTTGGTTTTTTGGCAGGGTGGGGGAAGAATACTGCATTTAACTTTCGTTTTTATTATAAAAAGTTTAAAACAAATTGCCTGGTTAAAGGTTAGCACTACAAAGGCTGCAAATCATCTTTGAAATTCAGATCTCAGTGATGGGTTTTGTCTGACTGGTGAATACCCACCCTTAGTGCAGCTGTTATGTGGATGAAGACAGATGTCTTTTTGCAAGCTTGTGCTTCCAGAGCAGAAGTGCATGCTGCATTACACAGGGATAGCTCTGACCACAGCTGGAAAAGATTGACACTTAAGCCTAAAGTTTCAAGCATGGTTACTGATTTTATTTTACTGTTTAGCTGCCTATATTCTTTGGTGTCCAATCTAATACACCATGAAGGGGCCTGATTTTCAGACAGCCGGGTGTTTAGCACTTGCTGAAAGCCAAGTCCTTTAAGCTTTCTCAAGCTGGACACCCAACTATGGCGGCAAAATCATTGGTTGGTTCTGAAAATTTTTTCATTAAAATAAATGAAAAGACCAGATAACTTCAGAATACAGCAGAAGCTGCCAACAAAGCTTAAAACCCTAGCTTTAAATTTTTCATTGTTTTCATGCCTATCATGCTTTTGTCTGAGAAATGGGGCAGAGGAGGAAGGAGGGTTTTGAGCTCTGTTACTGACACAGAATCCCTCATGCATATTGGTACACCAATTATCTGAAAGTAGCCAGCTGCTGCTGCTTGTGTGTCTCGGGGAAAAACACCAGCCATTAGAGAGAGAACATGTTTTTAGAATTGGAGTGAGCAACATTAGCCTCTATTGGCATCTCAGCAGGTACCCACTAGGCACGATCAGATATTTTTCAATAAGATTTATTTTATTTTTTTCTCCATCCCCAAACAAACATAATCTAGTCATTGGTGAGGATGAAATCTCTGCCCAATATGGAATTTTAGACATTTTTGCTGTAACATTGCCCCCAAAATGTGTGGTTTTTATTTGAACAATGCAGAATTTTTTAGTCAAATGGATGACTTATCTCAATGTTAAATCTCCTTCAGCAAAGAGAGATCCCAGAACACTAAAAATATTTAGTTTAAAAATGAATGGTTCAAGAGTTGTGAAAACAAGCTGTGATGATGCAAACTGTTTTATTACTTTAATTGTAGCAAGCAGCATTTCAGTACATGGAGAGATCTTAATCCCCAACAATTCAGACAGATTTTATTTAATTTTTTTTAAACACTTCTTAGATAGGCCTATCTGACTCTTGCATTGGGCTTCAATGTGGGGGTGCTGATCTCATACTTAGTCCTATTTTCCCAGCTTGGTAAAGGAAGTAATGTGGAGGCAGTACTTTAAATCCAGGTGGGTGGGAATACCTGATATAATTCTCCATCCATCCTCTCAGACTGACTTACGGGAATATTGTCAATTGGCTCAGGACCAAAAGACAACCTGTATTTTTTTAGAGGGAAGTGCCCTGCCACACAAGGCCCTGAAGGTACCAGTGTTCTTCCCCCATGTTGTTTAGTATCTGAGGATTCTCTACAGCAACCTGTGCAAAGAAAGAAGCACAGACCAGTGAAATGGGTGGGGGGCAGCAGCAAGTGTTGGTATAGGCCACTGCTGTACAGGATTCTGGGCTGCTCCAGGGAATTGTTCAGGCCCTGGTGGCACAAATTATATTAACCTTCTGAGGGTTGCCTATGGGCTGCTTCACAATCCAGAGCTTCCTGAAAGCCCAGGTTGCCGCAGAGGATATAGCTCCCACTGGTCTATGCCCAAGTACACTAGGCATGCAGGGAGTTAGAGTATATAGAGGGGCTGGTTTGAGGGACAGAATCTGTGTATTTCTTTTGTTTTACTTGAAGTATCTAGTAATGCTAGGGCCAGAGGCGGCTCCAGGCACCAGCGCAGAAAGCCTTTGGAGGCATGCCTGCGGGAGGTCCGCTGATCCCACGGATTTGGTGGCATTTAAGTGATGGGTATGCCGAAGGTGAAGAACTGGTAGAACTCCCGCAGAAACGCCGCCGAATCGGCAGGACCAGTGGACCTCCCGCAGGAGTGCCACCAAAGGCCACCTGACTATTATGCTTAGGGAGGCAAAAAATGTAGAGCTTCCCCTGGCTAGGGCTCAATTTTTACCTTCCCGAGATTGCCAATGTGCTCTGTTAGATGTACATTTTCAGGAAAATTGTTCTGCTACACAATACCATGTCTCTGAGACCATAGGGTTTAAATAGCCTTTTACTTCCCAAACTAGCTTCTGCAGTTTGGTTCTTTTGAAGCAGTTGATGAACGGGGTAATTTAGACTAAATCTGTATGTACAGGCCTCAAAAGAAAATTCTGCCTTCTATGTTTTTTAGAATGAGTTTTCAGCAACAGGTGCCTGGTAGAGATGGAAATGCATTCAAATCCTTGGAGCAGCTCAAAGAACAATGGGGTTGGCCCTGCTTTCAGCAGGGTGTTGGACTAGATGACCCCCGAGGTCTCTTCCAACCCTGATATTCTATGTACAATATTCCTTTCTGCAAACTCAGGTTGCTGAGACTTGGGAAGGAGAGCAGATCAAGATCATTCCCTGGACTGATATGTTTAATAAATAACTTCAGCCAGAGCATTACTGCACACTGCATCCAATGCACTAACACACAGGAACATTCAGTCCTTCCCATACAAGTCTAATTTAGACAAGCAATGCTGTTCAGATGCCTAGAGCATTATCTAAGTACAAATGGAGGTGCAATCCCAGAGCTGAATTGAGATTTTCTTTTAATGTCTAGAGTCAGAATTGATATTTTTTTTAATGTACCTTTTTAAATTACGTGTGTGGAATTAGAATTTATGCTAAAGTCCTAAAGTGAAATATCTAGAGACATTCACCCTCTAGTCACAGAACAAGTATATCAGCTTCACAAGGTATTGCTACTCTGGCAATATCTCAACCTTGACCTAGAAGAACCATTGCTAGTTATGAGACAGTAGTTAAATGTACAGGTGCATTCAGTCCTTGGCTTCTCTGGGACTATTAACTGAGCTGCCATTTGCAATAGCTATTTTTGTGATCACCTGTCTTTTGAGAATTGGACTGCAACCATCAAACTCATTTCACACAGGCCAAAGAACAGCAGGTAATGACCTTTAGTAATGACCAGCCTGACCTAGATGTGAATTGGTAATTGAGAAATTACAGGCACTTTAGCCCATTACATATCCCCTGAGCCATATAGCCCATGATTAACTGCAGCCTGGCTCTCTGTCCTCTTCCCACTCATTCTCTCCTTCAAGCAACATTGCTTCAGACTCTCCTTCCTCTCAGCTATCATCTACCTTTCTCTTCACTCCTAATCTACCCCATCATGATCCCTTCTTCTCTTTTCCTTTAGCAAGAGAGAACTGTTAGAAAGGGGGGGAACCCTTATTTAACAGATTTTGAAATGGTAGTAAACATAGTAATAACTCTCGTAGGGAAAAGAGAAGCAATTGGTTATGGGCTCAGGCGGCTGCTGTTAAAATCTGATCCATTTTTTAAAATACAAAACAAGACAAATTCACACAGAAGAGAACAGCAAATATAGAAAATGCATTTTCTGTCTCTGATGTTGATTCAATTTCAGCCTCACTACTGGAAAATCAAGGGCTTGGTACATGGTCTTATTAGCCACTCTGACACCTGACAAACTTGTACCACCATTTGGCTGTTTGGGGCATTGCTTTTAGCTGGGCTCTCTAATCACAAACCTACAGCTGTGTTGCAAAATATTCTGTCTTGTCCAACTAAGCCAGGCTTTGATAAAACAGAAATCAGAAGAGGGATAGGAAAGAGAGGAAACAAGATAGGGATGGAAAAGGACACCCCAAAAAGGTTGGGGGAGGGAGACAAGCCTTGTATCCTAGTGGTATTTGGGATTTAGTCAGAGCTGGTGGAGATGGTACTGTCATCTGGGTCCCTGTCTCTAGCACAATCTGGTCAGGCCACTTTTCACACAGTGGTATGAAGGTGGGTCCAGGACATGTGGAGGTGGCAGCCATGATGGTGAAGCTCACCTCTTTCTATTCTCCCATCTTTCAGCCACCATTTTTAAGGACCCCCAAAGGGACTGATGGATGGACCAGTCCATCCCCTTGATTATTTTGTTCACCAATTAGGCTTAACTTCAGACTCGCCAAGTTAGATTTCCCTAACTTCTTTTGTTTACTTGGCATGATCTTAATGGTCCTTGAGTTATATCAGTGGGTCTTGTTGTTTAGACTTATTTAGTCTTTGTCTCAATTTTGCACCTTCCCCATCAACTTTTATTTGTTCTAGGTCAGGGGTTCTCAACCTTTTCCTTTCTGAGCCCACCCCCCCTTTTCCCCCCTGCCCCCAACATACTATTTTAAAAACTCCACTGTCCACCTGTGCCACAAAAAACATTTTTCTACATATAAAAGCCAGGGCCTGTGTTAGGCTGTAGCCAGCAGGGCAAGTTCCTGGAGCCCCATACCACAGAGGCCCCCACAAAGCTACATTGCTCAGGCTTCAGCTTCAGCCCCAAGTGGTATGGTCAAGGCCCTGGACTTCGGCCCCATGGGTTGGGGCTTCTGCTTTCTGCCCTGGGTTCCAGGAAGTCTTACAGTGGCTCTGCTTGGTGAACCCTGAAACCTGCTCATGGCCCCCAGGAGGCCCCAGACTCCTGATTGACAGTCACTACTCTAGGTTATTGCAACACTTCATAAAAGCTGATCCATAGCTGAGCTTACAATTAGGGTGAACTGTTGGCCCAGTTATTACAGCAATGCACCAAGCTGAAGAAGTTCTGTGAGGATACAAGGTCCCAGTTAGTCTAAATCAGAGATGGGCAAACTACAGCCTGCAGGCCACATCCAGGCCCAACACTCCACTTCTGCATAGTGGAAGCAAGAAGTACAGATTTGAGAGACCAACAGGCTGCGGTTGCTTGGCCCCATTCCAGCCTCTTGTCCTGATCTGAATGTGTGTTTAATTCTTCCTTGATTGGAAAATGGCCCAACAGCCTTCCTTGAAGTGAATAGTAAGTTTAAAATTAGGGTGTGTGTGTGTGTGTGTGTGTGATGTATAATTTTTTTTATATAATATATACACACACACACACACACACACTGTGTGTGTGTGTGTGTATAACTCATGGCTCCTGACTCTCAGCACCAGCAGCTAAACTAAAGTTTATTATCTGACAACTTCTCACCAATTTTTACCCCCCACTCTCCTCCGTACTCAGTGTTTCCCCCGTACAAGGTTTTGCTATGAACTAGTACCCAAAGATGATTTTGCCTCAGTTTTGTTAGCAACTCTAATGGACATTTGACCTCTGCCTTTTATACTAGGAGAGAAAACAAATCAATCAGTTTTTTAAATCCACCTCTTAAATGGATCATGGAACAAACTTAAGCAATATCTCTGCTCTGGGTTTTCCCTCCATATGCTGCTCTGGACTACTCAGGGGAAGGGAAAATCTGGGCTTGGTGCAATTTCACTTCCCTGTTTTACACTGTCAGAACTCCCTATGCTCCCAGTTGAAACTGTTCCCCCTGACGGCTCACTTTCACTAAAGGGACTATTGTCAGAATATTGTTATAGCTTAAACTGCTTTAGGTCAAAATAACTGTTTGGGGAGGGGGTATGTGTGTGAGAGAGATGAATAAGGAGGAAAGAACCTTCCTCTCTGTGACATTACCCCCCATATTCTGTATGGAAATATGCTTATGAGATGGACATGACACATTTGAGATTTACTTTATGCAAGATGGCTCATGTAAGGTATCATTGGAAAGGTTATGCTTTACTGAATATGCTTATCCAATTTGTATGCATGTGTCATTGTTTTAGCTGAAGCTGGTAATATTGACCACGTCTCTATTTCAAATGTGCTGTGTTGGATGAGACCAAACAATGTTAGTGGCTTATTGAGGAAATGTGCACAAGGATTATCCCAGGAACCATGTGCAATAGAAACCTCAGAGAGCTCTGCACAATGGGAACTGTTTGACCCAGATCACAGTGAAAAAAGCTTTACAGCAAGTGTGGGGAAGATATAAAAGAGGGACAATGACAACATGAGGGGTCCTCACTCTTCCTACAACAGCACTCCTGAAAACACTTGAGGAACAAAGACTGAACTGTGAGAAGTGATGGTCCCAGGCTGGAAGGATTTTTCACCTGTGTAAAAGAACCTGGGAAAGACAAGCAACTTGTACCTTAAGAATCTGTCAGCCTGTTTATCACTCAGGATCTGAATTTGCCAATTTGTTTCCTACCTATCTAGTGTGTTTAAACTCAGTTCGTGACTTTTGTTTACTTACTAAGGTAATCTGCTTTGTACTGTTTGCTATCTCTTTAACCACTTAAAATCTACCTCTTGTAGTTAAACTGGGTTTAACAAACTAAGTTTATGTAATTTCTAGCTGGGGAGGGCAAGAAGTTGTGCATCTCTCACATTGAGGAAGAGGGTGGAATTTTATGATCTTGCACTGTATAAAAAAAAATCTGCACAGTACAAGACAGCAATTTGGGTTTATCTCCCAAAAGGGGTGTGGCCATGAGTGCTGAAGAACTCCTCCCACATAGAGCTGACTTCAGCCATGTCTGCAGCTGCATATGATCCTACCTGTGCTCGTGTGCTGCAAGAGGCCAGAGAGCATAATTCAGCAAATCAGGGAGTGGGAACCTAGGCTGGTGGAGCAGGAGAGGTTCAGTGAAATCACAGTACATCAGGGATCTCAGAAGTGGGGTTCAATCCATCACACTCCCTCTGTGCTTTTGTGCTGGTCACATGAAGGCTGCCAAGAATAGCCCCTGTATGGTTGCTCCCCATGGGAGCTATTTGCTGGATAAAGTGAGTGTGGGAAGTAGGAGAATCCATGGTGACAAGCAATGAGGGAGCTTTAAAGGGCAGGGCTGTGGAGAATTTACTCCTTCCCCTTTGTACAAATCCAGGTTGCCCCTGCAGACACTATGCCCCCTAATGCTTCCCCAGAACAATGCAATGACAGACACATTTTAGACCAAAATGAAGTAAAGCTGAGAAGTTAGATTCCTCATCAGTTAATCTAATATGTACTTGGGGCTGGAGTTTATACAGTTCAACCACTGCTGACAAATTACCTTACTGGTATGAAATGTTCTGACTTTACTGAAAATGGAAACACTTTGAGAAGATCAAATGAAATGTTTAGTTTTACAAAAAGCTGCAAGGCCCATTTAGATTAAAATGTTTTCTTCAGAATAGTTTTTGAATGACACCGCCAAATTAAAAAATAAAAAAGAGCAATCAAATTAAGGGCTAGATTACTTTGGGTTGTGCCTAAAGTTACAATATAAACTGCACCACCACAGGAGTGGCCCAGGAAGCACTGTGTCATGGACATGCTCCTCTGAGGTAAGACATCATCTGACTGTTTCTTGCTCCACGGGGAAGTAAATTATCGCAGCCTTTAAAGGGATGCATTTTGCTTCCTCATGCCTAGACATTTAAGCTGGCCCCATGAGTAGATGGGGAGTGAGTGCAGGAACTGCCTGCTATCCATCATGTCTGGACCCATTCTCTGGATAGCCTGTGCAGGGGCATAAGGAGCATTAGAAGGGCTATGTACTCTCTCTCTTATCACAGTCTAGCCCCAAAATAATTCTGGGAAGTCTGTTTTCCTTGTGTGCTCCATAGACTCATACAGCCAAACAACAACTTTAATGTATGCTCCATACAGGCTAACTTAAAGGGCCAAATGTAAGTTTACTCCATGTCTTTGGATACCAGATTAAGAGTTTAGGATGAAGCACACTAAGATATATTTAGCATGAATAGTAGTTTTGTAATGCATCAGTCTCAGGAAAAAAACAAACAAACCTAAACAGTCCCACTGAAGTCTGATGGGATAACATGTTAAACTGTTGTATACAACATTTGAGTTATTTAACCAAAAGAAAGCAGTGGGGAGGAGGAGGAGACTTGCTTGAATCATGTGTTTCTGTCCTAGAACAGAGCAGGACATCTCTGCTTGAAGGCCTGGAGGCACAAGAAGAATGGCTGTAGTTATTAGTCATGCTCAACTATTTCACTGCACATTGTGTTCTAACCTGCTGTGAAACTGGTGTTAATACAAAAATGTTTGTTCTGTCTGCTCCCTCTCAGCTGTAGCTCCCTCAAGATCTAGTGATTGGTAAAAGAGCATGGGAGCTGCCCCTAACCCCTTTATTTGTGAGGGTTTCTGGTACGGTAATGGCTACTTTTTTTGGAATGTATTCAACCGTTCTATGCATGGAGCTAATTAGCTATAGCTACTTACACGACAGATGGGATTTTTTAACTCTGCCAAGGGAGTTGCATTCCCAGTACCAACTAGAGTTGGGTTTCCAGTTGCTTTAGATGCCTTTGAATGCCCTACCATAAAACTAAATGAAAGCAGTTGCTGTTTCTGCACAAATAAATTGTATGTCCCTCACCTGGGGCCCTTCTCTCCCATCCTGTTTTTGAAATGGGTTGACAGGCTGAGAGGTACGATACCCATAATTGTCTCAAAGAGAAATTATTAAGTTAACTGGATAGTTGACGTTTCGGAGGGTAACCCCTATTTCCCCATGCTGTGTTTTCTGAAGAAGCTGTTGGTATCCCGACAGCTACACTGAGGAATGCAGCATAGGTGTTTTAGGAGAAATTAAAAGTAGACTTATTATTGCAAGCCACTCTACTTAGGAATGAAATCATAGAAACCTTGGAAAAGCCATGATACAAAATGTAGCAGCAATCTTTGTTTAGCAGCACAAGTCACAATGAATGCATCACCACAGGAAACTTATTTAATTTTGTCCTGGGGATCTCTCTTTGACATCACTCCTGTGACACTTTCTTTGGGCACCCAGGCTGAGTCACCTTGCAAACTGCCTGCTGCCACCAAGACAGATACTTGCTGTCATCTCTGATGCCATCAGCTTGTTAGCCCAAAGGAGATAGTTAGTTTGCCTTGTAGGCTAACAATAGGTGCACACCAGTTCCTGAGTCCCTTTGAAGCATTCCCCTGTGATATCCAGCCCCGGTCACCGGCTAGTCACAAATGCCAAGTTTGCTGTCCCCAAAGGGAACAGTATTTGCACCAGTTGGACTGATTCAGCTTAGGTTCAGCGACTTGTACAATAAATATAACTCAGTGCTGTGATATAGCAAAAACAATCGTAAGCCTATTACCAAAGATCAAGAGTTTAAGTGATAATTAAGGAAAACTGAAATATATAAACAATTATAACTTGCATTGTAAAAATTAAACTAAACTTTAACAGGCTAACAATCTGAGCAATCTTATCTCACCCAAATGTCGTTTTGTAGCACTTCCAACCAAGGCTGATTGGGATCCCACTTGCATGAATGTTAACCTGCTGTGTAATTCCTCAGGTGCAGGAATAAGGGGTGGCTTTTTGCCTTTTCTTTGGGGAAATACAAAGTTCACTGTGGATCTCCAGAGTCAGGATGATCCCATGCACCCCCTTCTCCCCACTTCCAAAGCTTTCATTGCAGTGTAATGAATCCATACATAAATGGGGCTTCCATTGTGTTGGCTTACAATGCTAAATTTGTGTGAGCTAGGGCAAACAGGTGACTGTACATCCTTTATCTGGCAAAAATCTGTTTTATCCTCCCAGTAGCAGTTCATGGAGGATAGGCCCATCAATGGCTATTAGTCAGGATTGGCAGGGATGGTATCCCTAGCCTCCATTTGTCAGAAGCCGGGAATTGGGGACAAGAGATAAATGAATTGATAGTTACCTGGTCTGTTCATTTCCCTCTGTCAGACAGGATACTGAACTAGATGGATCTTTTGTCTAACCCAGTATGGCCATTCTTATGTATGCCTTGATTCAGACTTTAGGGACTACCCACTTGCATGGTATTTGCACATACATTTCACAATGGTATTAATAACCAGTGTGTCTCCAGCTTTTATGAAAGCCCATACTGAGCAATTGGTGGGACACTTTGGTGCTGCAATTACCCCCGCTACAGGCACCAATTTAGCCTTAGCAATGATACAGTCACATACTTTCAACATTATTTAGAAGTGTTGGGCATGATGTGTCAGATTCTCAACTGGTGTAAATTAGGATAGTCCACTGACTTGAGTGAAAGCCAGTTAGTACTGGGGTTGGAAAAACCTGGCTCAGATTCAATAAACTGAGGCAAATCTTTGGCCAGAAATTGAACTGAATGACTATCCAGTTGGGGTTTCCAAATCATTCTTCTAACTTTTGTCTGAATGTTCAGTTTTTCAGTTAAGAAGAAAAGTGGAAGTATCAAAGGATTTTTTTTTTCTAAACTATTCCCATAATACTTCCTCCTCAGCTGTAATGGAGGAGTATGGGAAATCTCCCAAGAAATGCTGCTCATATAAGGCTTGCAGGACAATGTGGTTTCAATTAAGCTTTGGGTAAATATTCAGACTTTGGGTGGTGGGGACGGGTGGGCGGTAGCTCATTAAGAGCATACTGGTCAGGAGAGAACTTGTATACTACAGTTGGTCCTTTTCACTTGCAAAGCAATCTTACAAAACCTTGGAGAACAAATGTCTAATTCAGAAAGTACTAAAGTAGCCAGGTCATCTTTCTTCACAAGCAAGACTTGCAGTCTAAAGGTTCTGTCCTGCAGCCATATCTCATTTGATCCCACAGTCCCCTTGATTACAGTATAGTTCATCCTCATGGACCTCGATCAGCAATAAATTGTAGCTACTACTAGTAAAACTCTCCGATTCTAGAGGCAACTCCTGATGCAGCATACTTTGCTGATTCATACTAGTACTCTATAAAACTACCTGAGCTGGAAACAAGAATAGCAATGTTAAAGAAAGCAGACCCGTTGTAAGTTTAAATGTGGTAATACAACTCAATTACCACTTCCATTTGACCTTGGCAAAGAAAAATACCTATGCTGTGTTTAGTATTCTTTCAGGGCATTGTTTCCACTTGTCCTTGTAAGAACCTGTGAAGTTGTCATCTTTTAAATCCAGGATGCCTTTTTTCATGAGACTAATTATTTACCATTTCAAAGTCACAGCCATCCTGTGTTTGTTAGTATTGTTAAAACATGAAGAGCAGAATTGCTGCAGTTTAGAAAACATTGGAAAAGAGAGGCCAGCTTGTAGATCAGCCTAATTGCAGTGACATGCTGACAACAGAATATTTGTTTACCATTTCTGCTTACTAGGCTGCTCCAAAAAGTGCCACTTGTTTAAAGCAGTGATACAGCCTGACACATGCATCACATTACATTAGGCTGTATATGACCTGGAGGAATAAGAAGATATATAGGTAGGCTAGACAACTTAAAATAGGAGCTCCTAGCCAGGGACGTGCTTTGCAAAAGGACTTTTGAGGTCTAGTACAGCTGCTGCATGAGGGATGAAGGGAATACAGACTACAAAGGCTCAAACACACTACTTCAGAAAGAGCAATGGCCTCTTGAACTCATTCAAGGCCCAAAGCATGGTCCTGACTCTCCTGAGGGGCTCAGGCTGATTAAATCCACCTCAAAGTGACTTGCCTGCATTCAAAATGGTCACTTAAAATCGGTGGTTAGAGTGGTGAAAAAGCTTCTTAAAATAACCAAGACCATTTTGAAGGTTCATTACCTGCATTCTAGTCAGTAAAGTGAACTGAAGTTTTAAAGAGTAAAGTCAAAGGGGACATTAAGAAATCTTGGCAGTTTTTGGTTTTCATTATTTCTAATATCCTAGTGGATGCTGAAAACACTTTCTTCCCCTTATATTTTGTCCTTTTAAAATTATTATTTAACATCATGCCCGCTGTGGTAACTAAGGAGCACGAAGTTAGCAAAAGCCTTGTTTGCTCACCAGCATTACTGATGATGACATTAGCTCAGCTAGTGTGTGTACTGAAGTTGAGTCTGAACTACAGCATCAGATCTGAGGTTCTTGCATCAAACCCTTTTCTTCAAACATTGGGGTTATTTGAATCTGAAACAAAGATAGATCCAAATTTTAAATTTAAGAGTTTTGGTATTTATGTACCAAGTTTATGTTTCAGCTAACTAACCCTCACCTAATTGCTCTTAAAAGCTGTAAGTAAACAACCTAAACAGAAAAATAATGTGATAAAGGGTCCTTCTTGCCAAAATTCCAAACATTCCTTCTTTATTGGGCTCTTACTTTCTTCCTATAAAGGACATGTTCTCTAACCTGATGCCATGTAGGTCCACAAAGTTCATTTCTTGCTATGGCCTTCACAGCCCTGATGCTGATGGCCAGTATGCATTTTGACACCAATGAGGTACCTACGGGGATTGTCAGCCTGGGCACTTTGTGAGGTGATAGCAGAGGTACCCAGTAGGAATACCAGCACTATAGGGGCTTTCTAGCTGCTTCTCTCTTTCAGAGGGCTTTATTATACAGATAATGGATGGAATGGCAGCTAGACTTCTCAATGAGACTCCTAGTGTTCTGACTGATATCAAAATTAATATCAGACTCTGGAAACATTGAAGGGAAGGAAATTTCAGCAACAACAGATGAACCACATAATCTCTATTGGATTTGGCCAGCTCAAAGAAATTAAAATCAGACTCTAAGAGAAAAAGCAAATTTGGTATATGACAAGACAGCAGCAAAGAGTTAATCATTAAGGAGAAACAGAGGTACACAATCCAACCTTGAATGCAGATAGCCTCACAAAAATATTGTTGTCAGTTAAATATAGGAATGGATAGTGGTAAAGCACTAAAGTCCAAAACATTTAAAGTCTCCAAAAACTCAGTCATTGGAAATAAAAACAGAACTTTAAATCCTGGGCTGCAAAAGTACATAAAAATCAGAGTAAAGAAAATAATGGATTAAATCTCTTTTGAAATAGAGTACCATTTTCTAGAAAGAAAGTGGTACCTCCTGTCCCACAGGGCTAGGCCTGGCTCCCTTATCTGAGCATTGTGACCTGGCACAGGGGATCACAGAACCATTCGGGTTTGGCTTGGCCACCATCTCCCTCACCCTGGTCCTAGCTGAGAGGTAGGTGGGCCAAACTTGGGATGGTGGTGTGACCCCATGTGCTAGACCACTGTGCAGTTCATGGAAGTTTGGCCTGCCTGCCCCCTTTTGTCTTGGGCTTTCTTATTCTTTTTATTCAAGCTATTTTGCATTTTGAAAAAAAAATGAGACTCTCTAACAACTGGATTTTATTCGGTGTGCAACCATAAAGGCCTGGCCCTTTTCATGGGCTGTAGAGGTCATTTTTTTTTCTATTTTCTTCTGGACTACCTTAAATCCCACACCCCAGAATGGGGGCATACTCCCTAAAAAGTACAGCTGCAGGGCCAAACCCCAAGTCTGGAACCTAGATAAGTCATATCACTGAGAGAAGGATATCCAAGTCAAGAGGTGCACCCTCGCCCCAAGGTGGTGAGAGAGAGAGAGAGAACCTCTGCTTCCCCACCTCCCCAGATCTTTATCCACCCCATCTGAAAATAAGCCAGCTGATCTCATAGTCAATGCTGATTACTTGCATCCAGTGGTGTGGTTTGTTTCAGAAGTCTTGGGACTTGACCATTCATCTCTAAAGTTTTACATGTGGAAAGGGATACTAGGTATTCAGTAACTTGTTGCAGGCTGCCATACTAGTGCATGTCTAACAAATTCAAGAATTCAGGTACTCTTCGCAGGCTAGGTCTACACTCCCCGCTGGATCGGTGGGCTGTGTTTTGGGTTCAAAACAAAACACAAATGAAACGTTTCTGCCTATAAGTTGTGGTTCTGTTGTGAATATATTGTACAGCTCTAAGGATCCAAATTTCTGCTATGAAATGATCTTTCCCATTAATGGATTTTCCAAAAAGACTTAAGGGTTCATTTTTATTTTATAACAGGAAGAAGTGACAGAGTCCTGTGGCACCTTAAGTGACCTTTGTCACTTCTGCAATTCCAGACTAACACAGCTACCCCTCTGATTTTTAACAGGAAGAAGGGATTTTGTAGCCCAAAACCAGCTGAGGGAAACTGGCTTGTCAGGACCTAGAGTTAATTGTATTAAATGTGCTAATCTTTTACTGTGATTTTTTTTATTTAAAAAAGGGAGGGGAAAAAAAAGAAGTATTTGCACCTGGTAGATCAGTTTTACTGACTATGGCTCAGATCTACCCACATAGAAAGGGCACAGGAATCATTGCCAACGAATCTAACACAAACCGTCTGCAGCTACAGTCTCACTTTATTAATCTGTCTCCCTCTCTCTCTTTAAACTCATGTAGTTCGGTAACTCATGGCCTCTTCTTCTTTTCCCAAGTAAACCTCATACAACCTTTGTGAGAGAACTTTTCATTCTTCTTGTACTGAATTGCACCCAGAATGAAGCACGCTCCTGGGCAAAGAGTACTTATCAGTCCCAGTCCCAAAGAGTCTTTAAACCTTAGATGCATTTGGCCATTACCTTTTATCATTAGAATGGGTAGCCCATTATTCAGAAGCCCTTGCACATTTCAGGCATGCTGTAGTCTATAGCAATGTACTTTGTGGAAAAATAAAATGTCAACTTGCCAAAGGCAAAGCTATACATTTAGTTCTCTTTATCAAATTATCTCTGTCCCGCTCTTAAGTATATAGTGTGAAAAACATCCTCTCCCCCACAGACCGAGGAAAGGCACTTGGTACCTAATTGCCTGACTCCCAGAGATAACATGAATATATAGCCAGTTGGAAAGCAGAAACGAGCACAGCTTTTCTTTATAACAGTGGTGCAGATCGGATTTGTATGTACAAGTACAGCTATGATTTGACAGCAAACTGGGTACTTGTGAAATGTCAGTTAGATGTATATTGTTTGCATAATTTGTGAATGCATTGTGGAAAAAATCAGATGCATAATGTTATCTCTTCATTAATGGCACAGACTGATTAACCTAAAACGGTAGGATTATAACTCGGCTGTGCAAGCCCTCTCACCACTGTCTTGACAGCTCCAGCTGATTAAGGGAACAGTATCTCCATAATCTGTTCAGTTAAACCTTGAAACCATTCAAACCCTCAACAATACTGCACAGCTTATGTATCATTAAACAGGAAAGAGGGGCCTTAGTGGGAGGCATAGTCATGCCAGTTTCATGCTGTCCATTGCATGAAATGTCAAATTAGTTTTATTTAGAGATGTTAGAGGTGTGCCACTTCTAGATAAAGTCCACTTCTGATTTTTCTGTTGCAAAATAGTGAGATTTTTACATTGTTGCTTGCGCAATGTGAGTATTATGGTGGTCATGCACCATGGAACATTGTGTAAACAGAAATAGTAAATTATTTGGTTTTAATTGTTCAGCAATGCAGATGTGGTGAAGGATTTGGGGTTTTTTTTGTAATATTTTGCATACCCCCTGTGTAATCGTCAGGATTAATGACCGAGGAGAGAAGGACACACCAACATTAGTAGGGTGAGGAGCTACAAATAAGACAAAGGGGCTGACACCCATACTGAATATGCATTAGGCGTGGTGGTACCAATATAACTCATAACTCATAAAAGCTGTGTCCCAGCTTGTGTGCCTAGGAGATGCCAGGATGCTGACCACTGGTGATTGTGAAAGGGAAGATGAGGAAGAGGATAACTAACACTTCAGGTTGTTCTGCAAGGGATGAGGAGAGTATATGGATGCTCCGCACATTCTGTATTATCTCTAAGTACCTTACTGGGTTGGAGTGTTTGTAACTTTGTTAACTGTGTTAATAAAACTATCACCAATACAGAATGTTTTTCCTATGTATGAGTGTTGGAACCATGCAGGTACAGGTTCCCAGTTAAACAGGAATTCTAATAGTATGGAGCCTGATCTTGGGACAAGAACCTACCAAATCTCAGAGTGTTAAGTGGGAATTTGTAGTAATACATAATCAATAGATCGGGCAACATCTCCTTACTCCTAAGCACACTTGTGGGTGGTGGCAATTATTCGCTAACTAGGAATTAAAAGGACAGATCTGGTGGCAGCCAACAGTATGGCGTTTCCAAAAACTGTAACTATATTTCACAAATAACTTCATAGTCTTCAGCAGATCTAAAGGTGACATTTCAACTCCTTGTTCTGTAGTCTGTGTGAGAGGGGGATAAGCTAGTATACTGGATAAGATGAACAGAAAGCATGGCATGGAGCAGACCACAGTTGTCCTCTGCAGACAGTTGCATGTCTGGATGGGAGATGATTAGGGCTCCAAGCTCTTCAATCTTAGGCTGGTTTGAAACTCAGTCCAGAAGTGAAGGAAACTGTGAAATATTTTACCAAACCTGGCCCTGCCCCCCGCCACAAAAAAGCATGGAACTACTCAATGTATGTAAAACACTTGGTAGTTTTGTGAGTATTTTCAGAAGGAATTTACAATGAAAGAGGGAGAAGAATACTTCTAAGGGCATTCTGCACCAAACAATTAAATTCTGCACACAGAAAACTTGCAGAATTTTAAGATAATTTATCACTAAATAAATGCAGTGGCTCCAGCATGGCAGTGGGAAACATAAGCCACTGGCAGCACAAAGGTGGGAGATCACCGTGCAGCCTCTCCACCCCCAGAACACAGATTCAGCAGTCAGGCTGTACCTGACCCTGACACAGCACAAGGCCTGGGCCTCCCCTCTCTGCCTCAGGTGTACCAGGTGTGGGGCAATTAGGCTCAAACAGGTAGGATTCAAGTGTGGAGGGGCTCAGTATGGGGGGGGGATCCAGGTGTGGGGTAAGAGGATTTTGTGTGGGACAATCTGGGTGTAGCCAGCTCACTGGGAGGTCTAGGTGAGGGGAGGTTCTGGATGCACAGAGGCTCATTGTGAGTGGGATTCTAGGTGTGGGGCAATGAGACTCTGCAGGGACTTCCACATGAAAATTGCTGGGACACAGAAGAGTGGTCTGGGTGTGCGTGTGGGGGGTCTTTCTGGGTGGGTCTGGTGCAGCTAGTTGGAAATCAGTGGTATGGGGGTATGAATGTGGGAGCTCAAGGTGGTGCAAGGGGAGGGGCATCAGTGTCTGGGTTTGAGTGCAGGGAGCTCAGTGGGAGGTGATCTGGGTCCAGGGGTGGGGGTCTGGAGGCAGGGGGTTTGGGTACAGACGTGGAGTTCTGGAGGCAGGGGTTGAGATTCAATGGTGTGGGGTTCAGATATGGAGGGCTAGGGGGGTTCTATATGTTCCTGGTGAGGCTTGGCAGGAGTGTCTGGGTATGGGAGGTCCAGATGCGGAGGTTGGGTGGATGTGGGAGAAGTTCCCTGTACAGAGACCCCTCCCCCGCATAGCTGAGGAGCTATGGTGGGAGGAAGCAGTGGAGGATGCTGAGCTTCCTGCATCTGGGGGAAGTTTTTGAGGGTGGGTCTGACACAGCTCCCGCCTCTCCTTTGGGAAGAGGCAGTCCCATTCTATCCTGCCTCCAGCCAAGCCAGGACTAGCAGCTGATCCCAGCTTACGGTAGGAGCCACTGCCTTGAGTGTCCCCAGTCCTGTGGTGATTTACCTCTCCAACAGCTGCTCTGGGTGCCTGAAATGATATATTTGCACTACTAGGGAGTGATGGACACTGCAGAAGCACTCATGTTTTTGCTTCCCTCTCAGAAAGTCATTTTTCTGTGAGGAAGCAAAGAAATCTGTGGTGGACATGAATTCTGCGCAGTGGTGCAGAATTCTCCCAAGAGTAAAAGAATATGTTACAAACAAAGCTAAAGGAATTTAAGCATTTTCAAAATGACACAGAAGTAGACTTCTACCGTCAATGTACTCTGGAGGAGAGAATAGTAGTGCTCTCTTGGATATCTGCATTTGTGGCTTGTTTGACCCTTTCACTTGGGGTGAAATCTTGACCTCATTCAATACTGCCCTGTCAGGCTGAGGTGTGTTCCTCTTTCCCCCCCCACCCCGGTGCAATTCAAAATGTGCCTTCCTGTAAAAGGTGCAAAGTGGGAGCATAAAAGCTCCTGACTCACTATTCTGCCACCAGTACCATCCCAGTGGATGGATGGGATAGGGTGGTTGGAAAATGTGTTCAAGTCTAGTATCTAGAGTACAATACAAATCTGCAAGGCCATTTTAACAGCCATCTCCCATGAATATGTGAGAATAACTACAAACAGCTCCAGCTGATGGACTCCATGACTTGAAATGAAACCATTAGGCTGTTCTGGGGTAGATTGGTAATGCATCTGCTATTCTGTGCAAGAAATAACGGCAACAGGATGAGCTGCTATCCTACTGTATTACCAGTTACAACATATCACATCTTCCCCATACTTGTTTTCTGTGTGGCTTGTGTTGTGCAAAGACCATTGTTGTGGCTTTATGCTAGTACCTGCTGCAATACATTTGATTCGCTATCAGTGATTCATGTGCTTTGTCAGTTACTACTGACACCTGGAGCAGGTCCCATTCTCTGTCATCTTAAAGCCTTCTGTCATTGAGAGATTCTGCTGTGTACTTCCCTTGCACTTCTGGCAGCACATTTGGAGTAGGAGCTACTCTACAGCTTCTTTACACTGTACTCCCAGCAGGTGTAAGTAATTGAGCTGAGAATTCAAAATGACATAAGGGGTGAAAAAAAGGATTGCCCAATTAAATTATACCTCTCAGACAGGCAGAAGGCCAGCTATGCTGGGAAGAAGAGAACAATTTCATTCTTTTTTTTTTTTTAAACCTGTTACTTTTGTCTTATCAATAACTGAGAACCCGGTTAGTGATGGTCACATCAGCTCAGAATCCATAGAGTAGAGTATCCATATAGATATCCGAAGAGCTGCCATCTCAGAAGCCAGTGCTTGTGCTAATTAATTAGACTACCTAAAGTTCAGAAGTATACAACTTAAAGTTTAGCCTTTTCCAAGGAACTCTGGATAGCCAATGAAGATTAGTACAGACCCCTTGGTGATACTCTATAATCAGTTCCATCAATCCAGTAGCTGCCATTGGGATTGTAGGTCCAGTGACTTGAATCCCTGAAAAGCTCTTGTGCATTTTATATACTGTGCAGAATGATGCAAAAATTGGCACTATACCACTCTGTGCAATTAATGACAATCACAACTGATGGGTAATCTTCCCATCTGTTTCACTAAACCTCTAAAAGGTCAGATACTTCTCTGAACCATATGGAAACCTGGAACTTCCATTTTTCAGTAGAAATGAAAATAATGTTTTAATCTCAGAAAAGGTTTGATTCATGCTTGGCTTGTGTTCCAGGTGAAAGTTCTGTGAGTTAATTTCATCCAAATCCACTTGTTCACTGCCACACTTTCTTAAATTTTTTCTTTAAATTTTAAACAGCAAATGAGTGGTGCCTTTACTAAAGTAAGGACTAGAGTGTAGGGATTTTTCCTAATTAACAACAAAACCAAAACCTTACCTACTGCTTGCTACAACTTCAGCTTGCAATTATCCATCAAATGAATAACTGATCTGTAGCGCAGCACAGCCTTTGGCAGCCAGTTACTAAGGTTCATCTCTGCAGGAGTTAAAATTCAGCACAACATTACTAGAATTTGGCAAGTACCTTAGTATGTGCTTTAGGTCTGAATATCAAGCAGAGCTTGCCAAGGTCCAACTGAAAGACAAGAATAAAAGATCTCTGCCTAAACTGAGAGTATTTGCAGAGAAGGTAAATTTTCTGTATGTCATAATTTGCAGCTCTGCAAAATTGACTGGCCAGGTAAGCTTACTGATGCCCTGAAAGATGAGGGAACTAAAAGTGAACTAAAGAAATGAATAATTCTTTGACCTCCTGAGAACTATATAGAAAAGACAAAGTCCAACAAAATATGAGAGAGACTGAAAAGCAGCAGCAACCGAGGTGATGCTGGCAAGTGGCAGACAAATATGTAAAATGAGCTGAGGAAATGAACTGTTTCAAAAGGAATGATTCTCAGGGCAGGTCTATGCTACAGCCAGGATTCAAGTTCTGAGATCAATCCACCAGCGATTGATTTAGTGGGTCTAGTAAAGAGCCACAAAATCGACATTAGGTTGCTCTCCATTCAACTCCTGTACTCTACCCATGACAAGAAGAGGAAGGTAAGTCAATGAGAGATCTTCTCCCATCAACCCCCCTCCACACCATGGTGTAGACACTGTAGAAACTTGACCTAAGGTATGTCGACTCGAGCTATGTTGTTCATGTAACTGGAGTTGTGTAGTGTAGGTCAGCTTACCTTTGTAGTGTAGACATAGCTTCAGTAACTTCAGTGTGCATTTTTATTTTTGTAAATTTTGTTTTGATCTTGGATTGAGTTGTTTAGGGTCCAATCCTGCAATGAAATCCATATGTGCAGACCAGAGTATCCATTCAAATTCCCAAGAGACCATTTGTAAGGATCTTATTACTGGATCATGGCTAGTAATGTGCACAACAAGATGCAAAACTCTCTGACTTTACTAGGATTTATGGGTGAAATCCTGGCCCTACTAAAGACAAAAAGAGTTGTGCAATTGACTTGAGTGGAACCAGGATTTCACCCTATTAGTCTAGAACAGACAAAATATATTTCTAGTCCTGGAAGATCTCACTAAAGTAGCAGAGATCATTTTTTTTTCACATTTTAAATTTCCATCCTACTTTAAAATATGATTAAAAAAATTTGAAAGCTTGAAATTTTCTCTCTCATGCTCCCTGTCCCTCAACAAAAAGAAAAATCTACAAATTAAATGTGGCCTTTCCCATCAGATTTCTGAATTAACAAAAACTTTTGTGAGAATAGTCCTTTCCCCCTCCCCATAGAAGTATTTAAATTTACTGATTGGGTGGTGGGATGGTGGAAATCCTAGATAGTAGCCACTAGAGTTGGGTGAAAAAATTTTAAGCTGAAACTTTTTTTGGTTTAAAAAAAAAAGTAGATGATTTAGTGATGCTGAAATGTTTGAGAATTTATAATTGTGAAAAATTGTTCAATTGGAGAAAATAATTCTGAACTGAAATACCTTGTCTTTTTTTTAAAATGTCAAATGTTTCATTTTTTGGCTTGAGGTGACTCTTTTTATTTCACATTTCCTTTTGATTTTATTTTAAAAACCTTACATATTTTGAAATGGTCAAAAAAAAAACCAAAACAAAAAACATCCACTTTCTTCAACCTGGGTTGTGTTTTTACTTTATTTCAATTCACTCAACATATTTTTTTTTATCTGAACAGAAATAACTTGAAAATACTCTTCAGAATTGCCAATGAACCAAAAATTGGTTATTAACCTATTCTAATAGCCACTGCTCACTGCTTTCCATGCATCAAACCTCCTAAACCTAAAAGCTTCAGCTACATAGTTTCCCTTTTGAATGTTTTTTGTTTTGAAGAAGTTTTTGTAAAGTGAAAAGTAACTTGCTGGAAGAACATGGCAAATCTTATAGATTCAGTCCTTGCATGTGACTTGTTTAACTGTAATGCCTCCACAAGGATTTTTAAATTTTTTTTATTTTATTGAAGTTATCGTTCCTTGCTAGGGATGACTAAAAATTTTCCATGTAAACAGACTTTTTTCAAAGGAAAATTGGGTTTTCTGACATGCCATAAAATTTCTCCGAAAGTGTCTGCCTTCCAAAAACAACTTCAATTTTTCGTGGAGAAACTGTAATCAAAAATGTGTGACTAAAAACTGAAGTATTTTGATTTGGATGCTGCTACAATGCCTTGTGGGTTGTAGTTCGGTTGGTCATTTCCCCATTCTTATGTAAGCAGAGTGTAAGCATGCAGCCTCCTGCTGGTCCATCTGGGGAATTAGCTTGTCTAGCCTCCAGAGCGCCCTCTGCAGCCTGTAGCCCTGCTTGCACTGGCCCCGTGTCCCTCCCTGAACATCGGTGCCCTCTTCCCTAGGGTGCTGCACCCCTGCAGTACCCCCACAGTCTCAGGGTCTCCCCTCCCTGGGGAACCCCCAGCCCCTATCCCCACCTTGCCTCAGTCTAGGCAACTGCCAGTCACCACTTACCCCGTTCTCTGGGGCAGACTGCAGTATCATTGCCATTCATCACCGGCAAGGGGAGTTGGCCTGCTGCCTCTACAGCTACCTATGGGCTGCCCCCTGCAACCCCAGTCTGCCTTGTTGGGCTGTCCTCTAGGCCCTGCAGCCTAGGGGTTTCCAGGCCAGAGCTCCTCCCAGCTCCTCTTGCCTCCCCCGAGCCCTGCTCCACCTTAAGCTTCCCCAGCAGCCAGGCCAGTCTGCCACTGCAGCTAGAGGAAACTCTAACTCTCAGGTCCCTGCCTCTCAGCCCTTTATAAGGGCCTGCCAGTCTGTTAGGGGTGTGGCCACCCAGTTGAGCCTACCCTTCCAATCAGCCTGGGAGCTTGCTTGTTCCCAGCTCCATCTTTCCTGGGCTGTTTTAAGCCCTTCTAGCTGGGAGCAGGTAGCCACCCTGCTACACAGAGTCAGAACTGGTTCTACCCTGACAGCTGGTGATGAGCTGTGGAAAGGGCTTCTGGGGATGATCTTGTTTGCATGGGTACAATCACCTTTCCTAACATGATGGGTCTGCTTGCACAAATAGTCACTTTGGCTGCTGTGGGATCCCCAGTCTTTGTTATTGGGGCAGGACGAATAAAGTATTGTTGTTATCCTGGTTATGTAAATCAAGACAGTAAAACTGTACTTGGAATTTTATGATGGAGGCACTCGCCCTCAACTAAGCAGCACTAGCTAGGCAAGGGACATGGGTTCCAAAACCCAGTGAATTGAGACAAGTTGAGGACAGGTATATGTATTGGGTGGTATGGGCCCTGTCTGAGGGCCCCCAAACACCATTTTGACCCATTCTCTCTCCATTGTGTAATAACTCCATGTGGAGTCTTGTTACTGCAGAACTGAAATCACAGATACCTAGGTCTAAGCATGAAACCTGCTTTGGGCTAGTGGTGCACCAGTTGATCACTACTACCAGCTGAAATCACTAAAGAGCTGAAATCACTGGGAGCTGTGTTTTAATTTTGGAGGGGTTGCTGAAGATATATTGGTGAGCAGCTAGCGGAGAGGAGCAGCTCACGGTGACAACTATAGCAGAACCCCATGGAGAGGCATGGCAATCAGCCACTGACACGAGCAGCAGAGCACGTAGGGTGCCCCGTACCTCTCCCCCCACCCTTCTGCCCAGGCTAGGGAGATAAACTCTGCAGATGAACTTCTGAAATGGGGGGTGAGAGTGGGGTGCACTGACCAAGGACAAACTGAGGGAGGGGTGGCTTTTTTGTGTTGCCCGACTCAAGAACTAAAGGGAAAGGACACATCCCAGTCTGCTTGGGGTGGATCTTCTGGTTTATGGTTTGTGTTTATGAACCCTAGTTGTGGTGTTTTCCCAATTTAATGCTGAGTTGTTTACCTCATGTTGTTAAAGATTTTTGCTACACTGAGACTCTGTGCTTGTGAGAGGGGAAGTATTACCTCTTTGAGGTGCCCAGGGGTGAGTGTGTAATCTTCCAGGTCACTGGGTGGGGGCTCGAGCTGGTTTTGCATTGTATTGTTGAGCAGGAACCCCTATGTACTGACCCCAGCCCTTGCTGCTGTCAACTCACCCTGGAGAAAGGGTTACACTTATGATGCACTAAAGCCAGAGACGCCTTTGGTGCACTGTCTCCTCTTTCTCCAAAAAGAGAGATGGTGTTTTATGAGAGGCATACTTCAATTAGAAGGCCTGGCCTATAGAAGAAAAAGGGAGCATGACACATGCAAAGCACAGCTCCAATGCAGCACTGGTGGTACCAAAATCAAGACAACAATAACTGAAGACTTAGTAGTTGCTGTTAATGAAAAAGGTATTTCCTTATAAGAATAATAGGCCAGATCATTAGTTGGTGCAAATCAGAAATAGAGCTACTCTGATTCACATTTGGCTCACTGTATTTGTTTGTTATGTGGGAAGTGTAAGATGTATGGTGTCCTTATCTTTTGCTTTCCTTAAATTTTAAAGGCACAGCTTCCCATATGATGGGATAGGTAAGTACTTGAGCAACTTTAACCTCCTTTTAAAACTATTTTGGAGTTTTTAAAACGCATTGTCAAGAAGCAAAAAAAGAGCACAAGCCTATTTTTGCCTTTAATGTGTTTGCCAACTGAACTACCCTATGAATAAGTGTCTACAGTGAAGAACTCTGTTATTAGGAAGCCAGCTAACATGATGGAGGAATTATTTAATATTTTGCTGCCTTAAGAGGGATTTGTGAGAAGGCTGTAATGGCTCCTTTAAGTTAAAAGAGGAAGGACCTAAAAATGCAGTTTCAAATGCAAAGACCCTTCAGGGAGGTGGCAGTGCTGCTGAAGGACCCTTTGTGTATTGCAGCTGCTCACATGTTATCCATTGTGATGTAGCAGAATTTCCCAGATACAGTACTAGACCAGGCCTAGTCTGAGCACAGATGGATCTGGCTACAACTTAGAGAGGTTGCTGACATGACAGCACTTGATTCCAGTGCTCTTTGAGGGGCATATGGCTATTGTCACTACATCAGAACACTCAACCATCATGAACATCATAAATACTCTCCTGTCTCTGCTGTTTGGCATTTTGGCTGGGCTCATCCTAGTTTTTGGCTTGATTTATAATGTTTTGCATCCTGCTTTTCAGCACAAGGCTAACTGTTACATTTCGTGAAACTAAGATGGTCACCATATTTGAAAAAGCAGCAATGGTGACTGAATTTGTCCAGCCCAGTCCATCCCCAAGCCAGAAGCAATCCACCTAGTAATCGAATTTGACAAAGCTGAGCTATTTGCCAAACTAGTCAAGGAGATCGCTCCCAGCCACAGTATGGTGGATATTTAGCATTTTTTTATTCCAGGCACAACTTAGGGCTGGGCTACACTATAGGGAGGGGTTGACCTAAGATATGCAACTTCAAGTACATGAATAGTGTAGCTGAAATCGCAGTACCTTAGGTCAACTTACCTGGCCGCCCCCAGGGTGGCGGGTCAACCGAGGCCACTCCCCCACCAACTCCGCTTACTCCTCCTGCCAAGGTGGAGTACAGGTGTCGATTTGGGGATCAATTTATCGCATCTAGATGAGATGTGATAAATCAATCCCTGATACATCGAGTGCTACCCACTGATCCGGTGGGTAGTGTAGCCGTACCCTTAGAGTGCAAGACTGCTCAGTTTAACTCATTCTGCCAGGCAGAACAGACCATGTGTGAATGGGTGACCATGTTGTTTTTGAAATACTACTACTTTATGACTAAAGGCTCCATTTTCTGTTCTGCTACTGTCTGTTTAAAATATTACTATTTACCCACAGGACTGTGGTAGGAATCTGCTTAAACCTTACCAGTTATGAGGGTGGGAAAAGGGGTTATTCCTAAAGTTATGAATGCAGAGATTAAAAGCAATTTGAGGCTAAAGTCGGTTTAGGAGAACTTAGTTAATATTACAGCCATCTCTGTTTGAAGCGTGTTAAGGTGATGGTGTGTAGGAACAATTTAACTGGTGCTTTAGAGTTCCCTTCTGTTTTATTAGAGAAAAGAACACAGCTGAATGAATCTATTGATCTAGGAGACGCTGTTACTATAGGGCAAGATTCTGTCGTTCTTACTCATGTTCCACAGTATCATATTTCATGAGAAGCTCTATTGAAATCAATGGGACTTTTTGAGAAGTAAGATGTTTCTTAATGTCACAGAGGGTGGCAGAGTCTAGCCTTTAGTGATTGTTAGCTAAGCTCTGGAAGAAGATGGAGTATTTTAGAATTTTAGGTATTGATTTAAGATCAAGTAATAAACAGCAAACAAATCTATAAATAAGGCAGAGAATTCAAATAGTTAATCTACCTCAATAGAGAAGAAGTAGTAGGCTTGCTACGCTACTATGTTAAAGCCACTTTACACCACTCTGACAGTGCAAAGGGATGTTAAAGTAGGAACAAATGTAATGACAATATAGATTACTCCATCTTTTAAGGCCTATTTACACTGCCAGAGAGATGTAAAGCCTCACTCATTTATAGACTTCAAAGCCAGAAGAGACCATTGTGATCATCTTGTATGACCTCCTTACATACATTATTTATGTAAATAAATAGTTAAATTTATTTACATAACTTGTCCATATTCTCTCTTGTACTAGTGTTCCTCTATATATGAATATTTACATTAAATAATAAGCTGAGATTCTGGTCCTCTATATTTTGAAGTTTTTAATAAACAAATAGACTCAGTGATTGCACAAGTTGTGTAAATTGGCTGGCATAGCTCCACTGAAGTCAACTTTGCTCTACAAAATGGTGGCCTCTGTGCTGTCTTGGGTCCTGTGAGGAAATAGTTCTATCTGAGTGTGTGAGTTGATCCCCAGATGACTGAGCCAGCAATGTGATGTGATTGCGAAAAAGGCAAATGGACCTTTCAGAAGAGAGAGAAAAAAGTACTAATGCCATTGTACAAGGCATTGATAAGACCTCATTTGGAATGTTTTTGACACCCATGTTCAAGAAAAACAAATGCAAATTGGAGCAGGATGATCAGGGGAATGGAGGGCCAATCGTGCAAGAGGAGACAGGAAGAGCTTGGTTTATATGGTGGCTCTCTATAAATACACTAGGGAGCTAAATAATGGGGATGATGAAAAGCTGCTTAAGTGAAAGGACAATGTTGGTCCAAGAACAAATGGATATAAACTGGCCATGTACAAATTCAGGCTGGGAAGTAGAAGATGGTTTCTAACTATAAGAGGGATGAGGTTTTGTAACAACCTCCCAACAACTTTTTTTGGGGAAAACAACTTAATTAGTTTTAAGAGAAACCTGGACAAACTGAGTCTGATTGTATGATTGGGTTGCCGGTGATTGTGCGAGAGGGGTCAATAGCTCTAGAGCTCACTTCTAGTTTTACATTCCTCAGAGCTCATGCATCACCGTTTCAGCTGGCCGTCTGCAGGTGTGAGGAAGGGATTCCTCCCCCCTCAGTGTATTGTGTGGTGTCTTTTTGTTGTGTTATATTTCTGTCTCCTTCCTCCAAAGCAACAGAGGTGGCTAGGGCAGGAGACATGCAGGGTGAGCCAGGGTTCAGAGGTGTCACTGAGCATTTTGTCTCATCAAGTGGCTGGGTGGTTCCTGCTGGCATGCTCAGGGTCTAAGATTGCCATTTGTGGGGTTGAGAAGGAATTTTCCCTGAGGTCCAATTGATACTGATTTTAGGAAGGGTTTCACTTTCCTCTGTGGCCTGTAATTTAATTTTAGTTGGGCCTTCTAATTCAGCTGTATTTATTATTGTTCGTTGTTTGTATTGTGGTTGCATCTAGAGCCCACATTTGGGAATTAGGCCCCTTTGTGCTAAGATCTATATATACACATAACAAAAATGTGGACTATATCCCAAAGCCTTATAATATGTTGGGCTTACTTAGTATTTCTTTCATGTATCAGCAATTAATATAATTTATTTTAGACTGGAGCAATTGGTCTAAATAACAGAGAAAACACACTTTCATAATGAGAACTATTGATCTGTGAAATAAGTCTCCTAAGGAAGTAGTAGAAGCACTGGTTCCTGAGACATTTTAAAACTACACAGTACTCTAGGAAAACAAGGAATAGTTCTGAAATGGTAGGTGATTTATATTTTATAGACTAATAGGACTAAAATCATCTAAAACCAGTCACTAAACTTAGACCCCTAAGGGTAGAATGGAAAGAAAATGACGACCTCATGTAGCACAGAGAAGTAGGCACAAGTTTGTGTGTGTTTAGCATGTTTTGTCTTAGATTAGGTTGTCTATGCAGCTCTTCTGGTATTTATTTGTTTGCACCATACCTAGTACAATGGAGTCCTGATCCTAAACTGGGTGCCTGCTAATAATAAACAGAAGAAAAATAAGATGTTGACTATTCTGATACCTTTTTTACAGGATTAATTGCATTGATGAATAGTTGCTAATAACTATCATTACTCATAGCTACTATACAATAGAACTGGGATTCATAGAATCCTTACTTTTTGTTTAGAATAGAAAAGAGCTGTAGTATCTCTGATACGCCTGCAAAGTGTAAGTAAATGCTGACTTTTCAATAACTAGTGTAAGTGGTCTTCTCCCAGGCCACTACAATCAATATTCTGGCATTTGGAGCCATGGTCTGAGCATGCTACTTTGAACTTAAGTGCTTAACTTTATTTTATTTTTTTTTTTTTAAAAAGCAGATCTTTGTGAAAAACAAAACTTGGACTGGCATCTCGGTGAAAGTAGATCCCAATGACAACACCTGGAATGCCAAGGCCAATGTCCAAGTCAAGTCTGATGCCCAAGGAGACGTCAATTTAGAAGAGGAAACCTTCATTTCCAGCTGTAAACAGCTGAATGGCAGTTGCACTGTAACAATTTACAACATCCAAAATGAACTCACAATCTGGAGCCTGAAGCTGAGTGATATTGTGCAGTTCATCTTGCAAGTGTTTTATGGCACTCCCCAAATGCCATCAGCGGTGGGATGCACTAACACTAGTGAGATTAGCAAGAGGAAGGAGGCAGAAATCTACCAGAGCAGTGACACGTGAGCCTATTCTCCTCACATCTGGAAGACTGACACCATTTATAAGATTACAACATACAAGAACCCACTCTCCATGGATTGTTGCATTTGAGGAACAAGACAGACATAACTTGCTCATCTGTTACTCACTGATCTGAGGAAAAAATCAGAGCATGCTGCACTCCTAACATGTCATTGTTTTTTTTGTTATAGTTCTTTAAGTTGTAAATATAGTTCGTAGTTCTTTGTTATATATAATTAGCATCTGCCATTTATATATAATATATAAAAAAATAAACAACCACACTATAAGCATCTGCCATTTCCCCTTTCACTGCTTAGTGGAATAAATTAAACATTGCTGTCCAGTGATTTAACTACTGCTGGTAGAAAAATGGGGGAAGGGAATTCATTAATTTTTATAGAGGGTTTTATTTTGTTTCCCCTTTGTTTCACTGAAATTCAATATTTGAAGAAATTTGTGAAATCTGTAGAAGTTTCATCATGACCAGCCTTCCCCTTTAGGTTCTTTCCTCCATTGTTAGTGACTATCAGAGTATAATTATCTCCAGCATAAAATCAGCAACTATTTTTAAATCCTCCCTGTTATGCAGAACAATTAAGACCGTACACATAAACCTGTTAATATATGACACACTAGCTTCTATGTCTGTCTGAGTGCAAACTTTATTTTTGCATAATCAGCATTAGCCTCCTCTATGGAAAAGATGCAGCGGGATAGCAGAGGCTATGTTAGCCCATATTCTGAAGCAGTGGATATGGAGTGAGGGGCTGAGTTGTGGTGTTTCTCCCTCCTCCGCAGCCACCAGCTAGCAGATGATCTGGCAGTGAATTTCCTCCTTGCCACCTATACAAAGCTGAGATTTTAGCACAGAGAAGTGAATTTCACTCACTCAATTCCTTGTATGACTCCCTTTGAGAATACTGTAACAGGCCATTCTGTCTGAACAGGCCTGCAGCTGGTTTGAACAGGCCTGGCCCCATTAACCTCAGTGGAGCTGTGCCTGTTTGCACTAGCTCAGGGGTCTCCAAACTTTGAGACGAGGGCCATATTAGGTTTTTGAAGGGGCTTTGCGGGCCAAAGCGACTGAAAAAATTCAATATATGCAAAATCCCACCCCCCTTTTCTCCTCCGGCCACTGCCATGGGGGCAGTCCCCCCTTCGCACACGGGACTGCCTGAAGCAGCTTGCAGGGAGGGGCAGCAGCAGCTTCTCCAAGTGCCTGCTCGGCTGGAGGGCCGGACAAATCGAAGCCGTGGGCTGGATCTGGCCCCCGGGCCGTAGTTTGGAGACCCCTGCACTAGCTGAAAATCTGGTACAAGGTATTTATACACACACAGGTATATACCAAAAATGAAAAGTCAATTAATTCAAGAATCCCAGTGAACCTAATTTCCAAACTTGAGTGTCTAAAGTCAGTCCCCCAAATCCATATTTACACATCCATATACCCAATTTTAAATTTCAAAACCTGCATTTACTTACCTAAAATGAAGATGTTGGTGCTAGCTTTAGATGACCATGTTTAAAACTTGGAACTTCTATTTAAAATATATAAAAAATCTACATAATTCAAGTGAAATAGTAATACAGAAATATAACAAGCCATAGCATTTGCAGTGAGGGGCATACACCCAGACTTACCTCACTAATGTTAGTGTTCTTAACTTCTGCCTTGAGATGTATGTGAAGTCAATGGAAGCTGCCATCAGATATGTGCACACTAAATTTAACTCAGAGATTTTGCATTTTATATGCTGCTTTGCCTGAGGCAAAGTAAAACCTCCATGCACAAAAAATACAATTCTTTCTCTGAATCCTAAAAATAGATGAGAGCTCCCCTGTGAGGTACAGTATGGTGTGCCTGTAGAGTAGTAGTAGTTTAGTTTCACCATCTAGCCAATTTTAGTAATTCTCTGGTCAGTAACTTGGCAGTTTTGGGAATAGTAGTTTATGGTCTATAAAATGACATTTTGCTATTTGTGTAACTTTAAAGCTACTTTTCATAATACAGAGTTCATACCCTTAACTCAAACATTGATTGTAAAAAGGAAACCTGTTACTTTGCAATTCAGGATAGTGAATTTACTTGAGGTTATGAGGCACAATCAATGCTTGTCTTTTCCTGAGTTTAATGTTAGTTAAATGCCTTTTGAACATTCCAGTCTGAGGAAATTGTTATACATACATCCTCTGAAAATACTTTTAGGTAAGGCTGATTTGTTTCTGAACAAAGTCTACACAGGAGATTCCATATGACACAAAAATATACTTGTCAAGGGTTGCCATATTTTTTGCATGCATACAATGCAATAGAGTTTATATTCTCATAATATTGTCAGTGGGATCTCAAATATCTGATGTAAACAGACACCATCTCAGGTTCCTTATAAATCCCTTAATGGTCTACATGTGACTGTACTCTGTTCAGTACTTTTGCATCAATTGCATTGCATGCTAAAGAAAATGAAATGATACATCTAAAGAGCATACCTATATGTTTCTGCACCAGAACTTCTCTTGTAGGGGTCTTTTTTCCCCCACCCCTCTTCTTTGGTGTTGTCAGATCTACCTGCTCTATGAACAAATGAGTAAGTATCTTAAATGTTTACTTTTTTCTGGGAGAATATATTATCCTTAAATAATGAAGTATTCCTTTAAGATGTACATCAGATTTTATCTGTGTATCTGCCAATTCCTACTGTTGCAGTATTAAATCTTTTGTGCCATCTAGGGTTCTAACAGTGGTATGAATTGTGAGTTCTCAATATTAAGTGGCATGTTGCTTGACCTTGGTTCATTTCATACCTAACTTTACAGGGTGTTTTATCAACCTAACACACCTAAATCCTGATGGTATTTTAAATCTAGCAGTAAATCTGTATCTCTTTCTGGGCATTTCAATGTAATTAGCTTTTTACTCTTCCAAAGGAATTTTACAAAAGGTTTGTCAAATGTCAACTCTTGTGTATAGGAAAGGGAGTATCAGTAGAACAAAATCTCATTTTAATGACTATATAGATCTTTTTCAGCCAAGAGGAAAAGAGTTTATTCCCAAATTGTTTGTTTTCTGTACTACTTGAAGGAGGATAGTTAAGATATATTTTTAGACACTGGATTATTTTAATTCTTGACCAATAGAAAGTAGCTCACAAAAAGTGCCACTCCCCACCACCAACACAAAAATCAATTCAATTAGACATGTAGTTCTAAAACACCTTTAAATTTGGTAAGGTTTATATATGATCAGATTAAAGTTTTTCGAATACAGTAGAACAGAAGAGTTTGCATGAGTGCCTCAAATATATACTTAAAATAGAAGAACTATTAAGGATTGAACATTCATAGACTCCTACACTTTAAAGTCAGAAGGGGCCATTATGATCATCTAGTCTGACCTCCTGCACAACACAGGCCACAGAATCTCACCTACCCACTCCTGTAATAAACCCCTAAATTATGTCTGAGCTAGTAAAGTCTGCAAATCATGATTTAAAGACTTTAAGATGCAGAGAATCTTCCAACAAATGACCCGTGCCCCATACTGTAGAGAGCAAACAAACAAACCAACAACAAAAACCAGGCCTCTGCCAATCTGCCCTGGAGGAAAATTCCTTCCAGACACCAAATATGGTGATCATGTGGGCAAGACTCACCAGTCAGACACCCAGGAAAGAATTCTCTGTAGTAACTCAGATCCCACCCCATCTAACATCCCATCATAGGCCATTGGGCATATTTACTGCTGAAGTCACAGATCAATTAATTGCCAAAATTAGACTATCCCATCCCCTCCATACAATTATCAAGATTAATCTTGAAGCCAGATATGTCTTTTGCCTCCACTGCTTCCCTTGGAAGGCTGTCTCAGAACTAGTAGTTCAGCAGAGGCAGGGCTTATAGCCCTCCACTGTCCATATGTGACAGTTTGAGAACCCCTGGTATAGAGGTTGGGTTATGCGATATATATCTGTATTGCATTTGGAAAAACAACAGTTACAGAAAGGTAATAATTTTTTCCTTGAGTAAATGCATGCCAGGGAGCCTTTAAATAAAGGCTACAGGGTTGCCTTCCCAAAGTTGGAATGTAATCTCATAGAATCATAGAATTGAAGGTCAGAAGGCACCATTATAATCATCTAGTCTAGTCTGACCACCTGCACAATGCAGGCACAGAATTTTACCCACCCATTCCTGCAATATACCTCTCACCTATATCTAAGCTACTGAAGTCCTCAAATCTTGGTTTAAGGACTTCAAGGTACAGAGAATCGTCCAGCAAGTGACCCATGCCCCTTGCTGTAGAGGAAGGTGAAAAACATTCAGGGCCTCTGCCAATCTGCCCTGGAGGAAAATGCCATATTTAGGGTCGGGAAGGAAATCAGCCCTGAGCATGTGGGCAAGACTCACCAGCCAGACACCCAGGAAAGAATTCTTTGTAGTAACTTAGATCCCATTCCATCCAACTTCCCATCATATGCCACGAGGCCCGTCTACTACCATAGTCAAAGATCAATTGCCAAAATTATGTTATCCCATCACACCATCTCCTACATAACTTTTCAAGTTCAGTCTTGAAGCCAGATAGGTCTTTTGCCCCTACTGCTTCCCTTGGAAGGCTGTTCCAGAATTTCACTCCTCTGATGGTTAGAAACCTTCGTCTAATTTTGAGTCTAAACTTCCTGTTGGCCAGTTTATATTCATGTGTTCTTGTGGCCACATTGAGCTTAAATAATTCCTCTCCCTCCATGGCATTTATCCCTCTGATATATTTGTAGAGAGTAATCATATCTCCCCTCAGCCTTCTTTTGGACAGGCTATACAAGCCCCGCTCCCTGAGTCTCCCCTCATAAGACAGGTTTTCCATTCCTCGGATCATCCTAGTAGCCCTTCTCTGCACCTGTTTTAGTTTGAATTCATCCTTCTCAAACATGGGAGACCAGAACTGCACACAGTATTCCAGATGAGGTCACACCAGTGCCTTATATAATGGTACTAACACCTCCTTATCTCTACTAGAAATACCTCGCCTAATGCAACCCAAGACCGCATTAGCTTTTTTCACAGCCATATCACATTGGCAGCTTATAATCATTCTGTGATCAACTAATACTCCAAGGTCCTTCTCTTCCTCTGTTACTTCCAATTGATGCACCCTCAGTTTATAACTAAAATTATTGTTGTTAATCCCTGAATCTGTTACTTTCTCAAAGAATGACAAGGAGTCTTGTAGCACCTTATAGACTAACAGATGTTAATTTCTCAAAGAAGGCGATCAGGTTGGTTTGGCACAATCTATCTTTTGTAAAACCATGTTGTATTTTGTCCCATTTGCCATTGAGCTCAATGTCCTTAACTACTTTCTCCTTCAAAATTTTTTTCCACGATCGTGCATACTACAGATGTCAAACTAACAGGCCTATAGTTACCCAGATCACTTTTTTCCTTTCTTAAAAATAGGAATTATATTAGCAATTCTCCAGTCATACAGTATAACCCCTAAGTTTATAGATTCATTAAGAATTGTTGCTAACAGTCTTGCAATTTTATATGCCAGTTCCTTTAATATTCTGGATGAAGATTATCTGGGCCCCCTGATTTAGTCCTATTAAGCTGTTTGAGTTTGGCTTCTACCTCCATATCTTCATTCCCATTTGTCATCTTGCCATTATCCCTAAGCTCCTCATTAGTCACTTTGGCTCAGTCTTTAATTAATTTGTTTAGATATTAGGTCATGCCTAGATTATTCTTAAACTTCCACTCCATCATAAGTGTTTCTCTCTTTCTCTCTCTCTCTCTCTTTCTCTTTCTCTCTCTTATGGCTAGAGAACCTTTTACAACTGGTTTTAATTCTCTTTGCAAGGTCCAAATCTACATGGGTTTTTAACCTCTCTCACTTTATCTCTACATATTATGACCTCAATAACGTAGCTTTCCTTGCTGATCTCTCCCATCTTCCACTTCTTGTAAGCTTTCTGATTTTTCTTAATCATCTCTCTGAGATGCTTGCTCATCCAGCTTGGTCTATAACTCCTGCCTAATAATTTTTCCCCTTTCCTGGGATACAGGCTTCTGATATTTCTGCAATTTTGACTTGAAATAATTCCAGTCCTCCTCCGTCTAGATTCAGAAATTCTTCAGTCTAATCCACTTCCCTAACTAATTTCCTTAGTTTTTTTTAAAGTTAGCCCTTTTGAAATCAAAAAACTCTAGTCACAGATTTATTTGTTTATCCTTCCATTCAGTTTGAACCGAATTAGGTCACGATCACTCAAATCAAGTTTGTCCCCTACAACCATTTCTTTTATGAGGTCCTCACTGCTCACTAAAGCTAAAATGGCATCCCCTCCTGTTGGTCCAGCAACTACTTGGTGAAGGAATCCATCAGCTATCACATCTAGAAAAATCTGAGCCCTATTATTATTACTAGCACTTGTCCTCCAGTCTATATCTGAGAAGTTAGTCTCCCATGATTACACAATTCCCATAAATATTTATTTAATTAAAAACATTAAAGAGGTCCTCTCCTGATATCTAATGGCCATTGCTGATACAGAGAGGTGTGATTTACACAGTCCCATGATACTGGAATTCAAAAGAGGTTTGTAGGCTAAGTGTTCAGTATATATAATTATTGTTTGAGATTATACAAGCAAGATTAGCTGAACCAACAAACTGAAGTGCTGAATATTGAAGGATTGAATTGAAACAAAGCATTGCACTGATGTTTGTTTTTGTGCTCTTTATTAGATAATAAGACTATGTGCTTATTGTTGTGAGATTATGGGATCTTTGTGTTTAAAAAATCCATTTCCCAGAGTCACTCTTAATGGTTTTTCTTTTCTGGGGAAAACAGGCTACTCCCCTTCACAGGGCAAACCATAAAATCTAGTTTGATTTCTAGTATATTTCAATCGTGTTATGTTCCTTAATTAGTTTGGGCACACTTTTGCGTTCCTCCTTGCTCATTCAATGCTGGAAATTTTGCACACAATGCATACAGGATTGGGCCCATAATTTGTGATTTCATGAAAACTACTTTCTAAATCTGATTTTTTTTAAAAAAATTAAAATAAAGAATGTATTGAAGGGCACTTTTTGTTGTCTTTGGTGGGGGGAAGCTAGAAAAAGCTGAGGCAAATTAGAAAAAATGGTTCTTACTGAGAGAGTAATTCAAATGCACAAATAAAAGACCTCTGATGCTTCCTTTAAACAGAGAATCAATTAACTAAATTCTAGAAGCTCTTGCAACTATGTTAATTCATGAACATTAAATAATCATCTCTAACTCATAACAGATCAGGATTGTGAGGGCAGATAACTGATATCTACCACCTTCTCATGGGGGGGGGGCTTTTCCAATTTATACTATGCTCCTTCAACTGGTTCTACATAGATACACCCTTTCACTCTCACAAAATCTCATTGAAGTCAACAGGGTTCCACTGAGGTGCAAAGCTCTATTTTGGGGAGACTATTTGCAGGGTACAGGCCTAGTTCCTTTGAGGATATCACAGGACAGCTCTCACTGTCATTAACTTTGGTGGATTCTCCCACACCTGGGAGAATTTACAGGCTTTTGGCAAGGCAGAAGTAATGCCTTTCTAAGGGGGAGAGTATAATTATTGCCAGTCTTGTTGACAATCTGCAGGTGGGGAAAGCCACTACTCATTAGAACTGTTAAAATTCTTGACTTTTGTTCATCTAAGAGGGATGTGTCTGATACTGTTGCATAAGGCTTTTTTAGTTATTTTTCTGTAGTGAATATTTTATCACTTATTCCCAAATAATGGGGGGGAAGTGATTTTTTTTTTATTATCCTTAATTAAGATGAACTATTCTGGCTTCTGTGGAGAGGGGGAAGTATTTTTAAACATGTACTGTGACCTTTATAATTTCTCCCCAAGGCTGAGCAATGCCCAGGAAAGAAGCACATTAGTCAGATTAACCTCTGCTACAGTACATCTTTGCTGTTAGAGAACTGCAGGACCACTCAGAATTCATTCAACCTTGGAGAAATTCAATAGTCTCTCTCGACATCTTGGGCATTTTAGGAGGGTCACTTCATGCCCTTTCTGCATTATGCATGTCTCTTTTAGCACAGAACATAAAATGTCACATTTTACTCTTTGATGGACACACCATAAAATTTGAAGGTGCATTTATTAATGGTTCAGCTTGTCAACTGAGTTTAAAGTCCTATATAAGATGTATTATGTAATCCCTGACATATGAATCCAGGAAATATATAATGCCAGAAGAAAATGATTTGCCTTTCATCATCCTTCACTTTCACCCTCCTCCCAACAGGCCCTGTGGGTTGTGACTCACTCCAACAGACCCAGGTATTTCCCTGTTTTGCACCTTTTCTTGAGTTGAGTGGAAGACTGAAGAGAGGAAATGAGTAGAGCCCAACAACCTCCTTCCTTCACATTCAAGGAGGGACCAGCTCGGCTTCTATTCCTCCTCTGGTTTTTTCTGGAGTTAGTCACTCAGCTTTCCCCCTTTACTAATTTTTTTCAGGGCCATTTGACAGGTCCATTCCTCTTATGGAACAGGAGGCCATTCTATGTCTTATGGGATCTGCTGCTCTCTCTCCTTCTCATCTTGTTGGAAACACAGATAAGTTGAAGAATATTGTAGATTGATTATCCTTATCATACAGAGAGAATTTCAAAGCACTGAAAGAGCTGCTTAGTTTCCAAGTTCACATTTAGGAATATTGAATGCTGCACATTGCTTTCACTCAGCAACCAGGAAGAACCTGAACCACTTGAGCTGCTGTCACCTCCACAACCTCTTTTACCTCCACTAAGTGTGATCCTAAATCTCATTTAATGCTATAAATACACTGGGCTGCTGTCCTAAAAGTTTATACAACATAAGCAGCAGGCTGAAGCGCTAAAAGATAAAGAACTCATTGTAGGTGAACAGAGGGAAGAATGACTGACTGCAGAGCTGCTTCATCAAATCAATTTACCCAGAATTTTTCCAGTTTTCTATTGGGAGCTAACCATGTCTAAGTTTTAGTATAGTTATGGTGGGTAAGGGAACTGAATTGAGAGAAGGAGAAAAATGCTTGTACCTTCTGGTCAGAGGCATGCCTCCAGGGGTAACAAGTCTGCAAGCATCTTGTCATCTTCTGGTTCCCTTCCACAGAGGATCTTCCATTACTGGGAGGAATTTGCAATGGGTAATAATGCAGAGGTGGCTCTTTGGCTAGAGAGAGAGTGCTTCAGAGGACAGCAGTAGAATTGAGAGAACTCTACCCAGTCACTAAATAAACTAACTCTGGGGAGCTACTGGGCTCTGAGATACTCTGGTATGGGTCCCTTTCAATCTCTCTGCTTGAAACAGTTCTACTTTGTATAAAAAATTTAAATGTGCATTGGGCCACAAACTAAGTTAGAATGGGTGAGTACCTTAACCACTGGACTATGGCTGTAAGGGAGGCAGCTGGAGTGGGTCTTGCAAGGGAGACTTTCCGTCTCCCACCCCTGCCCAATCATCACCTGGCTAGTGGATCACACTGAAGCTTAGGTTGAAGTAGGTGTCCAGTAGCTGTTTGCCAGAGGCAGCAGTGCCCATGGCTGGAGGCAGAAACTTGGGCATCTAGGAGATCTTTACAGCAAATTTAGGTGCTGATGGATTTTAGGAACCTTCAGAGTTAAGTTGCAGCTGGGTTCGGTTCTGAGGATCTCAGTGCCATCTAAGTTGGGGTGATGGGATAGCAAGTGTGAAAAATCAGGATGGGGGTCTGGGCTCCTATATAACAAAAAGCTCAGAATATTGGGACTGTCCCTATGAAATTGGGATATCTGGTCACCCTAATCTAATTTCTCTTGTGGAGAGTTGGAAAATGAAGTCTCTAAGTTATTCAAAATTGTATGATCGGGAAATGGGAACACAAGAATTACAATACTAACAATCTATCTGCTCCAGCATCTTCTTGATGTCCCCCTGGGGAACCTTCCCATGTGCACTGTGATGCAGTGACCTGTTTCTTTAGGGTGAATTTTACATGGTTGCCAGTAAGGGGAAAATGTGATCCAGAAGTCCGTATGAAACAAAAAATGTGAAGCCCTACAATACTATTTTAAGAGACCAACTTTCCAAAATAAAGCTCCATTAAAAACAAACAAAAACTTGTAAGGACCATGCTGGGACCTTTTAAGGAGACTTGTTCAATTTATTGCAAATTAATTATGTGACAGCCATCCTCTGCTTAATGCAGAAAAGTAGACCATGAGTCTACAGCCCCAAGAATGCTGCAACTTAATCCAAGGGGCTAGCTTGCTCAAATAATTGTGGAGTGTCACTTATGGTGGTGGCCTTAGGTTCCACTTCTGCATTACTTGTTTTAGTGTACTGCTTTGGAGCCCCAATCATGAATCAGGATCCTATTTGCACAATGCTATACAAACAAAATGTCAGTCCTTGCCAGAGCATACAATCTATAAATGTCAGTTGCTTGATGGTTGATGTGAGGAACCTGATAAGTCATTGAGATGAACAGCTGACACACACTTTTGCTGGGTGACTCTCTATTTGATATCATTGCTGTCTCTCTACCCATTTATTCACCCCTTGTCTCTTTTAGACTTAAAGGGTTAAAACCCTTTCTAGCCAGGAACTGGAAAACTTAAAAGAAAATGTACTCTTGTAGTAATTATAATGTAGTATTACTTTGAGATTCAGCAGTCAGGTGTCTAATAACTTAGTGAACATATGTCATAACCATACAGCTGGGGATAGCCTAGAATTCTTTTTTACCTGTAAGGGGTTAAGAAGCTGAAATAACCTGCTTGGTACTTGACCAAAAGGACCAATGGGGAAAGAAGATACTTTCAAATCAGGGGCAGGGGAAGGCTTCTAGGGCTTGGCACACCATGTTGAGTTCTCTTCAGGTCCCCTCCTCAGAGCTCTACTAACTCTCCTTCAGTTAGGCACACTCTCCAAGCAAATCTAGCCAGACTTTCTAATCTGACCATCCAACTTGTTGTTCCCTGTGACTACCCTGCCACCATTCCCCAGGCTCCCTCTTTCAAGATCCTCTTTCCAACTGTCTCCTTTATTGATCTGCCTGACAGTCTCCACCCCCTTTGGTGATGGCACCAGCCTCAGCAATTCTTTCACTGTCCTGTACAGGGAATACTGTTAGGAATGACAGTAAGACAGTGTGGGTTAATGGGACAGTACTTGAGCTTGGCTTAATATTTCAGGCAGGAATTTAAAAAATCTAAATATTGTCACTTTTATTTTAGTATGGTGAATTTTAATTAGGGTAGGTGAATAGTTAACTGTTAGGACCATGTACATTCAGAACTTAGAATTTTTGGGCCAGTATGACTGACTGTGTGATAAGAACACATTCAATTAAGCAGAAAAAAACAGCTGATAATCTGAGGCCATGTACTCTGTAAAAAATGAAATAAGGCTGAAATAACCTAAAGCTTTCAGTTTCTTGTACACTAATGCTAGAAGTCTAAATAATAAGATGGGTGAACTAGAGTGCTTTGTGTTAAAGGAGAATATTGACATAATAGGCATCACAGAAACATGGTGGAGTGAGGACAATCAATGGGACACAATCATTCCGGGGTATAAAATATATCGGAAGGACAGAACAGGTCGTTGGGGTCAGGGAGTGGCACTATATGTGAAAGAAAATGTAGAATCAAATGAATTAAAAATCTTAAATGAATCCACATGCTCCATAGAATCTCTATGGATAGTAATTCCATGCTCTAATAAGAATATAACAATAGGGATCTATTATCAACCACCTGATCAGGACAGTGATAGTGATGATGAAATGCTAAGGGAGATTAGAGAGGCTGTCAAAATAAATAACTCATTAATAATGGGGGATTTCAGTTCTCCCCATATTGACTGGGTCACCTCAGGATGAAATGCAGAGACCAAATTCCTTGATACTTTAAATGACTGCTTCTTGGAGCAGCTGGTACAGGAACCCATAAGGGGAGAGGCAACTCTTGATTTACTCCTGAGTGGTGCGCAAGATCTGGTCCAAGAGGTAACTATAACAGGACTGCTTGGGAATAGTGATTATAATATAATAACATTTAACATTCCTGTGCTGGGAACAAAACCACAGCAGCCCAACACTGTGGCATTTAATTTCAGGAAGGGGAGCTATGGAAAAATGAGGGGGTTAGTTAAATGGAAATTAATAGGTAAAGTGACTAAAGTGAAATCCCTGCAAGCTGCATGGATGCTTTTCAAAGACACCATAATAGAGGCCCAACTTAAATGTATACCCCAAATTAAAAAACAAAGTCAAAGAACTAAAAAAGAGCCACTGTGACTTAAAAACCATGTAAAAGAAGCAGTGAGGGATAAAAAGGCATCTTTTAAAAAGTGGAAGTCAAATCCTACTGAGGTAACTAGAGAGGAGCATAAACACTGCCAAATTAAGTGTAAAAATGTAATAAGAAAAGCCAAAATGGAATTTGAGGAACAGCTAGCCAGAAACTCAAAAGGTAATAATAAAATGTTTTTTAAATACATTAGAAGCAGGAAGCCTGCTAAACAACCAGTGGGGCCCCTGGATGATAGAGATGCAAAAGGAGCACTTAAAGATGATAAAGTCATTGTGGAGAAACTAAATGAATTCTTTGCTTCGATCTTCACGGCTGAGGACATTAGGGAGATTCCCAAACCTGAGCTGTCTTTTGTGGGTGATAAATCTGAGGAATTGTCACAGATTGAAGTGTCACTAGAGGAGGTTTTGGAACTAATTGATAAACTTGTAAGAAGTCACTGGGACCAGAGGGCATTCACCCAAGAGTTGTGAAAGAACTCAAATGTGAAAATGCTGAACTATTAACTAGGGTTTGTAACCTGTCCTTTAAATCGGCTTCTGTACCCAATGCCTGGAAGATAGCTAATGTAACGCCAATATCTAAAAGGGCTCTAAAGGTGATCCCGGCAACTACAGACCGGTAAGTCTAACGGCCGTACCGGGCAAATTAGTTGAAACAATAGTAAAGAATAAAATTGTCAGGCACATAGAAGAACATAAAATGTTGGGCAAAAGTCAGCATGGTTTCTGTAAAGGGAAATCATGTCTTACTAAGTGACTATTAGAGTTCTTTGAAGGGGTCAACAAAAAAGGGGCACAAGGGGGGATCCAGTGGATGTAGTGTACTTAGATTTCCTGAAAGCATTTGACAAAGTCCCTCACCAAAAGCTCTTACCTAAATTAAGTTGCCATGGGATAAGAGGGAAGATCCTTTCATGGATTGAGAACTGGTTAAAAGACAGGGAACAAAGGGTAGAAATAAATGGTAAATTTTCAGAATGGAGAGGAGTAACTAGTGATGTTCCCCAAGGGTCAGTCCTAGGCCCAATCCTATTCAACTTATTCATCAATGGTTTGGATGAAGAGGTAAACAGTGAGGTGGCAAAGTTTGCAGATGATACTAAACTGCTCAAAATAGTTAAGACCCAAGCGGACTGTGAAGAACTTCAAAAAGATCTCACAAAACTAAGTGATTGGGCAACAAAATGGTAAATGAAATTTAAAGTGGATAAATGCAAAGTAATGCACTTTGGAAAAAATAGCCCCAGCTATACATACAATATAATGGGGGCTAATTTAGCTACAACTAATCAGGAAAAAGATCTTGGAGTCATCGTGGATAGTTCTCTGAAGACGTCCATGCAGTGTGCAGCGGCAGTCAAAAAAGCAAACAGGATGTTAGGAATCATTAACAAAAGGATGGAAAATAAGACAGAGAATATCTTATTGCCCTTATACAAATCCATGGTGCCCCCACATCTTGAATACTGTGTACAAATGTGGTCTCCTCATCTCAAAAAGGATATACTGGCATTAAAAAAAGGTTCAGAGAAGAGCAACTAAAATGATTAGGGGATTGGAATGGGTCCCATATGAGGAGAGATTAAAGAGGCTAGGACTTTTTAGCTTGGAAAAGAGGAGACTAAGGGGGGAATATGATAGAGGTATATAAAATTATGAGTGGCGTGGAGAAAGTGAATAAGGAAAAGTTATTTACTTGTTCCCATAATAGAAGAACTAGGGGGCACCCATTGAAATTAGTGGGTAGCAGGTTTAAAACAAATAAAAGGAAGTTCTTCTTCACACAGCACACAGTCAAGCTGTGGAACTTCTCGCCTGAGGAGGCTGTGAAGGCTAGGACTATAACAGGGTTTAAAAGAGAACTGAATTAATTCATGGAGGTTAAGTCCATTAATGGCTATTAGCCAGGTCGGGTAAAGAATGGTGTCCCTAGCCTCTGTTTGCCAGAGGGGGGTGATGGATGGCAGGAGAGAGATCACTTGATCTTTACCTGTTAGGTTCACTCACTCCGGCACCTGGCATTGGCCACTGTCGGTAGACAGGATACTGGGCTAGATGGACCTTTGGTCTGACCCAGTACGGCCTTTCTTATGTTCTTATGTTATGTTCTGACTAGAAGTTTCAATTTTTCCTGGAGAAATAGGCGGGTGCCTTTTTAATACAATTTGTTTTAGCTTTGTGTTGCTTTTTGTCCTGTTTCCAGTTAGTAGCTAAAGGGGCCAACTTTTTCTGTGGTATGCTGCCATTGATTTCAATGCCATGACATAGTTGACCCATGGTATTTTATAGACCAATGGGGAAGATGATCCCTCTGCAGATGTGACAACTATCTACCACAGAGCTTGTGCACACCTTTTGAAGAAACAAAGTTAACACAGTTTTATATTGGCCATTGAAGAGGCCAATAAATATGGTTTGGGAAGGTTACTGTAGTAGTAGTCTCTGCAATATGGAAACAGATTTCATAGTTCACTGTCAAGGGAAAGGTCTGCAATCTTAAAACATACTTGGTAATAATGTCTGGGTCGGGGGAAGGAAACATCATGGTATTGAAGACCTTTTTGGAAAGCAGAGGAGTAGAAAGTAACTGGAGCCTAAGGGAACTGCACTTGATGTACATTTTAAAAAATAAATATGCGAGGAAGGATATTAGCCATTTTACATTTCATTGGCTACTGATAGAGAAGTTTGTACTTGTTTTCAATTACTGCATAATGAGGATATACAGACTACATCATCCAGCTATAATAGCTAACACAGCAGCTGTTTTAAACTTCTTGCAAATATTTCAGTAGTAGCTCCCCATTTATTTCTCTATATAAATTGGAGGACTGGCCTCTGATCTTCAGTTTCATGTCATTTCTGGCAATCTTCCCTCTGCTAGTGGTGGTTCTGTAAAACTCATGACCTCAAAATCAGTGGGTGAGAAGGACTTTGATCAAGCAGGAATAGAGAGTTGTGGTTTCTTTAAGGAGTCTCTCCCTCCTTCATGTTGAGAGAGGTGCCATCATCTGAGCAGGGGGCTGGCCAGAGGGGCTCCTGCAAACCATTGTTAACTATCTGGGAACCTGGTTGGGAGGGAGGGGGAAGCAGCCCAGGTAATTGCTGGCATCTCCTGATGGCAGATGTCCATTGTAGATACTTGTTACATACGGAGTCTGTTTGTTTGATAAAACAAAGTTGGAAGCGGACTTATAGGAAGTCATCTCCCACAGAAGCTGGGGACTGGGACTGACGCTCCTAACATCTGGTACAATAAGGAGATATCCCCCCCTCACACTTTTCCCTTAGATGAGGGGAGAGTGGTGAGGTTCTAGCAATGGGCTGGGATGAAGTTTGGAGGGGTGGAGGGCTAGAACCAGTTCTCCAAAATAGGTGGAAATGGGTGAGAAAGGAATCATGACCTGGACTATATGTGTGATTGCCAGATAACTCCCAGATGAGTTAAGTAATAAAGTTGCAGTCTGATTAAACTACGTCAACCCCATGTGTCCAGGATCCTGATGTTACAGACAAATATATAAGACAAGGTTTTGTCATTCTGCAAAGTACAATACTGTCCTCCATACTGTGTATGTTTAGGAAAAACATTAGAAAGAGAATGGATGACAAAATTGTCAATTCTATTGCTACTATAGAAATAAAGTTAATTGTATTTAAGTCCCTTTCACCTGTAAAAATCATAAAGCCCTCTACAAATGAACTGGGCCTTTGTTCCTACAAATATTCATATGTCCACTTGTGTAATTTTACTCAGTGCAAGTAGTTATATTTAGCCAAATGAATTCATTTAAACAAGTGGTGTAGGTTTGGGGCCTTTATATTCAGAAGAACATGACTCATCACGGAAGTGTAGCCATTAACCACTTGGTGGAAATCACCATCTACCTGCCAACATGCACCAATGTCACAACAGTGTAGGTTGAGAAGTAGCATCCCCATGAGAATGTTCAATGAACAAATTAAGAGGCGTTTGGTTGCTCTGTCAGCACAATGGAACACCCTTGCATAGGTTGGGTATAGCTATAGCAGTTAATAGTGTTTAAAAATGATGAGCTCTCTAGGTGATACAAAAATAAACTAAGTCCCTTGTTACAATCAAACTCTTGTTGCCTTTTTTCCAGCTGCAACTGTGGAGAACTTAAAAGAGAACTCTGCTTCTTTACATCCTTTACATGTTGAGGTCATTGCATACCGAATGTTCTCTGACTCAGAGATGGCCTCTCAGCTCTCATGCCCATTCTGAAAGAGGATTCTTCCTTTGAAGATTTCACAGAATTCCAACACATGAAGCATGACTCATTTTATGCCTCAAAAATTTCAATTAGGCAGCCCCTTGATGCTTAATTATGAGTTGCACCCTTGCTGCTACAGTTCACCCCTCATCTGTGCTGATGTCTTGCATTTGTAGATGCCATATGTCTGATGATGTGACCCTTTTCAGGCTGACATCTGGTTGTTTTATAGAAAGCAACACAATAATTATCCATGGGTACTTTCCCAATTTATGAATTTCAAACTGAGATGTTTTGATCGTTTTAAAGCTAGTGACAAATCAGAAAGATTTATTGCAGATCAGCACTTCCTATTCCTTGTTTATAGCAGAAAGATTGATCCTTAAGTCTGAACTGGTACTGTACATGCTCTGAAGACTTCTGCAGTGGTAAAAAGCTATCTATTATAGATTAGTTACAGGGCGATTCAGAATGGGATAGCTAATTCTGGCAGGAATGGAAGCTGCCTCTCCTTTTTAATTTTCATATGTTTAAAGACAATGGGAAGGTGCTTGGTCTTTCTTAAATCCCCTTTGCAGCACTACAGCAGCACGAGGGGATTTAAAGCTGTCGGAAGACAACAGCTGAGGATTCTTTTTTTTAAAAGGGCTACATCTGCTCCCTGCCCCCTCACAGCACAGGTGTGTTCCAGGGTAAACTGGGGGTATGTCAGGGAAAAGTTAGGGTGCAGTGCACTACAGTGATATTCTGGGGAGTATAGGGACTTCTTGGGAACAGCTAGCCACTGGAAAGGTAGCATAAACCCACCTATGCACAGTGTGTATCCACGCAACAGTTAACAACTGGGGATCTAGCTCCCTTTGCAAACTTTGCATTTAGGTTTTTAGCTGTGATAACCTTGGGTTTATTACTCCAGTGTAAATTATCTTACCCTATTAAAATGTTGATCTAATATTTGAAAGAGCATAGGATTAAAAAATTGTCTGTTGAACATTTCCTGCTCTTGCTATTTACAGCTGTGGGGCCTTCGAGGAACCTGAAGCAGATATCAATATCGAGCTGCAGCTACTTGAATGATGTAAAACTCTCAAATCTGACAAAGTAAGGCTTGCATGAATTTCTTCTGTAGTGTAGTGTAACCTTGGACTATAAACCTGAATAACCATAACCATCAATTAAAGATAGTATTACCTAAGACTTATTGGCATGAAAGGTAGTAGATAATGTGTATTACTGATTTACCTAAAAACACATAGATCAACATTTTGTTGAAATTGATAGTGAACATTCTGCATATAATATTCAACATTTGTATGTGGAGGGAGATGACCAGAAGAGTGGAAAAATATTGGTTTTATTGTCCAGACAGAGAGTTCTACTTTGAGTAGATTCAGCTGTATATTCAACTTGTGTGTGCATATTCAGTGCACTGGAGCCAGAGAACTTTGCCTAGCAGTACCCATAATTTTAGCCTCCCCCTGGCCATGTAAGAGCAGCAGCTTCCAACTCCCTTAGTTTCTTCTTACCCCCACACCCCACCCCAGCTACAGTCAGAGCTCTGTTTGTTTTCACCTCACACCTTTAGTCTCTACCAAAACAAGTTCTCAGAAACAGAGAGTATTTGGCTGTCCTGTGTAATGCTCTCACCCAGGGTTCAAGCACTGCCAGAGAGGCATTCCCAAGAGAGATCCCAACACAAGGTGGTGAGAGAGTCTCAGTGAAGGACTCATTAAAGAGCTGTGCTCCATCTGCAAGTCGCTCACAAAGAGGTCTCATATGGCAAGAGACTTGCAGCTGAAACAGCACCTACTTACAGCAGGCCATGAAACCTGTCGATGTGGTTGCCTTTAGATCCGGCAAGGGAATCCGCTCCATGTTTAAGGTCTGGAGTTTCCCCCTAGAGGAAGAGGGGTCATTTATCCTCCTCTGGTACAGTGAGTAAGAGGTCCCATAAAATGAATCGGGGCCATTCCAGAGTTCGAGGCAACTCTTCCTCATCTTCTAAGAGGAGTGCTGACTGGCGCTATATTCCCTCCAGCACATGGAATGAAGCAGGCCCATCCAACTGCTCCCTGGTACCACACCATGATCAGTGAGGGCCTGTATCATTGACTCTGATTCTAGACAAGGGGTGTTTGTTAGGTCAAGTACCAATGACGTAGTCAGTGCTGATGCCAATCTCCACACAGGCAGGATACTAGGTAGCATACCTGCTTTGCTTGTCCCCACCCTCCAGTTAAATAGTCTCTTCCTTTATGGCATCTTAATAATGTCTTAGCAGCTTTTATGGGATCTCTGTTTGAGACTCTGGCAACTTCTTTCTCCCTTCTGTGTCAGAAAACCGCCTTTCTCGTAGTGATGCTGTCTGCAAGGAGGGTAGGAGGGTTGCAGGCATTGGTGGTGGAGCCACCATACATTCAATTTTCTAATCACAAAGTAACTCTGTGGTCATACCCTAAGATTTACCAAATTGGTTTTTCAGTTTCACTTAAAACAAGCTACTTATTTACCAGTGTTCTTCTGACACTACGCTCCCCATAGAAGAGGATCAACATCAAACATTAATAAGAACATAAGAAAGGCCATATTGGGTCAGACCAAAGGTCCATCTAGCCCAGTATCCTGTCTACTGACAGTGGCCAATGCCAAGTGCCCCAGAGTGAATGAACCTAACAGGTAATGATCAAGTTATCTCTCTCCTGCCATCCGTCACCCCCCCCCTCTGACAAACAGAGGCTAGGGACACCATTCATTACCCATCCTGGCTAACAGCCATTAATGGACTTAACCTCCATGAATTAATTCAGTTCTCTTTTAAATCCTGTTATAGTCCTAGCCTTCACAACCTCCTCAGGCAAGGAGTTCCACAGCTTGACTGTGTGCTATGTGAAGAACTTCCTTTTATTTGTTTTAAACCTGCTGCCCACTAATTTCATTGGGTGACCCCTAATTCATCTATTATGGGAACAAATAAATAACTTTTCCTTATTCACTTCCTCCACACCACTCATAATTTTATATACCTTTATCATATCCCCCCTTAGTCTCCTCTTTTCCAAGCTAAAAAGTCCTAGCCTTTTTAATCTCTCCTCATATGGGATCTGTTCCAACCCCCTAATCATTTTAGTTGCCCTTCTCTGAACCTTTTCTAATGCCAGTATATCCTTTTTGAGATGAGGAGACCACATTTGTACACAGTATTCAAGATGTGGGGGCACCATGGATTTGTATAAGGGCAATAAGATATTCTCTATCTTATTCTCTGTCCTTTTTTTAATGATTCCTAACATCCTGTTTGCTTTTTTGACTGCCACTGCACACTGCATGGACGTCTTCAGAGAACTATCCATGAAGACTCCAAGATCTTTTTCCTGATTAGTTGTAGCTAAATTAGCCCCCATCATATTGTATGTATAGATATCAGATAATGTTTAGCTTTTTATCTGACTAGCACCAAATCTTTCTGCTCCTCATCTTGTTTGCTTGTTTCATATGCAGACTGAATGAAAGGTCAAGTGATCTCTTCACAGACTATCTCTAAGTAGACAACTTTCTGTATCATGATAACATATAAAATAGCCCAAGCTACTCCTCCTCAGAAGGTGAAAGATCATTGTATGAGAGCCCAGACCACAGTGATGGCATTTCTAAGGGACATTCCTAAACTGTACATTTGCAGGGTTGCCACTTGGTCCTCTGTGCATATTTTACAAACCACTATACTGTTACTGCTGTGACCAGATCACATTCCAACTTTGGGAAGGCAACTCTGTAGCCTTTATTTAAAGACTCTCTGGGCTGCATTTACTCGAAGAAAAAATGGTTACCTTTCTGTAACTGTTGTTTTTCCAGATGCAAAACAGATATATATGACATGACCCACCCTCTATAGCAGGGGTTCTCAAACTGCCACTGCCACCCACATATGGACAGAGGAGGGCCATAAACCCTGCATCTACTGATACTACTAGGCACAGTACTCCAGCTCCCATGGACTGTGCGTGCACACATCTAAGTGTAATTCACATCTGCATCACATCTTGAGGAAGAACAGTTGTAGTTGGTAACCATTTTACTCTTTAGGATTATTGATATTTGTTTGTAGATCAATTGCTACTGAATTATTAATCTGTTAGGCTGTTAAATTTTTAATACTGTACATCAGTCACCTATGATTTTATATGTTGGTGGGGAAGAAATGTTAACTCTCTAGGATGAAAATGTCTTTGTAAGACTGATACAATACAAGCATTTCTATAGTTTTTCATTTTATAGACTACTCAATTACATATTCATAAGGAGATTGTGGGAGTTGCTTTGTAAAATAGGAACACTGTTGCAGTCTTAACTATCATAACATTAATGGTTTTACTGTAGTAGCGAGTTAGGCGTTGGATATCTGGCACATATTAACTCACGATTCAATAGGGCATCTCTAGACTTATCATTGTTGTTAAAAGCATCAGATCAGGAACTGGGAGGGTTTAAGCAGTGTCAATGTACATACTACATCCCAAACGTGTGTGATGAATCTCCTTTGTCTCTGCAGTCTTCCCCCCTCAAACAAAACTGATTTTATGCAAAGGTTTTTATTGGACCAGTGCACTTGTAGATTTGTTATATGATGGTTCTAACTTAGATTAGCCTCAGTACCAACTGAAAATATAAATAATCTATGTTGTCCTCTCTGGAATTCTATATTTAGAACAGAAGCCTTACATTTATATTAAGAGCCACATTTGCCATAGCCTAGTATTGCAAAGAAATGCTAATAATGATATTAAGAAATCATTTGACTTGCATAATTGTAATATTATTGCTGATAGAAGGCTGATATCTTATCATTCAAATTATGGTTCTTTAAACCCATTTCCACTGCCTTACTTAGAGAATCATATACAAGATGTTTCACTGCTTGTAATATACTATAATGAAATAATATTTAACATTTTTTCCCTCTTCAACTGTCATTTTAAACCAATGCATATTGTATTGCATTGTACATCCTATTCATTAACCTTTTCAGTGCCAGATGTTCAGAGGCTGTTACTGTAGTGCTCAGTGTATCCAATTTGAAAGGGCCAATCTGAAAATTTATAATTTTTAAAGTTCACTCAATTTTAAAAAAATTCCAGGTTCTTTGTATTGTGGTTCACCTTTACTTATATGTGTGCAGTGTGTGTGTGTATATACATTTTAAAATTATATGATGATTTTTTAAATTCACTCACTTTTTAAAAAAAGTTTCAGGTTGGCCCTTTTCAAACCCACTTTAAATATTATATAATAAGATATGGTTTGTCTGCTCCCTATTTATATGGATCTTTAGCAAGGGAAAAACTGATTCATACCGACTGACTGAATGACTTCATCTGTCACCACTGAAGTCATTGATATGACTATATGATTATGAGTTGAAAGAAAAATTAAACTAGTTAGTCCCCAATAGAGTGAGTGGAGAACGTTTTTTGATGGTTGTATTTCAGTAATGAAATGTTGGAGTTAGTCCATTGGCATTTGTCATTGTTCTGCTAAGCCACTCAATTGGACACTTAATTTCCTATGAATAATTTTTTTTAAAATATCAGCACCCATGTTCAAAAGGGTATAAAAATTTGGCGGCTGGAATAAAAAGCTTATATTGCAAATAGAAGTAGGCAAAATCTTCCAGACATTTAGTTTAGTCACAAAAAAAAGCCTGCTGCTTCTTCTGTGCTTAGCCAAACAGTTGTGCATAGCAATTATTTGCCATTTGGCCTATTCCCATGCGGTTGCAAGGGCTTAACAGACCAAAATCCAACATCAGAACAGACTTGATGCACCCACGTAATAGGGGGTGCACCTCTGGATGGTCTCCACCCTTTGGGTTGGTGGAATTTTATAACAGATGTTACAAGCCACCCAGAGAACGACATTTACCGGAACATCTTGTGGCATTCTGGCGACATGTCTGACAAGTGTAAGAGGCTGGCTGCGGACAATGGCCTCAGTGGTCTGTAGACTGGAATGACCATAAACATCTGCATTACAAATGAAATCATTCTACTTTATGCCCAATATTCAGTGCTGGTATTTTGTATAGAAAGCCTCCAGTTTTGCCCAGTCTGAGCGGCATAATGCCCACGTTTTAACCCAACAGGAGTACAGAGAGAATACAGCTGAAATAGATCCTGAACTTGGTTTTCATGCCAAGATCATGTTGATTTCATATTTGTCATAAACAACTCCTGGCAGATACTGCAATGCCAATCCAGTAGGCCGATGTCTTGTCTTTTATTATTTTTTTGAAAAAGAAACACTGAAACATGCATGGAGCATGAACAATAATTCCCTTTTTTTCGGTTCCTTTAAAAACAACAGTCAACGGTCTCTACCATTCTGCTGCACAATATCAGTAGCACTAAACAAAATACTATTGATTGCTCTTGAACTTTGATTATTATCATTGGCATTATTAATGTTTTCGTCTTTTACAAAAAATGTGAAGAGAACAGTTATTTTAGAGCTTTTAATATATACATACTTGTGTAGCCAGAGTTAGGCACCTAAATAAATTACTTGATTTTTCAGAGGTGCTGAAGCAAACAGGTGCAGTAAGAGTTCTAATGTTCAGCATCACCGAAAATTAGGCTGCTAGCATGTAGCAGGCTAAATAGGGACATAAGTCTCCAATTTAGACTGCTGAGCCTGAGTATTTTACCTTCAGGACTATAATGATTTTATTCATCTTGTTTCGTTCAGGTCCAAAGCTCTGGAAATCACAATGTAACTTGAAGAGGTTTTCTTTTTAACTTTCTATATGAACCATTTTTGTATGAAAGTTCCTTTACTTTTTTTAGGTACTGTTAGTGTGGTGAATGTAGTGTTGTTGTAGTTGTGTCATTCCCAGGATATTAGAGAGATAAATTCTGTTGGGGGAGAGAAAAGCTTTCGAGCTATGCAGAGCTCTTTTTCAGAACCTCAAGCTCCAAAGCGCCTGTCTTCCATCAACTGAAGTTGGTCCAATAAAAGATATTACCTCACCCACCTTATCTCACGGAGGTTGTGTAACAGCTAGCCTCTAGGCTGACACAGCAGGGACTGAAGGGAATTCCCACCCTAAACGCAGGAGTTGCTACCTTCTGAGTTACAAAGCAAAGGTTTTGTAGAAGGACTGTAACAACTCATACCCTGAGTATATCAACAGCGAGGGGGACTTGTCAGAAACACCAGTGAGTTACAGTTGCATTTTAAAAACTGACAAAAGGAAAGAATTTCAGATTTAAAGCTGCTACTGTGATCTTAATTGGTCTCTCTTGCCTAGACATGACAGCATATTTATTAAATTATTCAATACCCCATCCATAACATCTTCCTCCTTATTATAGCTATGCTGAATAAATTCACCCAAAAGAAATATCCATTGACATAACACAAACTCAAAGAAAATCTCCATACATGACCTGATATAGCCCAAAGAATGTCCCAGACTGGAACAGTTTTGTAGAGGAAGAGCACGCCAGGCTAACTCTTGCTTGGTCAGATTAGGCTTTACATTTTGACTAAAGCATACCATGAAGAAAGGCATCCACTACAGATTTGAAGATAGCAAGAGATGGAGAATCCACCACTTACCTTCGTAATTTGTTCCACTGTTTAATTGCCCACGCTGTTTAAAAAAAACACCCTGTGCCTAATTTCTAACTTTGCAGCTTCAGCTTGTTCTTGCTCTTGTTATACCTTTCTGTGCTAGATTTAAAGAACCTTTTAATATCTGGTATGTTCTCCCTATGCATGTACTTATACACTGTGATCCATTCATCCGTGTCTTCTTTTTTATAAACTAAACAAGCATTTTCTCCAGCCTTCACATATTTTTTGTGGCTCTTTTCTGAACCTTCTCCAGTTTTTTAATCTCTTTTTTTTAAAAATGTTGACACTGGAACTGTATGCAGCGTTCTAGTATAAACCACACTAATGTTGTATATAGAAGTAAAATCACCTTCCTGCTCAGTACTTCCCTGTTCATATATCTTATTAGGATTTTTACCACAGCATAGCACTGGGCGCTCATGCAGAATTGTTTAGCCACAATGACCCTTAAATCCTCTTCAGAGTCACTGCCTTTCAGGATACAGTTCCCCACTCTGTAGGTATGGCCCACATTTCTTGTTTCTAGTTATATTTTGATACAGTCAAATACAAAGTTATACATTTTTTTAATGGGCCCAGATTTCCAATCCAGATCACTGCGTATGCCTGACTTCTCATCATTAATATTAATTTGTCTCATCTGCACATATTATCAAGTGTTACTTTATTTTTATTTTGAGATTAATAATGAAAATGTTGAATAGTGGCCAGCCTGATAGCAATACCAACCTAGGTTGACCAGATACTAAGTGTGAAAAAATGGGGTGGGGGGTAATAGGAGCCCATAAAAGACAGCCCTGAATATCAGGACTGTCCCTATAAAATTGAGACATCGGGTCATCCTAGTGCAGTGCTTCCCAAACTTTTTACTTTGTGCACCTCTTACCCCTATCCGCGACTGCTGCCACAGAGCCAGGAGCAGGGCCGAAGACCTGTAAGGAGGCTTAGGCTGGGGCCACAACCAGGACGTTGAGCATGGGGCCAGCAGCAGAGCTGGGTGGCACTTCCTCCCTACCCCCGGGAAGGCGGGTTGGTTTGAGGCCCCTCTGAGTCTCCCCAAATATTACTCTGCATTCTCTTAAGGGGATTTTGCCCCACAAATTTGAAGACTTCTGTACTAGTGGATGGAACCCCACTAGAAACATCCTAATTCAATGGTGGGTCCTCATCTGACAACAACTTTTGTGAAATCTGTTGGTCAGCCAGTTCTTAATCCATTTAATGTGTTCCATTGGTCCTATATAGGGCTAATTTTTAATTAGAATGTTGTGTTGTACCAAATCAAATGCCTTTTACAAGGCTAAGTATTCAACACAGTTACACGGAAGACCTAGGATAGATTTTGAAGTATTCGTGTTCTAAGATCCTGCCTTTTCTCTCTATCTATATAACTAAAATTCTGGCCTAGGCTCGTCTCTCACATTAACTACTGCAATCTCCTCCTTTCTGGTCTTGGAAAATGTCGTCTTGCCTCTTAAATCCATTCAAAATGCTTCTGCAAAAATCATCTTGGTTTCTTGCTTTGACACACCACATCACCCCATTTCTTACATCACTTCATTGGCTTCCTTTTTTTCAGCCACATTAAGAACTGAGTACTTGTCTTCATATGAAGGCCTTTTGAATTTTAGTCCCAGTTCCCTGACCTACATTTCAGCAGATAAGAGGTCTAGAGATGTCAACATCTTCTTTGTGAAGGATGCCACCTTGACTGACTGACTTTCCCCACCTGAATCTTTGCCTTCTTTCCCATTCCTCCCATGACACAAGTGAAGAACTCATTGTAAAATCCACAGAGCCACAGCACTCTGATTTCATATTTCTACTTAAAACTCACCTTTGCTGTGATGTATTTAATACATCTGAAATAGCCAAGTGGGAGGGAGCAGATATTCTGTGCCTGCTGCCTATTATGCTGGGCATAATTCTCTCACTCTTACTTTGTATTTTTTTTTTTTACCATATCCACACACTCCTTGCTCTTAGGAGGAAACATCTTTTCTTATGGATGTATTGTCCCTTGTATAGTGTGGCACTGGGTTCTGACTTAGACCTGTAGATACTGCCAAATACAAATAAAAATCTATTAAACTGTATTCATATCATGGTATTCCATTTCAGCAAGAACTCCACTTGATAAGAGCAAACCTACAGTCTTAACTTAGAACTTTATTGCCTCTATTGGCTTCACTTATAACATTATGCCCCTATTCTGCCATCGCTTATGTGGCATATGTGATTCTTGTAACTTCAGATTTTAATTTAATCCCAGTGCATGCACTGTGAAGTTTCCACAGTTTTAATAAATTAAAATAATACATAGCTGTTTTTATAAATTAAAATAATACATAGCTGTTATGGCACTTTTCAGCCACAGATGTCAAAGCACTCTACAAAGAAGACAAGTATTCATCTGCCGTGAAGATCACTGCTCAGAGGCACTGCAAATCTTTTCCGCTTTATTTAAAAGTTAATGTTGTGCCTGTGAAAAGTGAGTTCCCCAGCCTGGGAATCTCCTATATATCAATAGAACCCCCACGGAATTGGCAGGACAATATGTATAACAATATACCCCACCATAAAATGCCATCTTTAAAACAGCAGCCCAGGAAGAAGAAGAGTGAGTACTTCAGTTTCCATGAATATTTAATCTTGAACTTCTTTCAGTTGTGGCTAATCACAAATGTGGTTCCTGTGATGCAATATGTAATGACATCCACCCCCTAGGAAATTGGATAAATCTGCTGACTCATGTAATGTATGGTGTAGAATAGATATCACAATTTTCAGATGCTGCCAACTTTAGCTTTATTCAGGAGCTGGATTTGTGCCACTGACCAAGTACAAGCAAGCTCTGTATCCCATGGCTAATTCTCTGAGCTGTGAGGAGCACCATAGTTTAAACAGCTGACTAGCAATTAAAAAGTGACTTTGGAAAGAAGGCAGATGGGCACAAGCTTGCAAATAATGTGGTTTCATGAAGATAAGAGAATAGTGTGTAATAGTAGTGCTCTCCAATTGTGCAAGAAAATTTTGGCAGTTAACTTCCCTTGGAAATGGGAAAATACCTCAGTGATTGATCGTGCATGTTTCCTTCAGCGTCTTAGGATAAAATGTCAAAATAGCCAGTAATGTTGGTGCTTCCAGCTTGTTGAATGGTGAAATATAAACCAAGTTAGGTTCAAATTAAGAATCAAGAGTTTTTGCTCATAATGGAACTAGCAGAAGTAAATAACTCAATAACATTAGTTAAAATGAAATACAATATGAATAATCCTAATAAATTGTATTCCAAATAACCCAGGTGTAACTACTTACAAGGTTTCAGGTTTTCGACGCTTGGATTAACTCCATGGTTAATTAGATTTCCAAAACTTAGTTTCTCCCTATGAGTTTGTATTTTTGGTCATGCCACAAGGTTCAGTAGACAGTCCAGACCACCAAGGGGTTGCAACCCCCTGTGCTGCAAATGCCTTGGTTCTGTAACTCCCTTTCTGGAACATTCCCAGTCAGCAACAAACATGCAGGGCACCTAAGTGTCTGTGTGCTATGCAGTCAGCCCTGGTTCATCAGTTGAACCGCAGCAGTCTATCTACAGCCCCACACTGGCTTCCACCAGACTTGGTTACAACTAGCAAGGTGACCCTAACATACCCCATGTCCAAAGTTTCCCAAAAACCATGTGCTTTATAATGTCCAGCCCTTTCCTGGATAGTTCAGTGAGATAATAAGGTGCATTTATTCCTCTAAAGACACACAAGTACATCACAGCTTATTACTTAACTTGGGTAAATATCCCCTTCCTGTCAAACACAGAACTGAGCTGATTTATAGTAAAAATAAAATCAATTTATTAGCTATAGGACATAGGTGGAGTGATGCCAAGTAAAAAATTAATAGTCAAAAAGGGTTACAAGCAAATTAAAGTGAAACCATGCATCTAAAAGTCCAAAACTTCATCTACCAAGGTACAGGCTTTGTTCAAGATGGTTCTTCTCACTAATCTTCCTTCTTTCCAGCCATACCGACTCTCCTTCTGTCAGTACTTCCCACCGAAGCACAAGGGGCTGACTTCCCTAGTCTTCCTGAGGGAAAGATCTTTGCCTAAGATGGTTTCTCATCACATTCCATTTCCAGAGACTTCCACTCTCACCGCTTGGTTGAAAAACCCATCCTTTTCAGCTTGACAAAGATCTGGCCTCTTTTGTCTGTCTAAACTTTTTCAAGGTATTTGTTGTAAAGTAAAACCCAGGCCAGGGGTAGTCTATTTTTTGTCAAACTCCAAATTTCTTTCTTGGTCAAAGTACAGTCAAGGCCCAGATTCCAGAGAAAATAATATTAAATGATAAATAAATAAAAAGATTTTGGGGTCTGTTCAAAAGTGTCTGACAGTACAGAGTTGGCCTACAGTCTGCCTCTTGACCACCCCTGACCCGGACAAAGCTTCTCTCACCTGCTGGGTACAGATGCCAGGCTGTCTACTCCCACACTTGTTAGCTTGATGGCTTTATTTTCCAGACATGTAAAAACTGACCTTCATTGTTTCTGCCTGAAGACTGGGCTGGTCAGAGAACAAATACCCATTCCTTTGTCTAAAAGCAGACTGTGCTTATGCATTTCTTGCCAAACACTTTTTAGGAATATAATTCTAGTATATATGTGTAACTTTGATCATGCCTTGTGCATACATAATACAAGATTAATTATCAGTGAGTTTAGTTTTCTAGTTTTCCTATTTAGATGGCATACACTGAATTGGTTAGGCCAGCTGAGACACAGTACCTAATACCCGTGAGCCCTTTGCTCTCCGGCACTGGGATGCTGTTAGGCTCATACTTCCCCCACCATCTTATAAACTTGCAGGAGGGTTAGCCATTGGCTAACTGCTGGAACCAGGTCAGAGCCATCTTTCCTGAACAGGGTATCCGCCAACATATGTTTTCCCCTTTATATTGAAGAAACCTATTTTGTCAGCTTTGACTGTTCATGGTCTCCAGGACATATCAGAGTACCCATAACTTCTATGGAGTTGTTACAAATATTTCAAAGTGACTTTAATGGCCAGTGTGGTGTTAGATTGCAAATTGTATTTTATGTGTTACCTTTTAAATAAATGACACCAGTGTGTGAGGTGTAGTGACTGTGTTATTCTATGTCAGGCTTCACAAGAGCTGTTGTACAGTGGTGAATCACAAATGGGCCTGTGTATCACAGGGTCTGAAACTGGTAACTGGTTTTGACATGTTCTTTTAAAAAATTCTTTACAGTAAATTGTGGCTTTCAAATTGGTAATAGAATGCCATTATCTAAGTAGGGTTATGAGTGTACAATTGCACTATAAATTCTTTGTTTATACAATCTATTTCTTTAGGAAAACAAATCAGGCCTGTCCTGGATACCAAAAGTCCTGTTTTTTCATGATTCCGAGGCTCCAGAAATTTCCATATGATTTCTCTGTTGCCAGAGAATTAGGGAGCTGCTGCAGAATGTCTTTCTTTCATGTGATAATCCAGTTAAAATACCATTTTCCCTTCATGCGTATTTGCTTTGTCTTTAATCCAGGATACCAGGGACTTGTTTAGAACTGATTGAATTAACAAACACATCATTCAAATAGCAGTGGCAGAAATGTGTGTGTTTTGTTTGGACTCTTCAACCACGTAAGAAGAACCACGTGTCTGGAGCAGTTAATCTTTTTTGTTGCCAACAATATTCAGGATCACAATGTTTTCCTTTGAAGAGCAATGTGGGTAGTATTAGTTATTTGGATATATAATATGCTCCCATCCTAGTCCCTTGGTGCCTATACATGCTAGTTCTGTAAATGTACATATAAAAATTAAACCCGGTGTTGGCTTTTCCAACACTGTCGGCTCTACATAAATACAAATCAAATCCCTCCTGTCTAACATTAGCTTACAGGTGCCCAACCCCTCTCTCTTGGAAAGAGTCTGTCAAAATAAATAGGCCTTGCAGCAAACCCTAAAAGTCAACACATCTGTGTTCCACTAAACCAAGCACTTCTAATCAAAGGCCTTTTACTGAAAATACCCTGCCTCTATCTCCTCCAGACATAACCAGAGTCTGTGGGCTTAAGCATCCCAATAGGTAGAACTCCAAGTAACTGCTCCAGCTTTCACTGATGGCATTAGAAAGACTCCCCTTGATGTGATTGTAGCAGGACCAGGCTGAATGAGACGGATGGTCTCTATGGGTATGTCTATGCTGCAATCTCCTCTTCACCCTTCACAACGGCATGTCTCAGAGCCGGGGTCTGTAGACCCAGGCTTGTGCTGTGATACTAAAAATAGCATATTAGATAGTCCCACTTGGGCTGGAGCTCAGGCTCTGATGCTCAGTGAAGGGAGGTGCTCAAATCTTAAAACAGGCTCAGATCTTAAAATGAGGCAAAAATTGAAACCAACTCCAGCATTTGGTTTGGAAGCTTCAAGGGACTGACTCATCAGAGTCTGCAGAGCTGCTGCACACTTTGATAGCCATAGCTCTTGGCAGTCAAGCTGTCTCTGGAGTTACTTATTTCTCTCCTTACAATTGCTCAGTAATTCTGTATTTCTTGCCAGAGATAAAAGGATTAGAAAGCATCTTTTGATTATTTTGGGGCACTGCAAATACAGATCCATGATATTACTAGAGCTGTTGAGTCCCAAAGAATGTGTAGTTTCATTAATTTAAAACCCCATAGAAGAAGTAGTTTGAGATTTCAAATGTGGCCAGGTAGTGAGAATGCAGTATTTCAAAGTGATTGTTGTTCCCCTGATAACTTGAGGGCAAAAATATTCTTAGGAGAAGATAAAGTTTTTTTCAGGATCTATTGCATATAAAAGGACACCATCTATGTGTGAGCCCTGGGGCCTGAAGGTCTAAAGGAAAAGTGGCTCTCTGCTCCTAACTGAAAGAAAGTTCACAGAATGACTTCATCTGCATGAGCTATTTACCCCAAAATACAGATGGACAGAAGCTCCAGAAGGTAAACAGGGAAAGTGTGGCTACAGAAGGAACATCATTTCCATAAACTGTCTATCCAGAATTTCTCCGGCGACTCCTGGGAGTCGCTATAATGGTATATCAACTCAGGATTGGTTGGGTAGCAGAAACTGAACTGAGAGAAATCACAAGAGCTTTACCCTTGTGGCAAAGTCTGTGTGTTATATGTTAGTAGTTCCCCTTCACTGAATCTGTGCTGGTGGGAGAACTCTTCAATGGGAGACAATGCTGGAGTGCAACTCAAAAACAGGTCTCAGTTGAAGCACAGTGGACAGCATCAGAGCATAGCGAACTCTGGTGAGAACCATCCTCCCCAGCTACTAAATAAAACTATAGTCACTATAGCTGGGTTAACTGGTGTCCTCTCCCAACATGTCTTCCCCTGGCATGAGCCTATTTAGTGTCCTTTCTGCCACCAGTTTCTCATCTGTCAAAAAGCACAACTATATAATTAGAAGGGATGTAATGGGTCCTGTAAGTAGCAGTACATGCCATCTTAATGCCATTCCAGGGACTTTGTATACAGCAGGGGTAGGCAACCTATGGCATGGGTGCCGAAGGTGGCACATGAGCTGATTTTCAGTGGCACTTACACTGCCCAGGTCCTGGCCACTGGTCAGGAGGGCTCTGCATTATAATTTCATTTTAAACGAAGTTTCTTAAACATTTTTAATCTTATTTACTTTACTTACAACAATAGTTTATTTCTATATTGAAGACTTATAGAAAGAGACCTTCTAAAAACGTTAAAATGTATTAACATTTTGCATGGCATGCAAAACCTTAAATTAGAGTGAATTAATGAAGACTTGGCACACCACTTCTGAAAGGTTGCTGACCCCTGGTATATAATATCTGAGAGAGGTTCTTGTTCAGATGGATGACCACAAAGGAAGGGACTTTCATTCTTCAGAGACACTTCCACATGTATAGGTACTCTCTTGGCCCCTCATTGGGACCCTTCAGTTTGTATTGTGTAGGTGAATGGGGGCTAATATGGCATCCTTTGTAAAATACTGCTTTAAAAAATTCCTTCATGTATAAATAGTATTTAGGCTACATCTCTTTTGTTGCTATTTCTTGTGAGGATTCCCCATCTGAATTTCTCTTTGGGAATCCCTCGCCCTCTTTTAACATTTGCATTATGTTATGGGCAAGAGAGGTGAAAACATCCTCTTCTGGTAAAAGATTTCATAAATGTAAAAGGCTTCTAAACTAAAGTATAGAGAAAGGTGTCCTCATAAAGAGGCTCTTCTGTTAACAAGGAGGAAGATTCCTGCATGAATCATCACAATTAATTTCCTCCAATAAAGACTTCTTACCAAGTGGAGAAGAAATGTAAGTCATTTTTGGCTCATATTCATCAATTACCTGTTGCTATTTGCCAGACCGTTCACTCTGCACTGAAAAGCAATTAGTGTTTTTGCGGCAGCTAATGCAAAGTATTTTTAAAGCATCTTTCATCTGAGGCACCCAAAGCTGTCTCCAAAATTGGGTAGGTGTTATCCCTATTTTACAGACTGGTAAATAGGAAGCAAAGTGGCAAATTGTCACATAACAGTGATAGAGGAATAGAACCCGAGTCTTCTGATTCCTAGTTATAATCTTGCATTAAAGTACCACATGGGTGTATGTACTTGTGTTGTAAGGAAAAGACAGGAAGAGGGAAAAAATCACACAAAATAGAGTGAAATTTGAGATCTGCTTAAAGATGGGCTAGTCTGATTCTAGTCTCACTTACATGGGTGCAATTGACTTCACTGGAAATTGCACTACAAATGGGCCAAAGCTCGGGGCAAAGAGCCCTGGCAACTCTCAATGGACTTAATCCTGCGCTCACTGAAGTCAGCAGGAGTTTGGCATTATTAACTCCAATGGAGAAGGCCCATTCAAATTTCATGTTAAGTTAGAGGACAATTTGGGTCCATATTTTTTAGTAGAGACTAATCACATTCTTGTAGAAGTCGTTGGCAGTTTTGTCACGATCAGACCTTAAGGAGCACTTAATTTTCTGGCCATTATGTACAAATACTTCAATAGTTTATTGGAAAAATTAAGTGTTTATTCTATATAGGTTCTTCACATCACTGTAAGAGCTGAGTATCTTTCAACACTGCATTAGCCAAATGTGACTCATGTCTGTTAGTGTTTTTTCTCTCTGTCTCCCTCACTCTAGCATGTGTGCTCACTTTCTCGGTCACTCTCTCTCCTGGGGGAAACTGTTCTTGTGCAGTGTGGGTTTTGGTCTAATAGTTTTTTTTTATTAACTATTATAAATTATCTGAGTGCTGTATCATATGTTAGTGAAGTCAAGGTCAAAGAAGCACACCTTGAATTTGGAGTAAAAAGATAGTGAAGTTTGTGATCATTCTTAGTTCTGGTGGGAGTTTATTCCATGGTTTTGGACAGTTCCCCCCACCTTCCCTCCCGCACTCCCCAAAGCTCTTTCTCCTGCACATGAGCTAGTTTCCTGTGGCCTGATGGCTTTCCACCCAGAGAAGTTCTGTTGATGGAACAGCCCTAATATTCATAAGGGTCTGCGAGAGAGAGCAAAGTTCAGTGTAGACAACTTTCTTAGTCACCTGGGAAGAGAGATCTATTCTCCTCTGATAAGTATTTCCCACGGATGACTGGCACATTGCATGTTAATAGGTTGCTAAGTTAATGTTGTAATTAACATTGCATATTAATAAGTTAATAGGGTTGAATGTACATTTTAGTGACTTTTAAAAAGGACTAAAGAAGTGTTTCAAAATCTGCCCACAATTTGTACATTAGGATGTCATCTTGAAAAAGCACGCCGTGATGGCCTAACTTTGCTTTCACTGAAGTCAAAGCAAAATATCCATTGAGTTCAGTGAGAGGGGGTTAGGCCAGTGCTCAGCAATCTAAACTCCAACCCAAGAAATATATTTGTAAAATACTTTTCATTTATATGTTTGTACAATGGGGCCCAACATGGTTGTGGCTTTTAGGTGCAAATGCAACATAAAAAATATTAAAAAATAATAAACAAAACTCTGGTTTGCTGTAATATCTAATCTTATAATGTCTTATAATTATAATGAAATTTGACTTGAAATTACTGATTTTTTAAAAAATACAAAAATCATGGGGCAGATGCAAAGAAGCTGCAGCACACTTGGAATCTAGCCCTAAGTTTAGATAAAAAAAGAAATCCTGTTCTCTCCCTTCCTGTCTGTGGACTCTGTCTCCATTTTCTCCCTAAAGCTTTATCCAGAACTTGAACTGAACCCAATTTTTTAATCTTAGCCTTTAGATTAGTATTGATTTTTGTGTGCTGCTGCTCTTCCCAATTACAGGTGAGACCGTAAATGGAAATGCTGAGAAACTGTTCTGGCACTAATTCCCTGTTTAACTGGAAATCTCACAAGACAATTTGTTCTCATCAAATCAGATTTATGGCTCAAATTTTCAGATACCCAAATTAAACTCCTTAAAAGTCTCCAGGCAAAGTTGTGTGGTCCCTGCTCAGGTAAAACTCCCATTAAAATCAATCCTGAGGGATACTGAGCGCTCAAAACTCCTAGGAGCCCTGGGATCTCAACAAGGGCTTAGTATCTCTTTAGGATTTGACCTTTTAGATGTTCTCTGAATAGTGCAAAACAACTGGACTGCAAATGAACACCCAAACAACTCTGCTCAAATCTAAATGAAACCCAAACCTCATTCACCTATGAGAGTGGTGTAAATTAATGATGCCTCAGTGAAATCAGTGGTTTTAGAGGCAAACAGGACCCTGAGTCTTTTGAGTATCACCAAGATTAATTAAATACACAACAAATGCATGAATGTCAAAGCATGCATGCTTCCTGAAGGCAAAAGACACAAAGCACTTTAAGGATAATTTAAACCGAAATATTCTATTTGTAAAAAGCCATTTTTTAAAAAACAAAATGTTTCTTTATCCCATTTACTTTATTTGGAAAAAAAGTCTCATTGATAGGAGTTATAGGTTAAACTTCAGACATTTTATATTTTGAGAACAGAATTACACAATTAGTATTATTATGTATTAATAGTTATATTATCACATGAGTTCTGAAACATTTGTGGCTTGAATTACTGCTTCTGGGAAGAGTTACTTGTGCCTCTCCTCCATTAGCTTTTATCTCTGTTTTCCACAGAACACTTTTGCAGAGCCAGCATTAGGTCAAATTCTACTAATGATCATATATCTAAAACTGCAACCCAGTCAGAATTAGTTCACTTTGAGAATGTTCCATATTTTATAATTAAGAAGTGGCATACAGGGAGAGCTCCTCAGAGGAGAACTTCCTCTGGCAGATTTGCCTAACTTCTGCCGTGATTTGCAGAAGTAAAATGAAGTGAAAAGTGCATGCTTCTGATGCCGATAACTGAACAGGACAGTTGTGTTTTGCACTATTATCTTCAGTAAAATGTATTTTTTTCATTTGGATTCATCTGTGAAGCAACGTATTTGGCACTCAACATGGTCACTTAGAAAACTTTTTTGGCTATATCCTAGTATTTCATGACTATGGTAAAGCACTGTACTTGTGGCTGCACCATTAGACCATTTGGAAAATGAATTTAGTCAAGAATGTGGCAGCCAGTTAAGCATTTTTTTATTTTTTTATTTTTTTATTTAAGCAGACAATCAGTGCTCTTTGAGTTGTCCTGGCTGCCTAGGTGGAATTTAATCTATTATTTTTGGTCTTTTAAGTCCCTAATAACCAGAGTGTCACAGCCCTTAGCTGGCCTCCCCAGCTTGTCCTTGCTCAGATTGCAACTACAGCTGTCAGGACCAGAGAAGGAATTAGACATCTGCCCTTACCTGGCATGAGCAGATCACCTGGCACGAACAGATAGGGGGAGAGATTGTGACTGGGAGTTATCTGCTCCTGGGGCAGTGCAGCTGTGTCTCTTTCATTTTGTTTTTATGACGTACCATTAACTAATTATTGGAATGCATTACAAGGTTTGCTTTCTTACGTGTAATTTTATTTGATTGATAAAAGGGTAATTAATCATTCAACATTTGCATTATTCATAGAGGATTTTATAAAGGTAGGATATAGCTAGTCCCAATATTACTGGGACCCAATGGGGCTGAACGCAACAACTGTTGCCTCCTGTGGTGTTGGTAACTTTCTCTCTTTCTGAAGTATAAAATCAGGTCATCCATTAATTAATTTTATTTCTTCAACTGTGCTCTTAAAACCGGTGTTTGAATGTTATTCATTGATTGGCTCCATAGTTCAGGAGTTAGTATACTGGTCTTGGGGGTTGTAAATTCAAATCTCACTGAGGTCTGGTCTTTTATTGTAGCACACTTGGCATTGACCATTGTTAGAAGACAGGACACTGGGCTAGATGGACCTTTGCTCTGTCCCAGTATGGCTGTTCTTATGACTGATGGGAAAATACGTCTGTTTTCTGTTGGTTTTGTTTTTGAAACTTGGTACAGGAAAAGATTAAAGCTGCTCATCTTACTCTGTTATATTATTTTGTAATATAGCGTTAGCTTACCTATTTTGGATATCAGTATCTCAAAATGCAGAAATTAACAGTTACTTTTACTTGTCCTTCTCTTTCCATTCCACCTTCATCAACTGTTGGCTGAAGTTTCTGTAAAAGGAACAAGAGAAGCTCCTGATTCTGCAAGGTACTGGCTCCCACCCACTTCAATAGGAATCTCACTTGAAAGGGGATAGTTAGAACCACCCCATATGTGGCCTAAATGCAGCTGTTTGTGTTTAAGACATTGTGATCTGTAACTTCATAAAACCATGAGTGATCTCAAATTCATGCTGACTGTAGACAATAGTGAACAGTGTTTCTTTTTTTTAAAAAAAGGTACAATTAGCTAATTGTCATACCTTTTCCTTTATAGGCACTACCATTTGTGAATTTACATCTATCTTGATTTCATTTGTTGACTAAGCTCCTCTTTAATAGTGAAAGCTTTAAATTCCCCAAATATTTTTTTACACCAGGTAAAGTGACTCATTAATCACCTTGGCTTGCCTTGCTCTTTCACTTCTAGACCAGAGTATGGTGTGTAGGTATGTTTCCTAGCCAAGTTTCTCTGCTCTTTGGAACCCCACTTCAGGTAGTTGAAGGCTGCTATCAGATCCTCCCTCACTCTTCTCTTCTGCAGACTAAATAAGCCCAGTTCCCTCAGCCTCTCCTTTTAAGCCATGTGCCCCAGCCCCTTAATAATTTTTGTTGTCCTCCAATGAACTCTCTCCAATTTGTCCAGACCCTTACAGTAGTGGGGGCCCCAAAACTGGACACAGACTCATATCTAGCTTCTCATCCACTGTAATCTCGAGGTCCTTTTCTGAAGAACTGCTGCTTAGCCAACCTGTAGCAGTGCATGGGATTCTTTTGTTTTAGGTTCAGGCCTCTGCACTTGTCCTTGTTGAACCTCATCCAATTTCTTTTGGCCCAATAATCCAATTTGTCTAGGTCACTCTGGACCCAATCCCTACCCTACAGCTAATCTAACTCTTTCCCCTGCTTAGTGCCACCCAACCTCTGAGGCACTCTGCTTGATGCTGGCTGTGAATTAGAGATCGAGCTGTTGATCACTACCCATTGAGCCCGATGATCTAGCCAGCTTTCTATCCCCCTTATAGTCCATTTATCCAATCCATACTTCTTTAACTTGCTGTCAAGAATACAGCTGGAGACTGTATCAAAAGCTCTGCTAAAGTCAAAGTATATCACATCCACCATTCCCCATATCCATAGAGCCAGTTATCTCATCATAGAAGGCAATCAGGCTGGTCAGGCATGTCTTACCCTTAGTGAATCCATGTTGACTGTTCCTGATCACCTTCTTCTCCTCCAAGTGCTTCAAAATGGTTTCCTTGAGGACCTGCTTCATGATCTTTCCAGGCACTGAAGTCAGGCTGACTGGTCTGTAGTTCATATACTCATTTTATTAGCCAATATTCTGTGTCTTATGATTTTTTTAAACCAATCATACATGTACACATGAAAACATCTCATACTTTTGATTTCAAACACATTATGTCTACAGATAGTTTGAAGTTATTGATATTCCAAAGCATCTCTTTCCACTGATGTTGAAGATATCATATCTTGTTTTTAACTCTGGTATATTTTGTACAATGGTATTATCCACATTAAGTTCTGGTATTTAACATGAAAATAGAATCTCCATTACTCTCTATAGGCACCTGTGAACTGAATGGTTTGCTTTATGTTGCCAAGGAAACAGATCTTTGCAAAGATGTAATGCCACTTTGATGTAATTGTAAAGCACTAAAGTGGAAATCTTTAACGTTTGTCAACTCTTTGAAAGTAAGCAGTTTACTCTAATCACAATGAATATAAAATTATTCTGAGCATGTACAAATGCAGTGTTCTAGAAACAAGCATACTCATTGGTAAATGCATGTGTTGTTTCAAGATCAAAAATTGATTTCATCGTATTCAAAAAAGGGCTGCCAACCCCAAATGCTCATATTATTTTTCAAAATGTGAATTTAAGAGCATGTATATAACAATCTACTGTTCAATTCACCTATATATTGTGGCTTACTCAAGGGACTACAGCATGTTTAGTTTTGAAATCCAATGACAACAGAAAGGAAGCAGGGATTTAATGAACAAGAGGAAAAACAAATAAGAGTTTACTGTTGTTAGTCGCTACACTGTGAACCAAGAGAACAAGTAAACTTAATGTATGGAAAATGACCCTATGAACACTAAGGATCAGGGAATGAAATGATGAGCAGGAGAATAAAAGCACTAAGAAACATACAAGGAAAAATACACATTAAAATACCAAGAAGCATTTATAGCAAAACGTTATATTCTGGCTATCCTTGTGCATGTACATATGAGAGAGAAATAAAAATCCAAAGTAAAGCTAGTCAGCTATGTCATTTTTTGTAAAATGCCCAACTAGTGTCCAGAAAGGGATACACTTGTGTGAATGCTGCATATTGCCAGAGGGGCTGTGCTTATACAAATGAGGGACTACTATTCCTAAAATCTCTTTGTGCTGATTGACTCCACAGCAGAGATTCTGCTCAGTTTCCCCCACTTGAATAAAGGATTGCAGGTCCAGTCAGAGGTTGTGCTCTCAGTGGGTAGAGGCAGCAGCAAGCTTGGAAAAAGTATATTGCACTGCCCTGCTGGAATGAAGAAGAGAGAAACAGGGAAAGAGAAAAGTGGCAGGGATTAGCAAAGAGGAATAGTGACTGGAAGGCCTCAAAAAGGGCACAGGATGAAATATAACCACCACAGTGATCCACTGCCCACAGAATGCCTGAAAACAAAAATGTCCCCATAACTAGGTCAATGAACAGTGACTTTAACATTAGCAACAACTGGATAATGGCAGACATCAAGAATTACTAGGACTTATTAGGATGGTGATGACCTATAACTAGTGAGACCACTATGAACCTACACAAGAACACCTGTCTGCAGTTACCTGGTTTCCCACTCTTCCCCTTCTCTTCCCTCCCCCGACTTCCTCGTGTATCTGATAATTGACCTCCTATGTATTGTGTCAGTCACAGATGGGGGCTGCTGTTGTGGTACTTTTGTACAGTGCCTAATTCAATGGATCCCTGTTTAGGGTTGCTAGGCACTTCTGTTACAGCAATAAACGACAACTAATAGGGATGAAAAGATAGGACTTCACAGGGGATGCTGAAGAAGATTGTCTTTGCTTGGAAACTAATGCCAGGACTGGAACATTAGGCCAAAGAGGGCTATTTTGACTTTTGTATATACTACAAAAAATATTTAGAACATGCATCAGTTAAACATACAGTAAGGAGTTTGTGTGTATATCAAACATAACATTCTCTTATGAACACATGCAAACAGTATGAGAGGGAGATAGAATGAACACGAGAAATCTAAACATTGAATGGGATTTCCAATGCTTCCCATTGGACATGTTCAGAAACATTTGAAAATATCACCCAATATAATTACTAATTAGTTTCCATGGCACCCCACCCAGAGTGCCCTGAGTGCTCTATAAACACAACTTCCACATGTGTACCCAGTACACAGGATGAACAAGTGTGCAATACAGAGTACTTAGTTGTCATGCGGCTTTTCATGAAGCTGGGTGTGTGTGAGAAAGACTAGTGTTACAACTGGAGTTTGATTAAATTTTTCATGTGAACAACTTACTCACTTGAAAATTTAGTTTTGAATTAACTGAAACTATTTACAAATTCGGGTCAAATTTGGTGAGTAGTTTTAGCCCCAACCCCTCAAACTCAGAATCCTTCACTGATACTTTCTAAATGAAATGTTTTGATTTTTGTTTTGAAATTTGTTTTTGTTTAGACATTTGGATGTATTTTTTAAAAAAGAATAAGCACCCCCAAAACCCAAAAAGAAAACAACAAAACATTGTTTCAGGGTCATGACATTTTTTTGTTTCAGGTTGAAAAAAAGATTGTATGGGATTTTTTGGTTTCAGTTTGACCACCAAACTAAAAAATTGATTACTCACTCAGCTTTAGTTACAGCACAGGACACTCAGCTGATATCTGAGACAAACACTAAGTCACTAGACCAGGTAGCCAAATCCATACACCAACTGAGAGCATTCAATTAGCAAATCGCAATACAATTCTTGCAACCAATAGCTGAGTGATCACTTGATTGTCAGGTCTAATAGTCTAGGATCTCTCTTGCACATGCATACATTGAGTGTAATTGGTGACTGACTAAAGATATGGTTTGTAGAAATGATAATCAGTTGTGAGCAGCAAGATTAAAGTGTTCCCTCCTCCAGGCTTTTCATCTTGGGAAGGAGGGTGGTACTTGTATAAGTTCTTACTTCCCTGGATAAAGGGATACATTCTGTTAAGATAAATGTTGCAATCCACTGAGAGGTGCAAGTACACTAGGCTCGTACAGATTGTTCATAATGTCTAAGGATGCTAATGACAAGGCTGATTAATTGTGTAGTCAGTGTGCCCATAGGGGAGCACTGGTGACCGTGAAGGGAGCACAGCCTTCAAAGTGGCCTAGTTGCCAGGGGAATGCCAATAACTTCACATGCCGGACTTCATCCAGCACTTTTGGCAACATTTATATGCAGACACTGTGCTCAGTCTGTAGCTGGTACAACACACAGATAAAGTAGCTGGACTGTGTACCAAGCAGACCTCAAGAAGTGGTGCTGAGACAAACATCTGCGCTCAGGTTGAGAAAATGAACAATATTAATACAGTCATCACAGATTAAACATGCAATCCTGTGGTCTGTAATAGATAAAAGAAAACAAATAACATGCACACCCAGGTTGCATATATGTTGCATGTACATGGAGATCACCTACCAAGAAACGAACAAGCCTCGCAGCAAAACCTTAAAACCTTATTTTTGTAAAACTTGCCCCCCTTTTCCCTATATTACCTAACCATGGTCTTCTAACTAGCACTTGTGTCTTGCCTCATATTTAAATAGGAAGTTCTCTGGTGCAGGGCCCCATCCTGGCCTCTGCTGTGCTGTTCTGTGCCAGTCTGCTAGTATAAAAACACTTGTGAATTGTACTTTGCCACTTACTGGCAGATTCTTTCAGGTATTCCCTCACTTGGACAATGCTGGCATATTAGTCTTTCCTGGCCCTCTCCCCTGGGATAGGGGGTGTGGTCAGGGGAAAGGGGCATACCTGTGAGCTCTGGGAGCTACTGCAGCAACATACAAGAGTGACTCAGCCATCAACACTTACAACCTCCCCTCTACAATTAATGCAACTATACACAAATGGAGCTAGTATACCGGGGTATAGACAACCTTTTTAGAAGTAGGGAGGGGCTAGAGTTAAATAATCTAATTATTGTAGCCAGAACAGTTGCCTGATCACTCATTGGCTATATCTACACTGGTGTGCATACCTGAGTACTGGATCATCTTCATGCTCATGCATGGTCCCTATACCTACCTGAGAGTCCACCTATGCCATGCTGGATGTGGGTATAACACTCTGTACACACATCTACCTGTGTCTATGCTGCCACTCTATGTACATGAATTATCACTACCACTTCCGGGGTCATATCCCATGGGTCTTCACATCAGAGGGAGACACCTAGAACCTTGGTGTGTGGGTTTGTGTGGAGGGGGAGGGGAATGTTCCCCACCTTCACATATGTGCTGATGGATCTTGCAGATTCACATAGCTTCTCATTTATTTTCTTGGAAAAAGTGGGTAGGAGACTGTCTGGTAGATGCTGTCTAGAAAGTAATTCTTCATTGAAGGTAGGCTGTGTGGGTTGATAAAAATTCAGATGTGTGTATTGTTATTGACATTGTTTCCTTCTTCAGTCACCATCGCTCCTGGTATAGGAGAACTAGCATGAAGTGGTGGGATCACATCTTGGAAATCTGGGATAATCAGCAGAACTTTTGCATGAGCAGACTGACCTTCCTGGAGCTGTGTGAAAAGCTTGCAACAATCCATCAGTGCCAGAGCATCTGTTTCAAGGACTCCATACCAGCTCACAAATGGGCTGTTATTGTCCTGTGGGAGCTTGTTACCTCTGACAGTGATACGTCCCTTGCTAACCACTTTGGAATTGGAAGGTCCACTGTTGGGATCATGGTTGTGAAGGTTTCTGAGGCAATTAATACTGTGGTTTACCTATGGGTGGTTGCCATAAGAAACTTTCCAGAAATAATAGCTTGTTTTCAGAGGCTGGAGTTTCTGAACTCTGCTGGGGCCACTGATGGCACACACATCTCAGTAGTTTGCCCATCACAAGAGTCAAGTGAACAGAAAAGGCTAATGTTCCATTGTTTTGCAAAGTTAAGTGGACCGCAGAGGCAGATTCATGAATAGTAACGTGGAAAGTTTCATGGAAAGGTTCATGGATACCAAGGTGCTGAGGAGATCAGGATTGTACTTGAAGGGGGTAGCAAGACTTTATGCCCCATAAATTATATTGTCTTATGTGGCGTATCAGTGTCACCTCCATACTTGTGAAACTGTATCTTGATGTCAGCAGCCCTGGAAAAAGAGAATTCACACTAAGCTGCAGAATAGTCATGGAACATGTGTTTGGTAGGCTTAAGGCTCATTGGCACTGCTTCCAGACCCATCTGGATGCCAGTGTAGCAAATAATGTTAATATGATCATTACCTGCTGTGCATCTCACAACATATGTGAGGGTAAAAGAGTGGTGTGTGAAGTTTTTGTTTGTTTTTTGTTTTGGTCCTGAGTGAGGTCAGGACACATCTGGTTCTCAAAGTCTGTATAGGCAGCTGGAATCCCTTCCCCCCCTCCCCACATGCACACTGCTCCTGGGTCCCAGTGAGCAAGGGAAATCAAGGATGCCATATATGCCACATCCTAGCACAACAGGAAGGCAGAGGATGACATCTGCCTTATGCTTTTGCCGAGGGACCCCTTCAGCTCCTTTTGGTGGAGCAGCTTTAACTGTACATGAGGAAACATAGTTATGAGCGACATAGCTTTTTAGGAGGGTTGTTCCTATTTCAGCTGCTGAAGTTTGTTATCTGTTACTGCATGTCATATAGCAAATGTCTACAAACCCAATTATTAAGGGCACCTCCTTGTTTTAGAAGATTGGGGTTGATTTTTGCTGTGGAAGATTGATTTTGCTGCTGTTATGCGCTCATTGTTAAATGTGTGTTTGTCTTTACTATTCACACCTGAATGTAAGCCAGTTAATCATTTGTGACTCACTTTAAACTAATGGGGTTAGTCTGATAGCAACAGCTTCAGTCATTTGTATATACTACTCTTTTTATTTTGCATCTCCCTAACTGCATCTATAACTGTACACAATGGTTTCTGGTTTTGCTTTGAATGGGCGAAGGACCATTTGCACTATTTCTGTGAAATACTGTGCTTCAGGTACTTTAATGAGTAATGTTATTCTCTGGGAAATACAACCCCTAGCTTTCAATGTTTGAGAACAATTTAAGGTGTGGGATTGGTTTCCATTCAGCCTCATTCTTTGCTAATGAAACAGTGACCACCATACTTATTTCAATATGGCTGATTTAGGTCACTGAACAGGTAGTGTTGCAAAATGTAGTTCAGTTTAGTCTTTACTGGAGTGAAACTAGAAGGCAAAATATTTCACATACCATTAGCATTCCAATCATGGACTGTCCATGGAGTAGCATTCTCATAGTAGCTTCTTTACCACTGTGTGTCCTTTTTGAACACATAGAAGAACAGGTCAGAACAAAAAGAAAAATGTAAAATGATGCTTTTGACTTAGTAAACGTAACTGGTGATCCCTCCTTTTTACTGCTATTGTCGTTGCTGTCTTTTGGATATATAATTTCTTTGATTCTATAACTTTTTGCCAGGGCTAGAACTTCAGGGCTAGAATTTCCCTTGTTAATAATTATTTGTACATTAACTCAATAGGTTAGGCAATGGGCACTTCTACCTTTTTATGAACTTAAAAAAATAAGTATTCATAATTGTGTGCCAGACTTTAAGACCCAGCATAGCTTTGCAGAGCTTGTGTACTAAAATTGTCCTGATGTCAATTCTTGAACTGTGTTTGAAGGTGCCGCATAATTACTGATGAATCTTTCTAGCAAATAAGCCTTGTTTTTAAATAGGATATAAGTGGGGTTTGGAGTATCCCTCTGGCAGGGGCAACTAGGGTTTGCAATAAAAGCCAGGCCTATAGGAAAAAATCCCAGGTATAATCAAACTTGGATGACAATTTTTAGTTTATTAGTTAGTTACCAACATCCCCAGGCAGGCAAGAGTTGGGACTACTGTGTATACAATAGGTCAGAAGATAGTTATACATAAGGTGGTCTCACTTTACTTTCTTCAGTAGACCAACATTAAGAATGTTCTAGGTTTATTTGGTCTGACTTCAGCACACGGCACTGTGTAACCCACACACCTCCTGAGTGCAGTGTTCTGTCCCCTCTAGTGGCACCAAGACCTCTTAGTGATTAATGAGTCTGATACAGAAATGTGACTTTTAGCTCATTCAGTGGAGGCTCAAGCATTTAGCTCCAGAGATCCCAGGTTGGATCCCATCCACCAATGACTGGGGTCTGTCAGTGTTACAACTGCACTTGTTGACTTCTTGAGATCCCTTTCAGATCTACATTTCTGTGATTATTGTATGATTAACTTTCTCTTCCACTCTTAAAGTTGCTTTCAGTGACTCCATCCTTCTCCATGAACTTTTATGTAGAAATATATGAGTCCAAGCAGTGAAAGGCTCAGTTGTGTTACATCTAAAATATATCTTTGTTATACTGAGAACAGGTTTGATTGCTTCTAAATGTTCCTTCATTCTTCCCCACTAAAGAAAAGAGTGGGCTATTCCTCAGTGGTGGTCTTTAGAACAATATACTTTCTTTGGCTGGCAGCCAGCACTGATAATATGCTGGTTTTTTGCAAGTTATGAGGCCTGATTCTTTTCTTATTTATAACAGTTTTGGAGCAGTGTAACTGACCATAAAGGAGCTCTTGAATGATTTATATTGGGTGGAAATGAAATAGTGAGGTCCTGAAATCTAAAGATAGCTTATAATGGTGGACAGAACTAGAGCAGCAAAAGGAGCATGCTTTTGCAAAAGGTCCTGCAAAAACCGTGAAGTTAGACCTTTAGGAGTACCTAAAGCCAGTTTTGATTTTTTTTCCTCCTGCTGATAATGGCCTATCCAAATTAAACAGCCTCTTAGAATTGGTATGGTAATGTACAAATCTTTTTTGTTTTCTGTGTATATAAATACATCTATCTTCTGTTCCATTCTATGCATCTGATGAAGTGGGCTATATCCCACGAAAGCTTATGCTGAAATAAACTGGTTAGTCTCTAAGGTGCCACAACTATTCCTCATCTTATCTAAATCCAGTGTTTGCTATGCTATAATGCTATTACATGTGACATTTGTGTGACAGGACTCCTTTTGAAAAAAAAAACAAACGTTGGGCCTATGGCAATATGTGGAGGAGATGAGAGTTCATCTCTTCCGCACACTGACATAACTAGGAAGAGGAAGACCAGGCATAAAAAATTGAAATATCAAGGTTGACAAGGTTATTTCATAGTTTTTATTACATTATGATAATATCTAGCAAACTGTTACAGTCTCTGGAAAACTCCTTCAGATAAACAATGCCTTCTTTTCTTTTTCCCTGGAAGCCACTTTTGAATGGTAGCTTTGGATCACATTGCTCTTCACCCAGTGGCCTCCTCTGGCTCACAATGAACCTAGAAAGGTTCCTCTGAATTTTACTACATTTGCTTCTTTGAATTCCTGTGAGATTTTGCTGCTTACAGAAGATCCTCCTCTCACTCAGATATGTTCTTCTCAACATGCTATGAAAATCTATCCTGCAGCATGTTCATCTTCCAAGGGTTGAATTCTGACTTGGTTGGAAGGAAAGCCCTTTTTATGTGACATTTTCATAGAGCAAGATGTAGTAGGTGCAGAACTTTGGGAGGAAATTTTCTTGTGTTTTCTTTTTCTCTTTTAGGCTCACATTGCTTTGCCCTTACTCACAAGGAGTAGTATCAGATTTGTATATAGTCTACTGATTACAATGGGACTATTCAAAGAGTAAGATATTACTCAATTTGATACAATCTGGCCTTTAGAAAACATGTCGAAAAGACAGAGAAAAAGCAAAAGAATCTGTAGTCCAAACTCTTGGGTATTTTTTCTCCTTTTCTAGAAGTATAGCTCTATTCCTGTTTCTTATCATTCTAACTCTCCCCTCTCTTTAAGATTTCTAGCCTTATTTCTTTTTTAAAAAATCTATTCTGGCTTCTTCCTTTTGTTATCTACTGTTGAATGCATCCTTAATTATATGTAATATAATTATATAAAATACAAGTATTATAATCTGCATGGGAGTTTCCAATCATCAACTTCAATGGGTGCAGGTTCAGATCCCTAATAATTAGCCTGACCTCAGTGATGTCATTAAAACAAAGTATTGCCAGAAATTAACAAATAAAGCAAATGGGAAAAAAATCGAATCTTTAAAACATTGCGCACAGGGAGGAAGACAGCTAGATCAAAACTTCTGTCAAGGATCTGTAACAAAAAAGTCTCACAACACTACAGAGAACTGCCTGACTCACCAGCATGCTCTCTGAAGAGCTTAATACATTTGCTGTATCCTTCTATGCCTGTACCTCTTGTAAACACTGTGTTGATGTGGCTGCTGCCTCTTTGATCTTGCAAAACCCACCACAGAGATAAGAATATGTTCACTGTACATTGAACATGTTGCTTTTCTACTGGTAATAGTTTCACTGCATCACTAGAAATGTTTGCTTTCGCTAATGAGCCAATATTTCAACAAAAATGGTTTGTGTTTTATAGAGAAGATAAATAGCCAGTTGTAGATTTTTGTGGCTTACAGACAAGATCAATAATTTCCCAAAAGCATTTATGAACATTAAAAAACTCTGTGAATGACAACTGCCTAAAACAAAGGAAAAGGAAGAGGAAAATAGGAAAAATGATATAAGTAAATGCTATCTGTTATAAATTATAAAAATCTGGTGCAAAACATATTTCATATTCTTTAAGGTGTTATGGGGTCAAATCCAACTCCCATAACAGTCAATGGAAAGGGATTGATGGAAAGATTCAACTTTAAGGGAAGTTGAGTCTGGTCTATAATTTACCATTTATCTATTGAATTCAGCGGAGAGATTTTCAGACATTTTATTATAGATTGTAAGGCCAGAAGGGACCACTATGATCATCTAAGATGACATCCTGAATAATTCAGGACATAGAACCTTATCCAATAACTTCTGCATCAAGCCCACAATATCTGTTTTGAGCTAAGCATTCTAGATCTTCAAACAAACTGCAGGAGATTTCCAGATTTCAGGATTTTTTTTAGGTTTGGATGAACTGATTTGGGAAACAAAAACTGGGCAGCAAATTTGGTCATCCCTATCTCATGCACTGCATGCTGGGTGATAACCTGAAAGCACCCTGTGCTAAAACTAAGTTTAATAAAGGACTTTTTATTAATAAAACTGTTTACAGAGATGCTGCAACTGTAGCTAGCAGCTTAGCCATGTGCATACAGATTATCTTGGTGCCTCCTCCAAATTTCTCCCTCCAAATTTTATACCAGTTGCTACAATTTCCCAAGAAAACTTAAGCCCAAATTTGGATTGGTTTAGAAAAGGAACTTCCCCTTTCTTCTGCACTGATTGTTGAAGAAGATGTCTTCTTTCTCCTGCTCCTGTCTTGTAGCCCTCTAATTTTGCAAATATGACAAGTATTGGGGAATATACTGTAATTCACAATGCATACAAATGTTCATGCAATTTATATTCAATAAAGAATCTGCTAAAACTGCAGAGCCCAGTAATGTAATATTTTAAGAAACTGGACTATATTTCCTTATTGGTTTCTTGTAATGCTTTCTACTTAGATATATTTACCTGAACCCCATTAACATATCCTATATACGGTATTTACAGGAAGGAAAGCTGTTTCATACCTTTGAAGCATGTATTTGGGTCAGATCCTCAGCTGGTGTAAATCTGCATGGTGTCCTTGAAGTCAATAGATCATAAATGACTTAGCCCAGCTGAGGAGAAGGCTGTCTGAGTCTCATAGAAGGGATTGAGCTACTTTCCTGTTTTTACTGTATATCACATACAGGCATTTGCCCTGCTTAAATACTGTTTTAAAATCCTCATTCAAAAACATTTTGTTAAAAAAACTGTGCTGCTGCTGTCAAAGAATCTGATGCTCAGAGGAGCACTGCAGGTCCTTTTCCTAATTCAACCTAATCTCTGCAGTACAGGAGGGGAAGGACTGGTGATTTCATTAGCAAATGTTCCAAGTGCCTCTTCTAGGCTGAGAAGAATAGCTTAACATAAACAAGAGATGTGAGGTAACAGGAACAGCAGTGAAGTCTGAGACAGAAAGTTGGAAGATTTTTTTTGAAGAATAAATAAAATAATTTTGAAATTCTTGTCCAACGTTTGCAAGGATCTCTTCACTAACCCCTAAAAATTGTAGCTACTAATGTGATGGCGTGCAACAGTTCTTTATCAGCAAGCCTTCATAATCAAGTATTTACATGGAAATGAAGAATAATTTATCCAACTAAAGCTTCAAGGGGAATTTAAGTAGATGGAATGGGTCCCATTCAAACTCCATTCGTACTCAGTTAAATTTCTATTGATTACTACAAGTGGCAAGTTGAAATATGAGCAAACTGACAGAGCTAATACACTTACACTTGAGGAAAAAAAGCAAAAGGATCTTTAATAATGAAGAGTAATAAGAATCTTTGTTCTGTATGTCATTCAAAGATGGTACAAAGTAAGAACCCAAAGACTCTACTTGCAGCCTGAGCCAGAATGCTACAAAATGTGTATGTCTCCAGAGTCTGAATAAAGAATCCCATTTGTGCTTACTATGCCTGAGTCAGCCATGTGTCTTCCCATAGGCACTGTAACCTAGGCAGCTTTGGAGGTCGCCCATCTAAATGCTAAGAAAATCAGATCTTGTTTAGCTAGCCAGAGGATAAGAACTACCAACATTTCCCTTAGTGAAACATGGTTTTAGGATGAAATGGCTACAAAACCAAGGGAGGTTGATTATTTTTCCGTCAAGCTGAAGATGGGACAAATGGAAGGATGGGAATAACTTCTGCAAGCTTCAACCCTAATTTTATTGTTTTTATTTTCTTTATTTGAATAGAGAAGCAGATTTCAGATGGGATGAAGTCATTAGGAAAGAACAGAGTTGATGCAGAGAAACACTGTTCAGATGCAAAAAGAATTTATTACTATTTACTTTGGAAACCATTCACTTTATAGTGAATACCTTGCCCCATAACAAGGCAAAGTATGCAATGAATTAATCACTTTGTTCTATACATTATTTTAATGGATGCATTTATGCTAAGCAGTCACTATCTGGTCTGTCCTAGTTATAATGTAAAAAAAGTGGAATTGGCAACTAAAGTAAAAAAAAACACCCTACATTGCATAAAAAATTTTGTAATGATTTAAATGCATATGTCTACTCTCTGCATGATACAGTTTCCATCTGTTATTACTTGTCCACTGCACAGTCCAAAGGGAAAATTTTCCTCCTAAGATAGTGACTTCTCAAGCATAGTGGACTGCAACTGTTAAAAGAAGAATCTGAAACAAGCTCATCTGATGTTCCCAATAACTGTAGATGCCTAGGCACTAGGGAAATGAGCCAATGCCCATTTAAGTCAATCAAAAGACTCTCACTGACTTCACTGAGCATTGGACTGAGCCACTGAATAACTTCACTTTAAACTCATAAAAGGGAGGAAAGGTGATGGGATCTGAAGTGACATAATAGGGTGGGTAAGGTGAACTCACTAAAACTTTTTGAAACTCAGGATTTGGGGGAAGGCAAATCTAATGCAAAATTGATGAAACGTGTGGATTTTATGAATGCTATTGTAAAAGGCTATTGACCACTACTTCTGGCAAATACATATAGACAAGAAATGGTATTTAAATTTAGAAAGAGAAAGAGAGACAAATGGACTAGCTGACTAGTTGATATTCTTTTGATGTCTAACTTTATCGTATGACTGTGTTACCTTGTAAAGGAGAGGAACACTATAGGACATATGATTGGACTGAGAGCTCTTTAAACTCCATTAAAGTACTTTTTGCTCTTACTAATTCTATTTAATGAGACCTTTGTTTATGTGGAGTTTGAACAAACATTCCATTCCAAACTAACCGAATCATCAGCAGTGAGGTGCACAGTGTTCAGAATGTCATATGGTAGTTCCGTATTCAAAGGTATGGTACCTGGACTTTATAAAGTCGTTCATTTCTTCTAAGGCTGTTGGTTCTCTACAAATAATAAAATTATACTCTTGATTATTAAGACAAAGCATACATTTCAAAATGTAAAACGGAACACTTTCATTAACTTTTGAGGAATAAGGTGCTTTAGTAAATGAACTGACTTATTGTTTAAATCCTATGATTGCAGTTTGAATCTTAACTTAGTTCTGAAATTAAATGTGTTCATTGGTTTCAGTTTTATTTTCAGTGGATATTAATGCACATCATGAAAAGAACTACCTACTATAATTTAGCATAGTTTGACCTAATTGACAATCACCTGTTCAATAAAGCAGACTTAATCTAGAGACTAAATTGCTTCTTTCCTTGCAAAGGTGATCCAATGAGGATTAAATCATAGGCATGTTCATCCGAGGTGGAAGCATTGTATTTGATTTGTGATCTTCTTTCAAGTTTTACCATATCTGTCATTTTCATGGGCCCACACAGCTTGCTTTTAAAAAATCCCCAAACTCTATGCGTATGTTTGGAAAACATAATCCATTTTCTCAGTAACTATTAAATATTTTATATACTGTATTATCCTTTATGTATATTTTATTAATATAAAATTATTCATGGTATTTTGCTCCTTCAATGAGTGTTACTGCAGAGAATAAAGTAGTTGGATTCTTTTGAAAGAGCATAGATTTTAGGGTCTGTTTCTTGTGTAATCTAGTGCAACCTCTTTTATCAAGAAGGAAAGACTATATAACATTTTCTATAGATGTAACTAATCGCAGCTTGAATGCAGCAAATGAGTACGATATAACTTCCTTCATTAAATATTTATATCCTACTCACTTTCTGTGAGTTTTATTAATATCCAGGTTTAACCCCGAACACTGATCCTTGATTTACTATTAGTGTGCAAAGTCTATAATCCTTTCCCCTGCTTTACGTTATTACTCTGGAAATATTTTTAGCTCTGATAGCCCGTCAGACTGTATTTTAGACTCATAGACTTTAACAGACCATTATGATCATCTAATCTGACCTCCTGCACAATGCAGGCCACAGAATCTCATCCACTCACTCCTGTAATAAACCGCTAACCTATGTCTGAGCTATTGAAGTCCTCAAATCATGGTTTAAAAACTTCAAAGTGCAGAGAATCTTCCAGCAAGTGACCCGTGCCCCACGCTGCAGAGAAAGGTGAACCCTCCCTCCCCACCCACCCCCGCCCCGGGCCTCTGCCAATCTGTCTGGAGGAAAATTCCTTCCCAACCCCAAATATGATGATTAGCTAAACCCTGAGCATATGGACGAGACTTACCATCCAGACACCCAGGAAAGTAGTAGTAACTGTAGTAACTCAGATCCCACCCCATCTAACATCCTATCTCAGGCCATTGGGCATATTTACTACTAATAGTCAGAGATCAATTAATTGCCAAAATTAGGCTAGATGATCTCCTTCATAAACTTATCGAGCTTAGTCTCAGTCTATTTTGTTCAATGCAATCATGATGCAGCTGTGTTCCAAACTTTTGATAGCAAAACTGCTGGTAAAAAAATGAAACCAATAGCACCCTCTTTTACCTCCACCATATGTTGTTAAAGGCCTATCCAGAATGAGCTGGGTGCTAATCAGCGTAGACTCTACATTTCCATAGTATGATACTACTACTTTGTGAAGCAGTGACATATTTTAATAACAATTTTGTTAACTGTCATCATTGGCTTCTGAGTTAGCAGCCATTAAGAAACACAAGCTTTATGGAGATGGAGGTCCTGATTATCATTTACACAAAGGGCACATTGCATTACTCTTAAAGTGGACATAACTTGTATTGACACTCACTTTCAGGCCTCTGGAGATGTGTAGATAGTGAGGATGTGCATGCAATCTAGTGAGTACTGATGATACTAGTTTACCATATTTTGGTCTCTTGTATTTGACAAAAAGGCTGTGAAATTAAGCAGCTCAAACTATCTGTTACATAAGTAAAAGACTGAAGCTATGTTTTTAAAGGCTGGCCTAATTTGACCGTGACTTCTATATACTGTGTAGTAAGATAAAATATTTTAACATGACCTAGCTACTGTGGTCATGGCCATGCAGAGGCATTTACTGCTACAAAAGATAAAATTCCAAATATGTACAGCCAGTTTAGCCTAACTAAAAGATTAGTTTCAAAACATTGCCCAAGGCCGTATGATTGCAAACTTGTGGATAAATTCCATAAACATATGTGCAGCTTCTACATGACAGATGATAAGGAAAGAGTTGTGATCCAAATAAACGGCCACATTGAGATGCAAAAACTGGTATAACATGTCATTTACTGTCCCCATTAGTATATAAATTATATCATCTCAGACTCAGGTAGACTCTCAATATGCTCATAAACTTATACTTCACTTCTGAATTAAGTCCCTAAATCTAAAGTTGTCTAAGTTAATTGCTTTTCCTTCAAAAGCCTCTGTTCCTGACCACTATCAGTAAGAAAGTGTAGGTTAAGGTAGGGGATTGCCTATTTAGTTATTTTTACATCTGTTTTCCAGGTATTTTTCCTGTTATACTCCTCTCTTCTGGCCCTTTGGGATGTGATCAACATATATTCCCTTAAACTCAGCTAGACCCAGTACGCCTGAGGCAGTGGTGATATGTAAATCCTGCATCAGTACGTGGGTGAGAGTGTAAGAAAGTCCAGGGAGTCCAGGCAAGTGTGGACCATGACGGGTCCAGAAGAAGATGTACATTGTACTATCAAAGACTCAGATTTACTTGGATTTAACTCTAATTTTGCCCATAGTCCCTGAAAAGAAGATACTTCAGTCTGAAACTAGATTAGGCAAACTTGCATCAACTTTTAAAAACACAATGGGCCACATTCAGAACTGTTGTAAGTAGCAGCATCTCCATCCACTTCAGTGAAGTTTTACCCATTTGGTCAAGTCTGAACCTGGCCCAATAGTTCTAAACTTTCTCAGTGGCTTTATATCAGCTATTCAGCTGTATCAAATTTCATCCTAAAGGCAAACATGCTTTGTGTTCCCTTAGTCATTTTTTTTTCAGCAAGCAGAAGAAATATATATGAATGATTGATTATTTCAGGCCTAGATATGTGTCCCATTGCTTTGTGAGGTTGAGTGCTTTTTTATGTTCATGTTACTTAGAAGTCCAGGCAACACCAGTCACTGTCATTCCTAAGACGGATAGTTGTCCTTGATATTATGTGTCTACTGCTTATAGTTTCAAAGAATTACTAGCATATAGGTTGCACGGCTTATTGCTCCACTGAAAAATGCACCTCGTCAGGAAGCAGTGCTCAGATTGTTCTCTGTTACCTGAAATGCTCTGGAAGAGCTTTTATGTCTAATGGGAATTATAGATTCAGTGCAGAGTGCACCAAATATAATTATCACTGTTTTCAGACTGTAAAAGGATCTTGTTCATCATGAATAGAAATATTTCAACAGCATTAAAGAACGTCATCCTTGCTTATTGTGCAGCAACTCACTGCCTGGGAAATGATTTAAAATTAAGAAAGCAACCATAAATCTCTTTCACTGAAGCATTTCTTTTGGAACATAATAGTTTATAGCTCTTCTGGAGAATATTCATCTGTTTGTCCCTGAATGAAGATGATGTCTACATGGTACAGCTTTATTTCTCCAATCATCTGTTTACTCTTTCTTTGTCTCTATGCATATAAACTCTCTGTGTATATAATAATATATAGAGAGTAGTAATGGAGTACATTTTATCATCCATATTCCAATAGGATAAGCGATTATAGAGAAGAAATCCATAGCTCCACTAAACATATGCTAGCTCTTAATGATTCAATTTGAATATGTGTGTTTTCTATAAATATCAACTTAAATTTGATATCACTTATTTGTATTCCAGTAGCAGCAGGGCTCCTTGTCCATGACCATGACTCCTCGGTGGAAAAAGAGTTAAGGAAAAAAGGGTACCTGCCACAAAGAACTTAGGATCTAACTTACAATAACTGACACAAGGTCAGCCCCAGATCATCACATAACACCATAACACATGACACTTTTACTATTATGTGGAATTCCATTGAGGTTAACCTCCACTTCCAGATTACGTGGTACAATTCTTATTTGTATTCAGTCAATAGGAGTTAAGCACATATCTTGGTTAAATTTTTTTGGTGCCTAAACAACTTTGAAAATCTGTCCCCTCAATCTCATTGAAAATCAGTGGGATTTAGTCTTATGAGGATCTGATTTGTAAAGGTATTTTGGTGTGTAAAGATGGCAGCCAGGTACTTAAGTGTCTTATTCTCATTGATTTAGACTAGGAGCATATCTGCATTTTAGGGCCAGATTGCTAGGCATATTTAGCACCTAAAATGCCTAAGGCTACATCTACACCACACGCTTCTTTTGGCAGCGTACTTGGGTAGCCTCTGTAGCATGAGTTAAATAGCAGAGTCAATAGTGAGGCATGGGTTAAGTGAGTAGGATACAGGCACACATGAAGGATGTGGGTATATCTGCCTGAGTACATATCCCTCATGGCTCCCTACTCACTCAAGCCGTGCCTTCCTGCCTGCAATGCTGTTTTTAGCCATTGTCCTAGCTGCTAGCACCTTTCCCCACTGCAGAAAAAGGCTCTGGGAGTAGGGAAAGACTCTAGAAACAGGGAAAGACTTCACTCTGCTTTTTCTTAGCCCTTCCCCCTGCCAGAGCCTTTCATGGACATGCGTAGCTATATACCACAGAGTGGACATGGTGCTTTTTGCTATGATGAAACCCTACACAGCTGAAAATGGGCTGTATGTAGATGTAGCCTAAGACACTTTTGAAAATGGTACTAGGCTCCTGAGTTATTTAGGTGCTTTTGAAAATTTTACCTCTACTTAGAAAGAGAAAAGCCACGGATTTCTGGATGAATTTGCTTTGAACAAGTTTGTTTTGGGTTTTCTTATGAATATCAGAGCAGCAGCATTTTGCCAACAAAAATGTTTACAGAAATCAAAGTAAACATGTGGAAACTAAATTTTAAATTCTCACACCTCAGGTGTTTGCATCAGAAAGCTTCCATGTACTTCAAATCAGGATGTAAAAATGATACGCGTGATTGGTCAACAAAAAATAGAACTATAAACAAAACAAACAAACAAAAAACCTTTCAAATTTTAAATATTCACCATCATTTAAGGGTAAAGAGAAATTACTGACAAAATTCAAACAAACATCATTATGTGCTTGTATATATGCAGAAATAGCCAATTTCTTCATATAAATTATTCATTGTGCATTATTCACTCAGCTCAGTTATGTATGCTGAGTTAAACTAAAGCCTGCATGTTCAGTTTATTTAGCAGTAATAATGAACTGGACTATGAGATAAAATTATGATCCAGTTCCTAGAATGACCATTACTTACTAAGGCTCTGATTAAGCCAGACAAAACCTAATTTTTAAAAATGTGTATCATTTCTGAAAAAAAAAACAACCCAGTTCCTTTCCTCTTTCTACCACTCTTAAAATATTACAAACATCTTAATTCTGCATCTAAAGAGACCATTTGCTTTCCCTCAGATAATCTGGTAGATTTATAAACATGAGAATTTCACAGTTATTTGAAATTATTAGTGGATTTATTTACTATTTTTCACATAAATCAAATGCCAGTGTTTGTTTCCTGACTCAGTGACCAATGTAATTAATGAGCACAGTATGAATTTCAGAAATTACAACTATAAATACAATTTGATTTTTTTTCTGTGAATATTCAGGCATCTTAGCTGAAAATTGGGGGTTTTTTTGCCAGTACATGTGTTAATAAAATTCTGCTGCTCAAGTGTTCACAGAAAACAACCATGAAATGGTCATGAATATGTTCAAATCAAATTTCAAATTCAAATGACTATTTCTGGATATTTTTTCTCCCCACTGTTTACTCATGAATAATTCATACATTCATGAAGAGTTCCTAAAAGTCCTCCAGTATTTTCCCACAGTTTGTTTATAGCATTGCATCTTAAAGTTTTCCATACGTGTGGCTAGTGCTTTTCAAGCATCTGAAAGAATACTGAGGCCAGTTAGAGTCTGTCTGTCAGACATCAATCACATGCTTACAGGTTCTCTGGTTCTTTGTGAAAGTGGCATTGACACAACCTCATACTGGATGTTTAAAGGGAAATTGCCCATTTGTGTAGGGGTTTTTCTGTTTATAATTTCTGTGATTTCATTAATTAAGGAATCAAGCTATTTTGATCAAAATTATATTCGTAATGGCCATTCAGTTCATATGCATATTACAGGTCTACTTGTACATATTGAGCCAGGCATTTAGTTGGTATAAATCAATATAGCTTCATTGAAGTTTACAGATCTGGTCCATTATATGTGCAAAGATGATCCTGGATAACTTGTTTATTGTGCGACTGTATCTAATGTTTACACTCACACTAACTGATGCTCTAAAATAAGTGAATCAAAGCAGCCCTGCTTGAGGATCTCTCTCCAATACCACCAAGATGCTGTATAAGAATGTATACCTGACTGAGTTTCCCAAATCGCTACTAGAATAGTAACTAGGGGCATGTGATGAAAAAAAATCCTAGATTTATTTACCACACTGATTTATTTATTGCAAATTATCTTTCTAGCCCTACTCACTGATGTTGCTTATACTTGGATCACAAAGTTCTGTATAAAAGATTTACAGAACAGCTTAATAAAGTGACATTTCTAAGGGAAATAGAGTTTTTCTTCCCTAAACCCTTCCTTCTTGGGAAGCACAAGAGAATGCAATCATAGATAGTAAAATTATAGACTGGAGTCACTTCACAGTTTTATTAACACAGCTTTCATAATATTGAGCAAATGGCAGCTATGGAGAATTACTCATTTTAAGCATCAGCTATTGTAGTTAATTTTGCTGTCCTCAAGTAATTCATTTGCATTTGTTAGGCTAGCTAACAGGAAGTATATTTTATCATCTTGTTGATGCTGTATCCTACATCTAACCAGATCATTTAGAATACAACATGTTTGCAACTTGAGCATTTTCTTAATCATTTGTTTCATGAGCATTAGGAAATAGAGACAGGTTTCCTTGTGAATTACTTTACAGTTAGCACTGTGTTTTAACGGACAGAAATGACCAAAATCCATGGTTGTAGGAGAAAACCCTAGCAATAAGAGGGTGTAGAAGATGTAAAAAGATAGGAGATCTAAAAGATGCACTTTGCTTTATCTTAAACCCTCTTGTTCCTCTTTGGTTGCTTTGTCCACAATCGCCTTGCACATCTACCCATTAGAAACAGTATTTAGTTTAAACTTTATTGAATACTGTTTCTAATGATATGTCTGGTGTTACCAGGAGGTGCTGTTACACATAGCCGTCCACATTTTTTTTATTGTGCGAGCAAACTTTTAGTCTTGGGAAGACATACTGTGCTGTTAGTTTTGCATTATGCAAGGTTTTGGGGAGAGGGAGCTCTCCATATAGTAGGACAGTTTATTGTCTGCCTTCATCTCTGGTTAGGAACAATCCTTCAGGCAGAATGGCTCCCTTGGAACTGAACACTAAGATTCTTGTGTGTCAGAAGAACAGGCAAGAGTATAAATCAAACTGAAATATTTTCTTATTGATACTGTACAGTTACCATCTGACTTTCATAACTTATATTTCTAGACAAGAAATGTAGTTTGTAGTTTTCACACACATTAGCAGGGTGAGGTAAACCCTAGGGAAAGCCTAAACTTTTCCACACTTGATGTTTCCACATGGTAAATAACACTTTTTGCAAGTGAAGATGTGGTCAGAGTAGTAACTGATTTGGTGGGAGAATATGGGGATAGTTTAGGTGCTGTTTAGGAACCAAGAGTACTATCTGAATATAAATATTAACTACTAAAATAATAATATTGCTAATATCAAATCTATACCACGAAATATACAGGAATGTATGTGGCCAAGTGAGTCATGTCTTGGCTTTTGACTGTTTTAAATAGAAATTTGAATGCTTTATTTCTGCAAGTTCTCTTTACTTTAATGTTAACCAGTTTCCATAAATAATCCCACATAGTTCTCATTACTATTTTATAGCAGTCCAGAAGTGTGTTGGGGCTTTACAAAGCATCACAAGACATGTTTCCCATCCTAAGATGCTTATACTCTAAAGTTCAGATGTAATATGAGTGAAGAGAAATAGTAGAGAAAGGAAGAGATGATGGAAAAGGGTAAGAACAATGCAATCCAGTGAGTATCTAAATCAGGTAGGTGTGCTTCTTGTTCAACTCTGGGGAGAAAAAGAGATTTAGTGCCCTGTGGTCTTTCTAAATGCCAGCAGTGGCATTTCCTTCTATCTGCCCACAGCTTGTCCAGTGCAGCATTGACGGTACTATGAAACAATAGAAAAGGGCATCTTTATTTTGTTAGCTGAGGCTATATCTGGATTTCCCCAAAACATACAGATATATTTTTCTAATGACAGTGTCTAGGCTCATCTTTAATTAAAGTGTCATACAGTGAGGAAGCCAGTGTGGGGTTATTAAACTGCAACAATTCTATATTTTTCAGTAGAGCAATGCAAATCTCAAAAACAAATGACAATAGTACCCAAAAGAGGATTCTGCAAGGATTTTCCAAAGGGTATTCCACTATCTTTGCACAACTCTGATCCTGATAGAAGTAGTTTCAAATAGATGGTAGGAGACTGAAATGGTAATAACTATTCTGCTGTCAGTTTGAAGGGCAGCAGCTAAGACAATGAAGGCATACTCCTCAAAGGCAGGATTTGTGGTGAAATAGTGTTTCTCTTTTAGGGATGTTGGTGGATTTCTTAGTTCAAGAGTGAAACTACTGAGAGAAAAGAGACAGGTGGACACAGAAAGACAAACAATGTTGAGCAAAGAAAGAACAGAGCAAAAAAAATAACCGACACTAAATTATTTTAGAGAATATTAGATGACAGTGTTACATAAAATGCATCCATCCATATGTTATATACCAGAAAAAATAAACACTCAAAAATGTTGTTGGAATGGAGTTCGGTAGATGTGATTTTGGATGAGAGAGAAAGATACTGAAAAGAAAATAAAGAGAAGAAGCTAGCCCACCATATTTTTCAGTAATGAAGGTGTGATGAGGCATCAGCCCCACACTGGCATGTAAGGGAAATCTAGATAGGCCAATAGGAGAAAGACTGTGAAGAGCAGCCAATCCAGGCCCAGCAGGCCCATATACAAAGAGTCACAGGGCAGAGCAGACGCAGTGACTTGCTGGAGCTCAAGGCGAGAGGCTTGTGTCTCTTGCATGTGGACAGAAGCTAGCACCCTGGGCAGAGCAGTGCTGCACAGGAAAAGGGAGCTCCTGGCTGGCTACTAGGACTGGCATGCTGAGGCCCTGATGTGAGGGCAAAGAAAGTGCTGTGGGTATGGGGAATACACTGAAGAGTTGGAGGGGATACAGTACATGGTTGCCATCGACTGGGTCCCTAGGCCAGGACTTGGAGTAGTGGGCAGGCCCAGCTCCCCCTCACTTGCCACTGGGGGAAGTGGCTGGACAGTTGATTACAGGACCCCTGGAAATGGGGAATGCAGATGGTGACACAGCCAGATGGCTCGGTTATGAAGAGGACATCATGGTCTTTGGCATAACATGGGTACAGATGTGATAGTGGACAGGGCACCATCGGGAGAGGGCATACTGACCTGCAGAGCTAATCCCCAAAATGACCCACAGGAGGTGCCAACATGGGGACTGGAGCCACTTCACAGAAGGCAAACTGTCATGCAGGCACTTCTTGTTATTGATAAGTAGGGGATGGGGAAGAACTGGAAAATTAAAAACAAAACCCAGTATGGATAAGTTTCAATAAAATTTGTATTAAACTAGGAAGGGGGAAGGGGAAAAAAACCAAACATTTTTGTCATGATTACTAGATTTCTTACAAGATTAGTAAAATGTTTTACTAGAGTCAAAGACCTGGTCTAGTGTCGGAAGATCATATTTGTATAACCATAGAACGGAATAGCCAGTGTGAGTGATGATTATTATTGATATGGTTAAACTGGCATAAGCTCTAGAGTGGATGCAGTTATACCAGTATAAAGATGCATTATACTGGTATAGCTTATTTCACTTCCTGAACCATTATTAACTATTATAGTATTAACCATTAACTATTATAGTATAAACACTTTTATTCTGGTGTAACTGTGCATACCATGGGGGAGGCGTTCCATTTTAATTACACTGGCGGTAACAAAAATCAGTGAGGATGTCTAGAGTTGTAAATGAAACAAATACAGAAAAGCAAATAAAGATAAATTACACTTCTATCTTTCTCAAGCTTCATGCAAGGCAAATAGTCAGCCAAGGAGTCAGTGGGGTGGTTCAGACACAGAAATAGAGAGTTTAAAATGACAAATGGATTGGTATCCCTGAGAGAGTCTGCTGGGTTTTTGTCTTCTATCTTGATGAAAGAATCTAAAGATCACAGTCCAGATACTATGTAGATTTTTCTAATGAACAAAGTAACATGAGGCAAAAGTTATCAGGAGAAAGCAGATATGTGAACAGTTAGAAAATCAGGGGAGTTAATCATGTGGTCTGATATGTGAAGATACTGGACACCATTTAATCATATTTCACCTCACTGGAGGATTAGCAGGACTATAAAATGAGATTTTCCTTGATGGCATTCAAGGATGCCTTAGTGAATATGTAGACCTTAGTGAAGCAGTGAACATTGGTGAAGATTCATATGTAACAGCTGTATTTTAGAAGCTTTTACCTTTTCTGACAAAGAAAGTATTGTAACGAGGGAGCAATTATAAGGGATAAAGGTCTTAAAAGAAAGTGTGGTTGAAGTACAATAGTAGCACTGTCAAGCAATTAAAAAAAGTAATCGTGATTAATGGCAAGATTAATTGCACTGTTAAACAATAATAGAATACCATTTATTTAAATAGATTGCATGTTTTCTACTTTTCAAATATAAGTAATAGTGTTTTTCATTTCACCTAATACAAGTACTGTAGTGCAATCTTTTTATCATGAAAGTTGAACTTAAAAATGTAGAATTATGTTAAAAAAAACCTGCATTCAAAAATAAAACAATGTCAAATTTTAGAGCCTTGAAGTCTACTCAGTCCTACCTCTTGTTTAGTCAGTCACTCAGAAAAATAAGTTTGTTTACATTTTCAGGAGATAATGGTACCCACTTCTTCTTTACATCACCTAAAAGTGAGAACATGTGTTCTCATGGCACTGTTGTAGCAAGCATCACAAGATATTTATATACCAAATGTGCTTAAGATTCATATATCTCTTCATGCTTCAACCATCATTCCAGGGGACATGTGTCCAAGCTGATGACGGGTTCTGCTCGATAACAATCCAAAGCATGTGGACCGACGCATGTTCATTTTCACTATCTGAGTCAGATGCCACCAGCAGAAGGTTGATTTTTCTTTTTGGTGGTTCAGGTTCTGTAGTTTCCACATCGGAGTGTTGCTTTTTTAAAACTTGTTTGTCTTAGCAATTGGCTGAGCAAGTAGGGCTGAGTGGACTTGTAAGCTCTGAAGTTTTACATTGTTTTGTTTGTGAGTGCAGTTGTGTAACAAAAAAAATCTGCAAGTTGAACTTCCACAACATACAGATTGCACTACAGTATTTGTATGAGGTGAATTGAAAAATACTATTGGCTTATCATTTTTACAGTGCATATATTTGTAATAAAAATAATATACACTTTGATTTCAATTTAAATACATAATACAATATATATGAAAATGTAGAAAAACATAAAAATATTTAATACATTTCAATTGATATTCTATTGTTTAATAGTGTGATTAAAACTGTCAACTGTGCTTCATTTTTTCATCATAATTAATTTTTTTGAGTTAATTGCGTGAGTTAACTGTGATTCATCGATAACCCTAATCAATAGTGTTTGTAGCAGTATCACAGGATCATGCGCTCCCATCATCACCTCTTACAGGAAGGGACTTTGGGGTGTGGTGTTGGTTCTGGATCAGTTTTCAATACTCAGGAAGAGAGGCTTGTAGCTGGAAATGGATGCCCTGAGAACTGTGGAGAAATCCCTTCACAAAGAGATAGCCTTTCCTCATTGCTAGTTGGCCCTCTCCTCTGGTAGTATTTATGATATATATTGATGCTGTTGGGTTGGTTGGGATCTTTGTTATTTTACTTCAGTAGGAGCAAGATCTGGCTGTAGGTGGTTCACATGGACTTCTCTTGATCACCAGGTAGCCCACACAGAAACTATATTAGTCTTTTTTCTAGTTATTAATCAGGGCTGGGTAATTAATAACTAGTATCAAAGTTTCTAGATTCTTATTGGACTTCCGTGCATATACTGCCCTGGCCTATTAAAATTCCCCTTGTCTTGAAGGAAAAAATGTCTGTTTTTTAGGAATTAAAGAATTTAAGACTTGAGGACAGTGTGATTTTTTTGCTCCAGGGAAGCCAAGGGCAAAGCTTCCATTGATGTCAATGGAAGAAGACCTATTTCCTTATCCTTTTTAAAATATAGACCTAATTTTGTAAATCTAATTTTGTAGGCTTATTTATGTATTTATTTGTAAGCAGTATTGGAAAAGAAAATAATCAAATTACTTTTGGTCTAAGCCATGATATTTTATTTGGCTTTTTGCACTTTTCAGTGCTATTAAATTTAGCAGGGATAATTGCCCAACAGAACTACTCTTTAAAAATGTTAACTCTCTTCTGCTGTTCACCATTTTTACTAGGTAAGAACTGCTGAGATCAGGATAATTCAATATGGCTAGTCTGCAAGCTTTAAGAGTCACGCTCTCCGGAAACGATGTCCAGGCCAAAATAAATGCAAGTATTGTGGTCTAAGTGCCTATATAAATCAGTCTGACATAAAATAGCCACTTCTGTTAGGGCAGGAAGATATATAAAAAGCAAGTAATGATTTCTAGTCTGTCTGTCAATAGCAAGATATTGGCAATGCTGCCAAGGTCAATGTTATTGCTTTGCAAGGAGGAAGTTGACCTATTCTTAACATTTAGTAAGTACCAGTAAGTCTCCTTATTTCTGCCAGAACAACCACTGCAGTATATGAATCAGGTTCCAGCCAAAAATAGATTGGGCCCCTATAGCTTTTTGGGAGAAACTGACCTTTTGTTGATTTAGGATTCCAGCATTCTTACAAAATAATAGAAGCCCATGGCCTTGTGGCAGATTTAAAGTTGCTTACTCATCTTTCATTGCTTGCTCCAGCATATGCAGGCTGTGGTCCATCATGTCTGAGACAGATTAGTGGGGTTTAGAGAAATCTAGTAATTTTCCTCTTCTTTCTTCCTTTCTTGTCCCCTTCCTGCTTTCCTAATTTGAGAAGGTGAACCATCTGTTCCAGAAGGGATTGGCAAATCCAGCATTTGCCAATCCCTTCTGTTCCTTCCTTCAGTATGTATTCCCCTCCCCACTCCCAAGTTAAAATCTGCTAGCTTCTCTGCACCTGAAGATAATGGAAGACATGAGGAGATGATCCTGTAGTTGAGGCACTAGGCTGGGGCTCAAGAGACCAAGTTCACTTCCTTGCTCTACCACAGACTCTCCTGACAAACTTAGATGAGTCACTTACACGTGACTGAATTTCAGATAAGACATGGGCTCTTAAAGAATGAGGTTCTCAAAGGTCATTAGGGCTTTTGTGAATCCCACCCTTAAGTGCCTAAGGATAGGGTTATACTTATGGCAGCATGTAGAGTACAGACACTGAATGTTCAGCTACTATGGGTATAAATAGCAGCATAGACAGTTTAGATGAGTAGAGTGCCCTACACCTCTGAACTCTAAAGATCTACATCCTCTACAGCTCTCTATTCACCCAAGCAGCACCTCCCCTGTCTACGCGTCTATGTTTTTGCAGTGTAGTGTCCCACTGCCAGAGCCTTTCCCTGCAAAAGATTACCACAGCAGGGACATGCTTTGGGCAGGGGAAAGGTAGCAACAAAGGGCTCTGTAAGGATCAGTGGGATTTGAACCCATGACTATGAGGCTACAAACATCCTCATACTGCCATGCAATAGCAGTTATAAGCTAGTTGCTCCCTGTGACTCACCCTGTGCAGAGTTGCATGCCACAGGAAGTTCCACCTCAAGATATCTGATTGATAGTTGTTTTCAGCAATCCCTGATTAGCTCCTCAATCCTATATAAGCCCTTGAGGAATACCAGGAAGCGTCTGGGCAACAATGTGAATTGCTAGCTAGCTGCCATGACTGCCCTGCCTCTGAACTGCTGGTACTGAGGTCAGCTCTGATTTGAATCCTGATTTCTGCTTGACCCCTGGAATGCCAACACTGACCCTGATACCTGCTATTGACTCTTGACTTGACTCAGACACCAGCTCTGACCCCTGGTTTGAGTTTGAGGCAAGAGGATGCATGCTTGCTGAATGCACTTTGCAGAACTAGTATTCAGCAGTAGGTCATAAGAATGGCCCTACTGGGTCAGACAAATGTTCATCTAGTCTAATATCCTGTCTTAAAAGAATGGCCATTGCCAGGTGCCCCAGAGAGAATGAGCAGAACAGGTAATCATCAAGTGATCCATTCCCTGTCGCCCATCCCCAGTTCTGGTAAACAGAGGCTAGGTACACTGGCTTTGCCCATTCTGGCTAATAGCCATTAATGGACCTATCCTACATGATGTATCTGGTTCTTTGTAAAATCCTGTTATAGTCTTAGACTTCACAATATCCTCAAGCAACTGTAGACTGTTGACTATATTTCACAAATGCAGTTTAGAAGTCACAAAGACATTAACAAACAGGGTGGACTAAAGAGGGTATCTGCCATCTTGCATGATTCCAAATATTACAGTTTCACTTCTTTTGTTTATATTTTTTTAGTTCAATTGAACTTCCACAGCATCCAGAGATACATTTTGCAGTGAAAGAAGATAAGGACTACTTTGCCATTGTCCATAAAATGTTATTGAGACGTGCCATTCAGATAAATGCAACTCAAATTATGGTGGTGTAAAACAGAAATTATTTTCTTTTACAGAAAGGTTTTGCAGAAAATCCCTGAAAATAGCATTCAGGTTTTCTTTTGTGGTAGACACTGATATAAGAAAAAAAAGTTCAGCTTACTTAGAAAGCACAAAATTTGAGCTAGGTAAGTTTGCTATGGATAGCAAGAGACACACATAGCAGAGCACATGCAGAGAACAGCACATTTAGTTAGAACCATGCTGTATGGTTTCAGTTGCCAACCTTTAGGACTTCATAGTAGGAGAACTTTTCATTCCTTAGGAAAAAAAGATGGGGGTCTATAAATTAAAATCTCTTGTTTGTTCTTTCTTTTATGCAGGGGCATTGTAGCCATGTCAATTCCACGATATTAGCAAGACAAGGTGGGTAAGGTAATTTCTTTTATTGGATCAACATCTATTCTTGTATTTAGCTGTGTGATGCTGAGTACATTTCCCACACTTGAAGAAGAGCTCAGTGTAAGCTCCAAAGTTTGTCTGTCCCAACAACATAAGTTGACCCAATACAAGATATAACCTCACCCACCTTGTTTCTCTTTTGATGTCCTGCCCCATCATGCCCCCTGAATGCTCCTCTGCACTCCCTGGGGAGCGCACCCTACAGATTGGAAATCACTCTTCTAGGAGCCTAAGTATATTCTGTTTGTTAGGCATAGTTAGTTATTTCCTCAGTCACATACATTAACCTCCATTTCTAACCACCAAAATGATTCAATTTCTTAAACTCTGAAGTCAAAGGAGTTATGCCTACTTATGCCAGGTCTGAATTGCACCCATTAGGCCAAATCTTCTGCTGATGTAAATGGGCAAATACTATTGATTTTTTGAAAGTGTCTCACCCATTTACATTAGAAGAGAATTTAGCCCTGCATGTCATTATGACAAATTCAGATGACTTAGGAATATACAATAGCTTTCCCAGTATCTCATCAGACCTTAATATTTGATGAAGAGAAGAACTGATATATAATAACTGATTCATGCTGACTTAAGCTACCTTTTATTACTGAAGAGTTTGAAGCATTGCTTATTAATAATGTGTTTCATAATCAGCTTTTCTCTTCATAGGCAGGTGGTTCAGATGGCAATCATCATAAAGCTATAATTTTTTACATATGCAGTTCATCCAGAAAATTCAGCTCTTTGCACTTTCTCCCTCATTGTACCTTTAATTAAAGTAGTACTTTTTCCTGACCTCTGAGATCTAACGTAACAATCACATCCATTTTCAATTTTCATCTTCTCTGCCTTTATAGTTAGCAAGCAGTTTCTCTTTGTTTTGTGAGGAATTCAATTTAAATACTGCTTCTTTTCAGTAAGTGAGGTAGGATTTTATGGGATTTCTTCAGTGAGCTTATCAGAGCACATCGACTTCTCTTCAGTTCAATTAACTCAGCCTGATGTTTTGAAGAGATTTATCGATTTTAGGATGTTCTGTTAACATTATACGCTTTTGAAACCTTTTTTTTTTTTTCTGATTTCCTTATCTATTGAGAAATGTCTCCTTGATCCAAAGAAAATGCCAGGGATTGATTTTGAGGATCTCACCTTATTTTATGCTACTTAAATAGTAGCTTACTCAGGGGCAGATGTAGCCTCCCAGTTCAATGAGTGCAAGACCACATGCATCTCCACTCACCCACCGGGGTCCTCAGGAGGGAGTTTCCATCACAGCCTGGAGCAGGAGGAGCACACGGAGTGGGCATCTCTGCTCCAGTGGTAATGGCACAGGCTCCCACTCCTGCTGTCCCTTCCCTCATACCAGAGCTCCCTGCCAAGCCAGAGAAGGCGAACAGCTTGACTTCGGTCCCCTTTCTTTCTCTTCCTCCCAATCTTTAACCCTCTCTGCTTGCTGAATGCTTCTTTCATTCTCTCGTGCTGAGAGGAGCTATTGTGGAACCAACAGCAGGCAGAGTGGGACCCAAATGCCAGCTGTGCTCTCAGCCAGATGAGAGCCATTCCCTGTAATGCATATCCGGGCCTGATTTCTGTGGGTGAAATTGCACTCATGGACCAAGCTAGAGCCACCAGTGATCTTATTCCAGATAAAGTATGATATACATCCATTTTGTTTCTGTGCTTCCTGTCACAATTTCACAAATGTTTTTCCCTATTTTCTAAGTCTTAAGTTAGCAATTTCTCTACCTCTCACTCTTTTTCAAAGCTGAAGCATATTGACACAACTTCTCAATTCCCTCTGACCAGTGTCCAAAATCTAACTTAAAATTTTTATATAATTTACGCAGTCAGAATGTTTTAGCATCAGCATAAACTGCACTTCTTTAGTGTTCTTTGTTTTTTTCTTATGACACTAAATATACAAGTCTAATATATTTTGAAGGAATATACATTCTGTGTCCTGAGTTGGGCATTATAATATTTATGCTCTGCATTATTTATTCTAGCAGGTGCACTCTTTTATTGAACCAAAACACAAAAGACGTTCCTCATTCTGTTTGACGTTTTGTTTCCTCCCCATCATTATTGTATTCAGTATTCATTGCTGCTTTAATTTATTTCAACAATTGATCAAAATTGTTATTCATTGGTCAAAAGCAGAAGAGTGGTCCTTCTACACTTAAGAATATTCTCTAGAGAATAGTATTATCTCTTCTGCCAACAAGTAGATTGATTTGGGGATTTAAGATTGGGCTGGTTCCTCACTGGGACAGAAGTTAGTGACAAGGCTTCCAGATACTTACTCCTTGTCTATTTTATTCACAGTGGCTCAAATCCACTTTTCGGTAAAGGACGCATACAAATCCTATCTCCAATATAAATCCGATTTTGAGGCCTTTAGTTGGACTAAAATTGTGCAAAGATCTACGAGGATCATCTGAATAGGGGTGATTTTTACCCAAACTCTTTAATTTATCCATTTGTTCTAAATGCTCTTCTCTTGACACCTCATGTGGGACAGTACTTCAGATTTGCCACACACATCAGAGATATTCTTTTTGAGTATCTCCAAAACACCCTCTGCAATGAAGACTGATGCATAGAATTTATGTAGCTTCTCTGCAGTGGCCTCATCTTCCATGAATGCTCCTTTTAGCACATTGGTGATCTACAGGCCCCACTAATTCTTGGCAGTTTTCCTGCTTCTAATGTACTTAAAAGAAAAAAAAATCTTAGTTCTCAAATCTTTAGCAAATTGCTTCTTAAATTCTCTTATTCTACCATATTATATTTTTATGCTTAACCTGCCAGAGTTTGTGCTCCTCCTATTATCCTCACTCATTTTAAAGGATGCTTTTTTTACTTCTAACCCCTTTTATTACTCTAATGTTTATTTATCATGGTATTCCTTTGATCTTTTTATTGTATTTTCTGCTTTGGGGTATGCATTCAGTCAGCTTCTGTTATGATATTTTTAAATAGTCACCATGCTGCTTGCAGGTAAGTAACCCTTGTGACAGATCCTTTTAATTCTCATCTAATAAACACTGTCATTTTTGTATAGTTCCCTTTATTAAAGTTAAACATTGCTATGGTGGTGATGAGGGGTTGTATTATATCCCCTACAAGGATGTTAAATGTAATGACATTATGGTCACTACTACCAAGCAGTTCAACTATAGTTACCCCTCGGGCCAGATTCTGTGTTCCACTTAAGACTAAATCAAGAATTGCCTCTCCCCTTGTGGGTTTCAGGAATAGCTGCTCCAGGGAGTGTGGAGAAATTTTATCTCTGGGGTTGCATTTGGCCAGTCAAATTAATTGAATTAACTAATTGAGGATAATTGAAATTGTTATATTTATTTTCTAATTTTTATAGACCCTCTATGTAAATGGATGTAAGCTTGGTTATTGTGATTGGTGCTTTGTTTAAACATTTCACAAGCATTTTAATTGCAAAGACTGTTATTGGTAACCACAATTTGGTCTGAAAGCCATCAAAGAGAATTAACACTGAAGATCCTTATTGAACCAAAACAGTTTAGGGTAGAACGAGTCCTGCCTTCCCCACTTTTGACTAAAATGCCAGTTTGGTACAAATGTATCCTTTTTTCAAGAAAGGAAATGATATGAAATATTCATATTTTAGGAAATGACCTAATTGTGAACATATATGTAAGGCTGTATTATCGGAGCAATAAATCTGGGTGTAAAGTGTGCTATACCAACCCAACTTCCCTTCCTCTCCCAAAGAAATATTTCAGCTTGTCCTTAAAAGCCTCTAGGAAAAACATGAATAGCTGGAAAGTTTTAGTCTCTGTTTCCTTCTTTAAATGTTGAAAGGACTGATAATTTATTTGCAAGTATTTTAACTAAATTCAAAGGGATCTAATGTAATTTCCTAATATCATTGCTAAGCAAATAGTAAAATGCTTTCTGTGCCAAGATGCAGTCTGTTCCAATGGTTTTATGGCTTCCTGCTATTTTCTCATCCTTGGATGACTGAAGTAGAATTACTTTGATTAAATTGAACATTTACATAACAAAATATTATATTTAGCTAGTTACATTTTCCAATCATGCAGACTATAACATGCATACAGCTATATCTTAATGTTCAGTAAAGATGCTAATGTTTGTAATTACCAACGTTAAAAATAGATAGTTATATTAATCTATCATTTTTCATCAATATTGAGATCTTCCCTCACACTGGATCCAGTATAATAATCATTTAAACTGGTGTAACGTGGATATGAAATGCTACCATTTTGACTTGTAACATTTTAAAACCACTTTTCATTCCTCATGCTCTGGTGTGACTCTACATAGTGCAAGTCAATGTTCCTAATACTTTTAGTGAGCATCTTCATTGGGCTTGTCTACATGAAAGTTAATCTGAATTAACTAGAGGTATGAATTAAAAGTGGATTAGTTAAATCACATTAAATCCCTGTATAGACACTCGTTCACAATTATTGGCCTTAATTTGGAATCCACAAAGCCTCTCTCCATAAAAGCTTCACCATGGGCATGGTTCAGATGGACTTGTGTGTTAACATGCTTATTCCTGTATCCCGCCACTCTGTAACTCAATCTCCTCTGTCACGTGTAGTTAGTTTCTCAAGTATTCTCCATTAGACAGAATGTTCTTACCCAACCATCTTTAGTGACTGCAGTAGCCTTTCCACCTGGACATATGTGTTGGATATGGAGAGGTACTTCTGAAAAAGCTCTCAAGTTTTTACCCATTTATGAATAGCTTTTACAACTAGTTTCCATACAGTTAGCCAGCATTTCATTACCACCTTTGCCATAACCACTATCAAAGTGAGTTCAGAAATCCTTCAACAGGGAACAAGAAATTGTGTAGCTCACCCCACCCCATCCTGAGCCTGTAGATGTTACACCCACTATGCATTTAAGCAGCACTGGCAAAATAAAAATGACATCATAAGTCATTTCTCAAGCCAACTGTCTTGGGTGTCACCTAAGCAAGTTCCATTAACTCAGGACTTATGCTTAGGTTTGAAAATTTCTTCCACAAGCACTAATAATAGTGTTATTTATTTATAACTTATTATCTCTATACTGATATTTTCCCCCACTCACCTCTGTCAGGGATTCTCAGAAGGCAATAAGCTACTGTAGTTAATACATTAGGGCCAATGGTATAAAATATACCCCCCCATACCAAATATACTGCAACAAATATCCATATAAAATGACATTAAATGAGCATTTTAATTGTATAGGTCAGGTGTTTAAAATGGAAGTGGTACATTTGTGTTTAATATGGGAGTGGAGCATTGGCTCTTTAAAACACACCCTGAAGTATCTGTCAGGGTAAGGGATAGCTCAACGGTTTGAGCATTGGCTTGCTAAGCCTGGGTTTGTGAGTTCAATTCTTGTAGGGGCCATTTAGTGATATGGGGCAAAAAGTTTGTTGGATGATTTAATTGGGGATTAGTCCTGCTTTGAGCAGTAAGTGGGACTAGCTGATGCCTGAGGTCCCTTCCAAACCTCATATTCTATGATTCTGTCTCCTGGGAGTGCCATGCTAAGAGCTCTCATTGCCTCATCATCTACTTCCATGGCCAGGAAGCCACTCCTAGGGCTGATTCTGCCATACTCTTGCTCTGTCTGCAGCCAACCTGGTTTCCTGTCCCTTGGTGTCAAATCCCTTAACCAGTCTACTATCAGTGCTCTGGTGTTGGTCAGCAGCAGGCCTGCTGGAGCTGCATATTCTGCAGGTATGAAACCCACTTAGAGACATTTTAATTTTAGTTATACAACAGAAGTTGTTGTGAGGGAGTGGAATAGAGGAATAAGGTGACACACTAGCCTCCTGGTACCTGAGAGCCTTAGATGGGTATTGTTCCCCTCCTTCCCAAAGAGTCCGTAGAGAATGGGAGGGTTGGAAAATCCATTGACAATATTAACAGAGCTCCACTTCTTAACAGAGAATATTTATATTTATGATAGCATCCAAAGGTCCCAGTTGGGAATTGGGCCCCATTGTGCTGGGAGATGTACAAACACAGACAGGATATTATCTTTGCCCTGAAGAACATTTAATCAATAGAATTTACCATCACAGGCATCCCTCTGCATATACAAATTTCCAGGGTAGCTGCAATGAGATCTGGAGGCACTGACCTACAGTGCAAAAACCTGCAACCTGAAAATATAATATGGATTGGAAAAGTATTTAAAACATTTATAGCTATATAATTGTGCTTATGTGCTATTCTGTTAAGGAAAATATTCATAGTGGAAGGATATTAATATAGAAATGAAAAATTATCAAATGTTTTTGCCTAGTATTTGGAAGTGAATTTTTTTAAAAATTGCTGAAGACAAAGTAGAGTATTTTTATTACAGATATAAATCTTCCTGTCTATTTAGCAGCCCTAACCTTCCTTCTATTGGAGTCATTTTTAGCAGGTTTTCATCACTAGAATACATACAGGTTTGATTTTTCTGTTAGAAAAGGATAGCTCAGAAGGCCAACACAGCTCTGTTTAACTTCTGTATTGGAAAATTAACGATAGCAGGACAGTAGATGTTCTTTTAAAAGCAACTTCCCACCACCCCCCACCACCATTGAAGCACGTGCATGTTTGTCTTGTTCCAAATTTCAGGAAAGCAACCAAGGCAGCCTAGGAGTTTGGTGGTTGACTTTGTTCATTTAGGAAAACTAGAGAAATAGTCAAGAGTTCTTGTTTTACCTTCTCTCGGAGCACAAAAAGTATCAAAGTCACCTTGAAAGTATTACTGAATGTACTTTGGATGGAATAAAAATTCTCTTGGATTTCAGTCATGCAAAGATTTACACCTTCACTTAACTTTAAACATGCCATTAGTCCTGCTTCAGTTCAAGAAGACATGCAGTTTCATTTCTTTCTAGCAGTCAGACTAATAAACATTGCATTAGCTTTAGAGGGAAACCATCAAAAACATGCACCATAAGAAACTTGGTATGGATAAGGTAGAAAATTGTTAGCAGTCTTGTTGCCAGGTTGGTTTGTTTTGTGCTTGCTTTTTGTAATCAGTGAAAATAGAGAAAGGGTTAAAAAGTTGGAGAGTTTCAGATTCTCGGCTTAGTATATTGTAGCTCAATTCACAGAATAACTGTAGTGCCAAAATTAAATTCTCTGAGTAAGGTGAATATGTAATTTAATTCCAGGGAATCAAAAGCTTTTTTTTTACTGCTAAAGATACAATTATCTCATTATCAGTAGCACAGATTCTAAGTAAATTTGGTAATTGATTCCAGCTAGCTGGTTCAGCAAATTAAAAAGACTTTTTACCTTTCTGACTTCTAATCTTTGTTATCTATATAACAACTTTGTGATTTCAAAGTATAAGTGCAGTTTGACACAGAACAATGTTACAGTCACTATCCTGGGGTTCTGTAGCTATTATGTATTAATATGAAAAAATAACTAGAAAGTGTGTTTTGCATTTAAATGCAGATAGTTCCTCCAGCAGTTTATATTGTATGCTCCAGTAGAACAACTGGCCAGCAGAAAACTATCAGTCTGTTATACAAAGTAATGGAAAAAATTAATATTATATTTTAGGGGGCATTTTTACATTAGACAGAAGGATGAATACTGCAAAACCTCCAACTGCTAATTCCAGTTGATAGTCTAGCTATCTCTAAACATGACTCAAAAAACATTTTTGAGAAATAAAGCATGTTTCATATTCACCTTCTAAACTAAGAATTCAGGGAGCCAAATTACACTTTGAGGCAGGTTCTATTTATTTATTTAAACAGAAGACAGGGACAAATTATAAAGAACTATTTTTCTTTTTTTTCCTTTTTGTCTTTTAATTATCAGTTACAATATTATATTTGGACCCTGAGGTCTGATTTTTAAGGCATTTCTTCTCAGTTCACTCAGTTTTGTCCCCATAATTATTTGCAAGCGCAGTTCATGTAATTTTAGACCTCCAAGCACAGGTCTCAGAGATCTACATTTGGTAGCTATGATGGCTGTGGTTTGAAAAGAATGGCCAAAAAATAGGGGAGAGGGAGAATAAATTACAAGAACCACAGACATTGTTGCTGAATGTGGGCCCAGATTGAAGCCCCTTTACATGCACATAATGGAATAAACTCAACAGCAATTGAATTATAAACAGTGTTCCAAATATGTTAATGATCTGTTAGCAAAGATTTGAAACTTTTTTAGAGTACTGTAACTATAAGAGTGGCACTTTAAAAAAACCACATACATACAAAAACAGTTGCTGCTTAGCAGATATACTCTTTAGGAAGGCTTGCAATCTAGTTCAGATAAATACAGTGGTAGAGGAGATAAAGATTCAGAATGCAAAGGAAGCTGGTAATTTCTAACTTAAAAGACCATGTTAATACTTAATTATCTTTTGGCTCAGTTAATGGCATTCTAAATATTATTGTGCTTTATAGAGGCTCCTAAGGTTAATGAATTTCTCTCAAGTTTAATTGTACTCCATAAAGTACTTTCTAGACTTTCCAAATTTGCTGCAAGCTTATTTTCTTTATTCCATTGATTATGTTTAATGTTTCCTGAAAGCATAAAACACCAGAGATGTGAACATAGAAAAACAATTTTCCTCTTTACCCAAAAACTAATGCTGAGGGATAGAGGGAACAATTCTGCAGACCTCTTCTAGCCAAAGCATCCACTGATTTTTTTTTTTTAAAGGCCTGATTCTTGTTTGTACTAGAAGGCTCTTTTACACTGTTCTATTAAATTACACCATTTGCAAATGACCTTTATGCTGCCAGAGCAGTATAAAGAGGCCTTGGGTCAAGTGAGAATCAGATCCATTACGTGGGGAATTTTGAGAAAGTTCTCTAGTCCATGTGCAGGCAAAATTCCCATTTGAAATCAATATTAGGATTTAGTTCTAAAATTCTAAATAGTTATCCACCCTAGGCCATTTATTAAAATGCTCATTTTGGGTGGGATTTTGAAAGCATCTAAGTCACTTTGGAGCACAAGTACTGATGAAAATCAATTGGTCTTGAATGCCTTAGTGGTTTAGGCACTATTGGAAATTTCACTCATGTATTGTTTTATCAGGAGAATCTCCTATTGTCATTTCCAAGGGGATCCTGGAAGAAACAAGAATGCCAGCAAAAACACTTCTCTTTTATATTTTAGCTTTGCATGTTACCTTTAAATGAAGAATTCCCTTTTTCAGTAATGTCTCTACAGAAACACAATATATTTGCATACACCAGTGCCAGCCTATTGCTGTTCTAACTTAATTTCTCAACATTAGCTTTGGAGGAGGGTGCAACTGAACCTGGGAAGAATTTGTCTGTTTTATTTTACTTTTGTTTTTTAAAGTCATTGTTTGTACTGAGTTATGCATCTGCATCCTAAGACCTCTTGCCACTGAGCAAGGGCCAGATGGATGGTGGATAATCTTACACTGCTTATGAAAGAATTGGTACTGAGGCTCATTGCCCTATCTGAGGTATTGATGGCATTGAGCACCAGGAAAGTACAATGGCTCTTGTAGTCTAGCTCCTGTGACACCTTTGAAAGGGTGAAGTGTGCTCTCTCACTTAAAGGAGGTAAAGACCTGTGTAGAAGGAGGTGGACATTGGCCCACTCCTCTCTGCCTCTTCCTGACCACATTAATGGGTCTATTGGCATGGTTAGTGATATGCTTGCATAGTCTGTATGGTCTCTGAGCCCAAGTAGTGTGACTTTTACCAATGTACCTATTATACAGTAATACAGTATTATAAGTAGTGTGACTACTGTACTACTACTGTACTCCTATAAATACAGTATACAGTATTATAAGTAGTGTGACTACTGTACTACTATAAATACAATATACAGTATATTATAAGTAGTGTGACTTTTACCTATGTACCTATTATATCGGGCTCAAGAAGAGAAGTTCTTTTTATCCTCTTCTATCATTAAGGCCCTGGTTTAGAAAAAAAACCCACTTTGTTTATGCTTAAGTTTTGGACAGCTGCCATGGGAATTGTGAATAGTGCATCTTGGGATTCGTCAGTTTTGAAGTTCTCCTGCTGATAATAGCTCATCTTAATTAATTTACCTCTTAGAGTTGGTATGGCAACTTCTACCTTCTCATGTTTTTTGTGTGTATATATATCTTCCTACTGTATGTTCCATTCTATGCATCTGATGAAGTGGGCTGTAGCCCACAAAGGTTATGCTCAAATAAATTTCTTAGTCTTTTAGGTGCCACAAGTACTCCTCGTTCTTTTTGCAGGTACAGACTAACACATCTGCTACTCTGAAACTTGAAAAATGTATGACCTAGATTATATGATGGGGACTGGACTTTAATTCTAGGGGGTTGGACTTGATGATCTGTGAGGTCTCTTCCAGTTCTATGATCCTGCCACAGCTTCCTTTAGGGTTTGTCCCCACTCATTGCATCATTTGTAACTATAGATTACAAGCCCCTCAGGACAGGGACCGTGCCCTTTTCTTTGTCCGAAAAATGCTCTGTGTACTTCTGGCCATGGTAAAATTATTATTAATAAAATAGAACAGTCATTATGTTTGCTGTTGTTCTTCGTGTGTGTCTTGAAGTTTAGATGCACTTTTGCTCTCACTTTTCAGTAGCGATTTTGTATTAACAGCAACACTAGCAGCTGGTTATTGTAAATTTCATGGATAACAATTACTTTATTTTAAATGACCTGAGAACAGGTTACACTCTGCTCTGAGATATGCCAGTGTAAATCTGAATTACCACTGGTGTCAGAAGAACTATCCCAGATTTAAAATGAGAGCTTCTTATCTTGGTGTCTGAGAGTAAGTGGACATTGGAAAGGGATGAAAAAAAGTATTTAGGTAAATTATGTAAATCAGCCTGGCAATCCACCTATATTAGTTTCAATTATCTTCACCTTTATCAGGCCTCCTCAGCTTTAGAAAACCAAAGTTAGGGCCAGTTTCTGGTTTCCCATGCAGAGAAGTAACTTACTATAGAAATAGTACCTCTAAAAGGTAATACTCAAAATGAGTAAGGATAGCAGAATCGGATGCCATAATGAGCCAGGTTCTGCAGTCAGTTACAGAAATGCAACCTAATTAAAATCTATGGGACATAAGGGCTCAATTCAATGCCCACTGAGGTGAATTAAAGATTCCCATTGACTTCAAAAGGAATTACTGCATTCTTAATTAAACAAAATTAGTCACCTGTTCAGGATAAAGGATAGTTAAATTTAATTTTCAGTCATTGCTAAGAATCATTCTTATAGAGGTTCCCTCTTTTCTAAGTCATACTGAAGCTAATCACCTCTAGTTTCTTCCTGAAGTACCTTTGTAAGAATAGAAATTAAATAGCAGGACACCAAAAAGCAGATGACCCTCCTTTTTTCTTTCATTTAATATATTAAATCATTACAACTACAGGATCAATAGTATTTTTATTGAGGCACATTTTAAAAATCCTTTTGGTGTCTTGACTTTAGTGGAAGAAGACATTTTCTTGTTACAGCGTCCCTTTCATTTTGGTGCAAAACCCCCATTGATGCCAATTGGAATTCCATGTGTACAATGAATGTAGAATGTACCCTAAGAATCTTACTGACAGAAAAAATAGTTCTTCTTCCTAGTCATGTTTATCTTCACAACATCTAAACTATGTCAGATTTTCATACAACCCTCAAACACTTTTTAAAGTTTAGATTATTTTGGTAAATTTCCCACCCTTCACATTGCATGACTCCCTGACCATGTCACTCACCTTCAAGGGTGAGACATCTTTGTTGAGGAGACAAGTGCCTGTCTGGTGGAAACCATATATCTGTTCCCTTGACAATAAGCTGTTAGGAAGAAGTCTTTTCACCAATCTTTCATTTCCTCCCCTGATGACAGCAGTTGGATGGTAGAACTCAGTAACTATTCAGTTAAGTCCTGTTGACATTGTATTTTGTACTCCTTATGCTGCAGATCGCAGGAGATTTGTCTGGCCCTCACATCGGCCTTCTAAGTATCATGATTATCACTTGTGAAACTGACTTTATATAAAATAGAGAAGTAAAAGAGAAATGGCTCCTGTTCATTCAGGCCACAAAGAAAATAGTTGTCGAATCACTCACCCACTCTGTAGTGGTCAAGATTCACTGGAAGTAGGACATACTACCCTATTCAACTTCCCTGAATACTCTTTATTTATAAATGTATATTTACTTGATGTCAGTTACTTTCCAGCTCCCAGAAGACACCCTTGGGAAAGTCTCTCCTTTTTACATTCTCCTGTTGTATGCTATACGGACTACTGTTCCCAGGCTGCCAGGACATCTGAAAATAGTTGGGCTTTCTTAGGATTGCTACCTCAGTCCCACATTCCTCTCTGAAGCCGTACTATAAGAAAAATCTCCTAGAACCTCAATCTTCCAAATGCATAGCACACTTTATTATACCTTTTCTGTCCTACCCACTTTTCAGCTTATTCTCTTCCATTTCTCTCACACCCCTATCTCTTTCTTTGGGCCAGATCCAGCTCCAACTCAAGTCAATAGGAGTCTTTTCACTGACATCATAAGAAATTGGACAGGGCCTTTTGTATCCAGCTCTGCTGAATTTCTTTACCTTCCTGGACAGTATAGTCAATGAAGACATTGCAAAAAGCACTTTGTTTCTATCACTAATGGTACATATCAGCATATTCCTCTATTTGTACAGTGCATACAATACCATGGATTGTCACCAACTCTAGAACAATGGTACCTCTGTATAACATGACCTCACAGAACTCCATTTCCAAATCACTCACCTTCCCATACGTACAAGGCTCAGGATATCTGTGAAATAACTAAATTTAGCCAATTTCATAGAACATATAAAACAGTGGGCCACTTATGCCTCAGGGCTCTTGCTATTTGGGTTGCTCATTTTTTAGACGAGGACAGCGCATGGAGATTGCTAGCTTGAGTGACTGTCAAATGTAATAACATCATCTGTCTATACTTTCTGGAATGTGTTTCCCCTCTTCTTCTCCTTCTTCTTCCCACATGCAGAAACAAGATGTGACGCGAGTTGCAAGAGATAATCTAGATAAGACAATACCAAGTAACCATAATTTGACTCTTAGGCTGTTGATATTTTTCCACTTTATAAGTCAAATGTGCAGTTTGAGGACATCTCTGTACATTTACAGGAACCTGAAAACTAAGCAGAAAAGACACAAACAAAACAAAACATACCTAACTTGACAACACTGCATGGACATGAAGTAAATTTCTCCATATCAAACAAATGGGCAGCTTTAAATGGAAAATGTACATCTTGAAGAGCTTTGGTAGTAGAGTCATACATCAATGACAGTCTATTAATGAACAGTGCTTTAAACTTTGAGTTAGTGGGTGACAAATATCTCCATTCAGGGGGGAAAATCCTATTATAATTCTTTCTATTTTTATTACTATGTGCAGTGACTGCTGCCAAAGCTGGAAAGATGAACACAGTTCACCATTTTTAGCTGTTAACCACACTTAATAAGAACCATTAAACTTAGAGTGATGAGATTTTACTTCAAGAATGTGACAGCCCAGATAACTTAGTTTTGTTCTCTGCTTTTTTTAGCAGACTTTTTGTAGCTCTCTCCTCTCCACTCTCTTTTACCTACTGCATCCACTTTGAAACCTGTAATAGCTGTGTTTTAAAGTGATATGAGAAAAGATTTCAGAAGAGACACTTTGACTATATTTATATTTATTTATTTATCTATATTTATTTATATATATATATATATATATATAAAAATAGTATGCAGGGGTATTTTTCTTTGGCTTTCAAACATACATGATATAGACTAGATGTAAAAGTTTTAGTCACTTTTTAATTAGTTTTGCTTTAAAATACATATAATTTTGTATGAATTTATACATTATAGCAGAAAGACAACTTAGAAATATAAAATGCTAGGTCTGATTCATCACTCAGTCCAGTTCTTCACCAGCATCACTCCACTGATTTCAGTGGAATTACTCCTTATTGACTCAACTGACACAATTGCAAGTAAATGGACAATCAAGCCCACTATTTCCAAGGGTGTCTGGTAAGTTAACAGCCCAAGAGCACTAATGAAGATGCCAGTAACAAAACCTTGGGCCAATAACAGGTATACAGAAATACCCAGAGCCTCTCAACAGAAAAGCCAAATCTTGAATAGTCATGAAGGCAGACTCAGGCCTTCTGCATGGTGCTCCATGTAGACAGACCTGTGCCTATGCACAGCCCCATTGACTGTAATGGGACTCAGCTCCTCTAGCACTAGTTTCCACAGGCACAGATTGGTGCCTTATTCTCACACATAAAGATGGTCCCTCCACCTCAATATTGGGGGTGGGAGGGAGGGGCAGAAGGCAGAATGCACAGCCATTGCTTGGGCTGTACTGATTCTGTGGAGATAAATATTTAAATATTTTCTATCTGTCATGCACTAAAAATTCAGTTTAAAGTATTTTTAAAGTAACTATGTCATCTCATTCTCATGTTTCTAGATCTGTTTCTAGAGTATAACATATAGTCAATAGAATTTAAGCATAGGATTAACTTTAAGCATGTTTTTAAGTACTGTCCTGAATGGGGATAGACATAAGCATATGCATAAGTGCTTTCCTCAATCAGGACCAAAGTTCACATAAAACATGTCTATCAACAGCAATATTCAGTTAGAAATTAATGTTTCTTATAGTAACTGTATACATTAGTATAATAGTTCAGAAAAAAAACCTTTCGCCTAGTTTTGTATTTATATCTGTTAGATGCTATTTAAAATTCAGGCTCAAAAAGAAAAAAATAAAATGTATCCAGTCTATAAACTTTGCATCACACAACTAAAGCATTATTTTATTATTTCTGCTTTTCCGGAAGCTTTACATTTCCTGACTGATCTGCTGTGGACACCTTGAATTATTTATTTTGCTCAGTCACTTCATGTTAGGAGTCAGGTAGCATAACAAAATATGACTGATTCAATTGAAAACTTCAAAAAAGATTGTTCGCTAAAATAATGTGGTTAAAGCAACTATGCTTTGGTTTAGTAAACTATTTCAGTCACACTGGTTTGATGCTATCTTTTGTTTGCTCAGTCGATGTGGTGCCTCTATTATACTCCTGGATGATAATCATGTCATATTTTTCTTGTGATATCACTGAGTTAGAAAATAAAATGTGGGAAATTGTAGTTTTGCACTAATACTTATATTATTTTTACCTTATTATGTGGAGACAAAGTACATAATAAAATGTCTGAAACAACAAGCTTATATAAAGTTAGCACGCTGTAGACATGGTTCCATCTTCTACTGTTAAATTGCTCAGAAGTGACAAAACAAATAGTATCAAAAATAGAGGATTTTGAAAACTCTTATGATATGGACAGCAATGAATTTTATTTTAGCTAATTAGTGTTAAAGGATTTGGGTAGAAAAGCAAATCTCTTGGTTAAATTTCATGAGTACCACACATCTGATAAATTCCAGTGTTATTTTTTGGTCCTGACTATTAATTTAGTGTAATATTCTATTTATATATCTCTACTAATGGGGTCTGATCCAAAGGACAATATAATGTTCCACTTACTTCAATGGTTTTGGGGCAGGCTTATAAACCGTACTTACTACCTCATAAATCTTACCCACTAGCTCATATTCTATGTATCTTGTGAAACATCCTTATGTTGGCTTCAGCACATGTAAATTATTCCAAATCTTGTGTGCATTTGCTGAAAAACAAGTGAGTGTAGGGAGCAGGTCTAATTAGGGTAAACTGGCTTCTCCAAGAGCCAAGCAAAATGCTGACATTGCTCGATCGATTGCTATGAAAGGGAACTTGGCTAAATAACTGGCAGCTCTCTTCTAGTCCAAGAAAGCTTGGGGGCTTTTAGAAAGCCCCCGGCGTTACCCAGGGTTTTTTCAACCCAAAGCTCTTGGCAACTTTTACTCTGTGTAAGGTGGTGTCAGGAAATAAACCAGGGGAGATACAGCTGTCCGGCCAACAGATGACTGGCACAAATAGGACAACACAAGAGTGCTTTTACTTAAAGCTACACTTTACTTGGACTCAAGAACTTACAAGCGTCCACAACAGGTTAGTAAAACACTCCCCACGCTTGATAATTACTGAAGCTGAGTGCGGCTCTGAAGTGGCAGAGCTGCAGCCCATCTGTTGTTGGGGAACACAAGATGCATCCAGAGGGAGAGTCCCCCTACTGCCATCTTTTCTGCCTTATTTATATATTAGTAATCCAATGACATGTAACCTACAGAATACTTGTTAAGCAAACAATTTGAAAGGTGAAGCAGGAGGTTTTGACTAACCAGGTGTGTTTCTTCCAGAGTTTGCATGCCTTAAGGACCCTAAAATGCATGTATCAGCAATTTCAACACAATTCTTATCAGGAAGGATGTGGGAGCAAGCTCCTCTTTCTATGGCACTCCAAACCTCCTCCCCTCCTGACTTGATTAAGCTTAGGCTGCTGCATGGCCAATTTACGGCCTGCTGACTTGGCTGTTTTTAACAATAAGCCATAATGGTTTAAGGCACTTTACTGGTTTGCCCAAATCTCTCCATATGCCTGACCATATTTGCATATACTGTATAGAAATATTGATGTGTAGATATGCTGGTTGTAATGTTTCATTCTGTGCTAGCCATAAGAAATACTAATGACGAGTGTGCTACTTCAGTCCACGCTGAGCCTTCAGGCTGTGTCTACCTTGTGCCAATGAATGGCTCAGGGAATCTCTGCTGGGCCACTTCAGAGCGCTCTGTCCATCTTCAACAGGAGTTGGAAAAGAAAAGCTAGAATTTAGCCTCATGGCTGAGGCATGTAAGGGAAAGCATTTCTGGGTTAGATTTACAGTCGTTTCAAAACTAGCGTTTTTGTGAGGATGCATGTTCATGAAGTGACTCCTTGCAAAGACATAAAGCCATCATGGTGTGGAAGGATCTGTGAAAGTTTCTTCCTATGTCCATCCAAATCTGCAACACTTCTGTTTTTGCTGCATTTTTTTTTTTTTTAGTTTAGTTTACATTAACTCTGATCAAGAGTCCTTTATCCTTCCACAAGAAGAATGTGGTGACTTTTCTGATTTGAATGGTTCTTTACAAGGGACTAGACTACCTTTAATTCACTTATGATCTATATTCAAATCTGATTTCAGGTCTCCAGAGTAGTATGCTGTACTTACCCATTTGGTACCCGGTCTTCAGGGTACCTCTTTGCTAAACGTGTGGGTTGTAAAATCAAATACAACAAATACAAAGTCACATTCAGCAATGTATGTTACACAGTTTTATATGTCCCTTTGACTGTTAACAGACTGTGAAACTGATATTCACAGACATTCATCTGTTTCTGGAAATACTAGGCAAATTTATTCTATGGCCTTACCCTAGGGATAAATTTGTCCCATTAAAATTCATATGAACAGTTAGATGAACAGAGCAATTGCTGCTATATGTTTTAATTAAACAGGTCAATGCTTAAACTATATCCCCGTGCTGACTTTATTCTTATTGGACTCCTTATGTCTTTATTTCCTCAATTGTTCATAAGTTACACAAAATAGAAAAATGTGCATCTATTCAAAAATAGAATTCATTGAAATGGTAAGTTGACATATCCAGTAATAGCTCACTGAAATTTATGGTCAGTTGAAAAGGGCATCCAGAACAACATCTTGGATCTTACCACTTATCCTTGATGCCCAGTTCAGTCAAGGATGTTGAGTAATCAGAAATGGTAATAGCAGGGAACCTGTACATTACCAGGTTGGACAAAATGCTTGCAGAGATGTTGCCTGATTTAAGGCGATTAATATTATTATTTTATATACTATTGGTGTTATTAATCTGATCAGAAGATTAGTGTCCCAGAATCAAGCTACACAGCTTTTGCAAGGACCCTTGGGATGTATGACAAGGACTATAACACTGAGATAAGTGTAGCCTTAAAGACTTCTATTAAGACAAATGGAATAGTAATCAAACAGTAAAATAATCAGTTACAAAGGCAGTAATATTGTTCTAAAGATGCATGTGATATTATGCACTATGAAGTTTTTGATTAATATACTCGCACCCTTCCCTGATAACCCAGTGACAAGAGACAAAGGACCAGCCTTGCCTCTGACATGCCAAGAGAGTTCAGGTCCAGGTTCTTCAATTCTGGAGTGGCAGGTGCAGAGTTTAGGAGAAACTAAAGAGCTAAGAGCTATAGAAGACTAAAGAAGCTAACTTAGAGCTTTACTTAACTAATTGACTTTAAACTTACAGTTAAGAACTAACAGACTAATAAACAAAGAACTAAGAAACCTCCTTGGCATGGTCACCCTGTCATAGAACTTGAACACTTAAGCCCTCCTTCTGTGTCCAAACTTTAGTTTTCTCTCCCACAAAAAGACATGGTACACTTACTCCATCGGCTGCTATGTTTGTATGTATTGTTGACTTATACATATATATTAAAGATATTGGCAACCTATGTGTTTAATCAAAATAGCTCAAATGTTGAATATTCAAAACGAGCTTATTTCAGACAAGAATTATTCACATAGATTATTTGGAGGAACAACACATTTGAGGAAACCACAGTGTAATTGCTGTAAATTCGTTCAATGAATTTCATTACTTTTGGTTTACAAATTATTTGTTATGAATTGTTTGCAGTTCAGTTTGGGAAACAGTAATGCTCTTTCGGGTTGGTTGCTTTCTGTGAAACTGGTGTAAATGAAATTTTCCTCTCTTTTGATGCAACATTTTTCATACAAGTCTAATTTTAATCAATCCTAATTTCAATCAAGGTTATTACTTAACTGTACTTAACAACTTAAAACTCAATGGCAGCTGCCTTCTTTTCAATTAAGAAATTACAAAAAATCTTTTGTTTTACACTTTAATGCTCTCTGTTATCTTGCCAAAGCCAATTACTCCATAGATACCATGTCAGCAAAGACTGAATCATTCTGCCATGGACATTTGCTCTCCAGCAGATATTACCTGATAGCACACTCAGACAATTATTTCCTTCAGACTAAATGATGGATGGCTTAGCTTGTGGTGGGTTCACAAGGTCATGTCTGTTCGAGTGGGTGTACTCTCATGCACCGGGTATGTGAAGCATAACTATAAATTATACAGTGCTTCTTATATATAGGCACTGTCTTTTAGACAATGTGCAACAGTGTTCTTGTCATTGAAAAAGATTCCTGAGTTCCTTTTGCTGATATCTGCAGATAGAATATTGTAAAAGAGCCAGAGATTGTGTGTATCACTATTTCTTGAGGCTATATCATCTTCACAACTTGCTAAAGGACACAAAGTGCCCCCACCCCGCACCTTATATCTCTGACTATTCAGTTAAAGAAACTAAAATTGCATTTCCAACCATAGTGGGGGAAAGAAGGAAGCAGAAGCAGAAATTACATATTCACCAGCTAGACCACTGACTGAGAATGTGCAGGGAGATTAAGGCCTGGCCAACACTACAAAATTTTGCTGGCATAATTATTTTGGTCAGGGGTGTGGAAAAAAAACCCCAAACACTCCCTAACCAGTACAGCTGTGACACAAATAAAAACCCTATGTAACTGCAGCACTGCCAACAGAGGAATACCTCTGTTGACATAGATAATGCTGTTTGTGGAGGTGGTGTAATGATTCCAGTAGTTAAGAACTAACAGACTAATAAACAAAGAACTAAGAAGCCGCCTTGGCATAGTCACCCTTCTCACAAAGCTTGAACACTTAAGCCCTTCTTCTGTGTCCAAACTTAGTTTTCTCACCCACAAAACAACAGGGTACACTTACTCCATAGGCTGGTATGTTTGTATGTATTGATGACTTATTGAATACATATTAAAGACATCTGCTCATTCTCATGTGTTGTTACTTCTGTCCTAACCAGTTATTTTGGTTATTTTTAAGTTCTTTGTGTTGTTCCTGTTAAGTTTTAAAGAGGGTATGAACTTAGGTAGCCTCCTATACCATCTGCTTCAACTCATCCTTTACCTATCTATGTTAAAGGTTTACAACCGTATATTAAGCTTTATGCACAGGCTGCAGGTGGAAAATCTGGGATGCTAGCTCCCGGCTCTGCCCATGGCCCCCTCCAAGGGCCAGAGCTCTTCCACTCTCTCCACAGTCTAAGTCCCAAGACCCACTGCCCCCCAATCCCCGCCAGAGCAACAAGTCTCCCCACCCAGACTGGAGGAGCCGTGAGTGTCATTCCCTCCCCGAAACTGGAAGAGCCCAGGGCCAGTTGCAGTCATGCCACACCTCTCCTCTCCACCCCTCCCCAGACCTCAAGCTGCACAGGAAAAGCCACAGGACCTCTTACCAAAGAGGAACCTGAGCTTTTGATATGCCCTATGAAGGTTCTGGGGCTGATAAAGGAGGTTCTGTTGTCATCATGGACAGGTCTGACTACCAAAAGGAGGATGCCAGACAACTCTCCAATACCAAATTCTACTGGCCACTTTCCTCAGATCTCACTGAGGAATACACTAAGAAACAGCACCATCTACTCAGGACACTCCCTACACTAACACAGGAACAAATCAACATACCCTTAGCACCCTGACTGGGGTTATACTATATACTACGCAAGATCCACAAACCTGGAAATCCTAGACGCCCCATGATCTTGGGCATTGGTGCTCTCAGTGAAGGACTGCCCAGATATGTGGGCTCTCTACTCAGACCTTCTGCCACCAGCACTCCCAGCTATCTCCATGACACCACTGATTTCCTGAGAAAGCTACAATGCATTGGTTAATCTACCAGAAAACACCATCCTAGCCACCATGGATATAGAGGCTCTCTACACAAACATCCCACACACAGATAGACTACAAGCATCAGAAACAGTATCCCTGATCATGCCAGGGATACTGTGCATCAGGAACAGTACAAGCATCAGGAACAGTATCCCCGATGATGCCACAGCTCAACTGGTTGCTGAGCTCTGTGACTTTATCCTCACACACAATTATTTCAAATTTGGTGACTATATATGCCTCCAGACCAGTGGCACCACTATGGGCACCCGCATGGCCCCCACAATATGCCAACATTTTTATGGCTGACCTGGAACAATGCTTCCTCAGCTCTCATCCACTCATGCCCCTTCTCTACCTATGAAACATTGATGACAGCTTCATCATTTGGACCCATGGGAAGGAAACTCTGGAAGAATTCCACCACGATTTTAACAGCTTCCACCCCACCATACACCTCAGCTTGGACCAATCTACATGGCAGGTCCACTTCCTAGACACCACGGTGCAAATAAATGATGGTCACATCAATACCACCCTATGCCAAAAACCCACCAACCACTATGCCTACCTTTATGCCTCTAGCTTCCCTTCCGGACGCACCACTTGATCCATTGTCTACAGCCAAGTGCTGAGGTACAACCGAAATTGCTCCAACCCCTCAGACAGAGACCAACACCTACAAGATCTTCACCAAGCATTCTCAAAACTACGCTACCCACATAAGGAAACAGATCATCAGAGCCAGACATACTCAGAAGCCTCCTGCTGCGAGACAAGCCCAAGAAAGAAACCAGCTGAACACCACTGGCCATCACCTACAATTTTCAGCTAAAACCTCTCCAACACATCATCAGTGATCTACAACCCATCCTGGATAATGATCCCTCAATCTCAAAGGCCTTGAGAGGCAGGCCAGTCCTTGCCCACAGACAACCCACCAACCTGAAGCATATTCTCACCAACAACTACACACTCCACCGTAGCAACTGTAACTCAGGAACCAATCCTTGTAACAAACCTTGATGCCAACTCTGCCCACATATCTACACCAGCAACACCATCACAGGACCTAACCAGGTGAGTCACACCGTCACCGGTTCATTCACCTGCATGTCCAACAATGTAATATACGTCATCATGTGCCAGCAATGCCCCTCCGCTATGTACATCGGCCAAACTGAACAGTCCCTACGTAAAAGGATAAATGGACACAAATAAGATATTAGGAATGGCAATACACAAAAACCTGTAGGAGAACATTTCAATCTCCCTGGACACACAATAGCAGATTTAAAGGTAGCCATCCTGCAGCAAAAAAACTTCAGGACCAGACTGCAAAGAGAACTGCTGAGCTTCAGTTCATTTGCAAATTTGACACCACCAGCTCAGGATTAAACAAAGACTGTGAATGGCTAGCCAACTACAAAAACAGTTTCTCCTCCCTTGGTGTTCAGACCTGCAGATCAACTGCTAGAAGAGAGCCTCATCCTTCCTGATTGAACTAACCTCGTTATCTCTAGCCTGATTCTTGCCTGCATATTTATACCTGCCTCTGGAAACTTATACTGCATGCATCCGATGAAGTGGGTATTTACCCACGAAAGCTTATACTCCGATACATCTGTTAGTCTATAGGGTGCCAGAGGACTCTTTGTCTCTTTTGCAGATCCAGACTAACACGACTACCCCTCTGATACTCAATCTTTATTCTGTTCTTAGTAAGTGCTGTTGATGTCTGAGAAAAAGATAAATCTGCTGACCCTAAAGATAAATCTTTCTTTCTGCTAGCTGCTTCCATTAATTGATATTTCTCTAGAACTATAATACTATACAATGATAATTAATGTGCTGCCTGAAATAGGTTCTGAGTCTAACTTTACAACCATAGTATTACCTATTGTATCAATTGGCAGCATAACCTCATCAAAGATTTGATCCAAAGCCCATTGATTTACACTGAATCTTCTTTCATTGGGCTTTGGATCAAATTCTAAATAATTACGATAGTTATGGTTGGTTAATTTGAAGAATAAATCTAAAGCCAGGTCAAAATCTCTCATGCCCGATCCCTGTAGCATTTTTCTATTTCTTCTTTTGTGGAGTTCTCCTGTATCCAGGTCAGTAGCCCAAACACTTATATTTCTCTCTCTCTCTCTCTCATATAAAAGATAAAAAAAATTCTGTTTCCCTTTGTTTTTTTTTCCTTTGTCATAGGATCACTGGGGTTGTATTCATATTAAGCCACCTTTGCTCTCTGAACCCACACAAGTTTAGAGCAAGAGTCAATTTTAATCTCCAAATATTTAATTACATATAATATGGTTGCTAGGATTTCATCACTCTCTGTTTGTTGTAATGACTTTGGGGTTGAATGAATTTCACAGGCATCAGTAGCTATAAACATTATCAATTATATCGTAGAAAGCTGACCAGGTGTCACTCTCTGTGCTGAGATTTTCAATTACATTTTAAAGAGGTGGGGAAGGAGTGGGAATTATCACAATACAATGATGGAGTCAGGATCTCACTAGCCATGCATTTGAGAGCAAAAAATGTAAGTTCAGTAGTTTTAGACCTAGTCCGTGGGAAGGAGGTCTCCCTAAGAAAATGATCAGCAGACATCGAAAGTCTTTCTAAATAAGTAAATATATTCATCATCTGATAGCCACGAGGTAGCTAGGAGAATGGGCTCCATAAAGAGAGAGTGTTCCAGGAAAGGGCAGAAAGTGAGACGTGAGATGATACACTCTTCATCAAAGGGCTGGTTATTTGGCGGCTGATAAGTAAGTCAGTAAGCAAGATGTGAATTGGTAATTGATTTTCTAGTTATGACACCCTCCCCTCACAGATGTATGCTAATCCTAGCCCATGGAAAGTCAAGGGTAAACTTATAAACAATTGTTACTGTTAAGTACTAATTACTGTTTTTTTTTTGCTTTAAATCTGCAGGAATGTACCTGTTGGTCAACTGGGAGAGTTGCTACCTCATTCCCCTGGACTGCAAAATTAGGACTTAACCTATACATGTTAGTAGGCATAGTTTGGTCAGCATATTGCTGTGTGTCAGCAATGTGTTAATCTGGGCCATGAATGGAGCCATTATGTAATCTTTTAGACCATTGGCTTATTGTGCTTATCATGTCTTGCTGCTGGAGCCTACCCAAGGGCTTGAGTAAACTCATCCCCATTGCTTCTCTCCAGGCAATAAGCACCATATATAATCTATTGTAATTAATAGTTCCTCAGTGCCTCTGAGCCTAATAAGCAAAGTGACTCCCCACCAGTGCTGTGAGTAATAAACTCCTGTGCTTGATTCTCCATGATGTGGATTTTAGCCCTTCACTAAGACATTTTTTTCTGGGTTATTTTGGTCAGTTTAACTTTAGGTCTGTTAAAGCAGCAGTCTTTCGTGTTAAATACTTTTTCTCTCTACTTTTCAGCTAATCTTGTTTTATAAAGAATGTGCCTAAGTGGGCTGCTCACACAGTTCTGTCTCTGAAGGCACTAACATGACAGAAACCCCCAAAAGGCACCAACAGTTGAAGGAAGAAGTTCTGAAACCTGGGATACTTCACTCTAGTATAAGTTCAAAAGCCTGGATAGAAGATCCTCTCCTAGTAAAGTGGGTTGCAAAGCACCAAAGGTAGGGAGCAATCAAGTGGAGCAGCTGAAAGCCAAATAAGAGAAAGAGGTGAATATAATAAGCCTGTAGCTAGCGAGAGATTGGTACTTTCCACACAGTGCCAACACTTGTATAACTAGGTGATGAAAGCACTCACCTGAGAGGTGGCGGATTCTAGTTCAAATCCTGTCTCCCCCTTCCATCCCAGTTGAATCTCTCTCACATCTCCCCATCTCATCTCAGGTGCATACCTTAACCAATAGGCTCAACATTATGAGGGAGGTCCAGATCTCCAGCATAGGTACCTTATCCAAGAGAGGGTTTGCAGATGAGAATCACAAGCATAATGAGGCACCCCTCTACAGCCCTGGCTTAGGATCTTATCTCTGAGATGGTGTAGGACTTAGGATGCACTTCTGGGCTTGGCACCTTCCATGGGCTTGCTTAGATGAGGAGCTGCCTAGCATGCTGGCTTTTGTAATCACACTCTGAGCCACCTAGCTCTTTCCATTATTTTTATGGGGAGCCTAGACATCGAACTAAGGCTTTTGCAAATCTCTGTGATTTTTCTAGGCACCTAAACGTTAGACACGGCGTCACTCAGCTTTGCCATGCCCAAGTTCCTTTGTGAATCCACTTGTCTTTCATTTACAAAGGAGTAGCAGGGTTTGATGATGTTTTATGCTCTAACAAAGGAGCCACTAAACCTACTCAACTCTTTGATGCTCACTTTAAGTTGCAGTATTTCATGGTCTTACAAGAGGACCTAATGAGCTTTTAGTTTTATAGTCATTTCAGTGTAGTAAAGTGTCCTAAAGCCTTATACAAAAAACTAACATTCAGTAATTCTTTCAGCATGAGAACCTAACAATTACTTTGACAAGCTGAAAGACTGAAATAGGACTTTCTGTAAAAGTAAAGTTGAGGCATTGCAAAATTTTACCTTCCCTGGCAATTTGGTTGCTAGGCACAGACAAGACACTAAAAGAATAAGGAACAGGCTCTGTCACGTGAATGAATTCCTTGATTTTATATTTTAAAATTCCTCCTGTGCAACACTGAAATTCTGTATCCTGGGGGAACACTCTGCACCCATGTTCATCCTTATAGTACAACTGTGTGATATCCACTGAAACTGTGAAAGCACAAGCCAAAGAGCTGAATTCACCAGAAGGGGTTATCCAGGTACTAAATACTAAAGCATACAGCCAAATGTTTCAAACCAGAAAGTGGAACTACTCACTATGAAGGAGGAATTTCTGACTGGGTACAGACAGTTATGTGGAAACTATGGCTCACTGCATGACCCCAGAAATGTGTTTTCTTTAGTAAACTCTTTCATAAATGTGGGAAAAATAATCAAACAGCTGCAAATCCCAAATGCAGGAAAGTCAATTGTATTCAGTTAAAGACAATCTGGTTAAAGAGTTTTTCATAGACATACTGGGATCTACCAAGCCTGATGAGAGGGACTGGATACTGCCTATCACAGTGAATGGAATAATTATGCCACTGAAACTGGACATAGTTGTCCAGGTTAATATTCTGACTGAACAAGAATATGAGAGACTAAAAATAAGAGCAAAACTGGGACCAACAAAATAAAAGTAATTGGTTATTCTGGAAAAAAAATTACCAGGGAAGGGGAGGTGCAGCAACCATAAAAATCACCATGTACAGGCTCCTGTTCATTGCAGTGCGAGGGAATGGGACACCAGTTTTAGGCCTGATTGCATGTGAGAAATTCAATCTGGTAAAACAGATGCTTTCACTGCAAGATCGCACTGAACCTGGCTATGAGGCATTGTTTTGGGAATATCATGATCTGTGTCAAGGGTTGGATTGCTTGCAGGGTGAACATACAAACTGGATAAACAAGCAAGTCCATCCAGTTATCCATCCACATAGTAAAGTGCCATTTGCACTCTGTGATAAACTCAAGGCTAAGCTTACAAGGATGGAAGCAATGCAAATAATACAAAAAATTGAGGAGCCAACAGAATGGGTGAGCTCCCTCATCACTGTGGAGAAAAGTAATGGCCAGCTACAAAAATGCTTAGACCCCAGAGACCTCAACAAGGCTATATAAAAAGAGAACATTTCAAACCTCCAACCAAAGAAGAGATTCTGACTCAGTTTGCAAATCATCAATATTTGGATGCATCCTCAGGTTTTTGGTGGCTAAAATTACCTGAAGAAAGCCAAAGCAATGCACATTTAATACCGTGTTTGGAAGATATAGATTCTCATGCTTACCCTTCATCACAGCTTCAGCACAGAAAGTGCACCACAAAACCATACATGTAGTTATGAACCTATTAATGGTGTTGACACCTCAGTAGATTATGTTATCATCTGGGGCTCAACAAAAGAGGAGTATGATAGTAGACTTCAGGAAGTCTTGGGGCCAGGATCGGGCTCTGGCTCTAGGAGGGTGCGGGGACGCTGGGTAGAGGGGGCGTGGACATGGTTAAGCAGGCATATGACATAAAAAGTCTGCGGACCTCTGACTTTCAGCATCCCCACTGAGTGTTTCAGTGCCAATGGCTTTATACAAATCACCATAATTGTCAAAAGTCATTTTTCCTAAGGTTCTTTACTGTCTGTATAGACCTTTTCACAAATCCTTTTGATTGGGGGTAATTTGGATCTGATGTTTTGTGATGAAAATCCCAATTTATGGCAAATTGCCTAGAATCTGCACTGGAAAATTGTGGTCCATTATTGCTGAAGACTTCATCTGGAATTCCATGTCTGGAGAAGTACACCAATAATGGCTGGAAAATAGCTATTCTTCAACTCAGCTGTTAATGGGAAGAAGGATGAGGTCGAATTTGCCCATTACTGATAACTTGCTGAAATCTCATAACAATGAAAACATATGGAAAATTAAAGAAAATCAGAAGTGGAAGCAGCAATATTATTTTGAGAAAAAGGCCCATGATCTCCCATCTCTTAATCCAGGTAATATTCTGCTTGAGGAATCACACTTCTAATCTTGGGGCCAAAGGGGTACCATTAAAGAACTGCTGCATCTAAGGTTTTATGTAGTCCAGACAAACTGGGAGATGCATTCCAGTGTAACTGAAGAGATTTATGAGTAATCCCAAAAAGTTCCAACACATTGACATTAGATGTGGACTCTCACATTTCCCATCTGACTATTCCTTTATCAACACACAAAGGAGAAACTGCTAAGGAACAAGAGAACAGCTCAGATTCTAAAGAAAAACTGATACTGAGAAGATCAGAGCGGGACATTAAACGTCCTGAAAGACTCAGAGCCTTGCTAATTTGCCTGGAGAAAGGGTATTTGAGGAAAGTGAATGGTAAAGACTCACTTAAGAATGATGTGTTGGTAACCTCTCTTTTCTAGCTAGTTGATACATTTGGTTTATGGAAATATACTTCATGACTGAGAATCTAATGCATGTGTGATTAGATGGCTGTTAGCTTTTTTTTATATATATATATATGTATATAGATATTAATTGTTTTTTCTTTAAAAGGGAAGGTGTAGAGATATGGTTCTAGAAGACTATAATTTAGAGATGCTCTCTCCTAAGGGACAGTATTATGAACATAGGAATTTTGGGATATACTGTGGAAATGGGGGTTGGGAACACCACATGGCTGTGTGCAGCTGTTCACCAGAGATGCTCTCTAGTTTGTTTTATTAAAGATTTTTATATCTTTTGCATTCACTGGTTTGTTATTTAATGAACACCAAGATCGTTACAGTTTTGGTTCAAGAATATTAGAGAGACAGGATGGGTGAGGTAACATTTTTATTGGACTAACTTCTGTTGTGAGAGAGAGAAGCTTCTGAGCTTACATAAAGCAGCTCTTCATCAGGTCTGAGAAACATACTCAGTGTCACAGCTAAATACAAATGGAACAGATTGTTTAGCATAACTAATTCCAATCTGTTCTGCCTTGTGTTTAGCTGTGACATTCAGAGCGTAATAATGAAATAATTTTATTTATTAGTCCAATACAAGATATTACCTCAACCACGTTGTCGCTTTATTTTATAATAGGCATGTCCAGTTCAGAACCTGTCACATTTATATTCATAACTAACCTTTTTCAAATGAGGGTGTATGATTACCAGTTCTCTTCTCTTTGTGTACCCTGCAGGCTTTGTGGATGTTTGGAAGCATTTTATAGGAATGGGTGCCCATAATGCTTGAAAAGATCTTCCAGGCTCTTTGAAATGAATACCCATGTCTACTGCCAATTATCATTAAGGGCTACTGTATGACATGGAACTACACACCCTGGAAGGAACATGAGACCCCATTTATATTCTGGCACAGGCTAGTCTGCATGTAGAAGTAAGTGGATGCTGTGGGTCTATCTGCCTTTCTCCCCAACTATGCTCCAAAATAGGTGGGCAAAGAGTAGACAATGAAGGTAGGAAGAGATAGAAGCCTGGCTTTTGTCTGCCGAGCATATTCTCCTTGGAATTTGGCAACATTCAAGTCAAAGAGAGTTTTGCTATTGACTTTTATGGGGCCAGGGTTTCACACCCTGACATTAAACTTGTGAATACATCTGGTCAGAAAATAGGGTTTTTCCCCCTAAAATAATTTCAATGGCAATGATTTGTGTGATGTTGCACCACATAATGCTTTAGAAAAATATGCTTATGAGTGTAAATATGATATAACTGGAATATGGTTTATGACAGATATGCCATGTAACATATCTCTGCAAAGTTATGATCTATTGAATATATTAATATATATATTAATGCATGTATCATTTTTATATCTGAAGTTATGAGTGTTGGCTCTATGCTTGTATTTAAAGTGTTTGCTGTAGGAAGCACATAAGACAGATTTAGTCAATGTAGAGATAAGGGGTTATTCAAGTAATTGAGAGTACTTAACTAACAATGGACTTCAGGAGACACCAATCCACACTTGCACTTTCCTGGGAATGTTCAAACTATCATGAAAACAATGGCATTGACCTGCAAAAAGTTGAATAATTCATAGACATGTGACATGCCCAGGTGGTTAGAGATCCCATCTTGTGGCTGTGATGTTGCACAAGACAGAACTTATAAAAAATCCTGAAAACTGCTCCATTTTGTCTTCATCTGGCTCAGAAGATAGTCTCTCCACCCTAAAGAGATGCCTGAAAGAAACTGGCACAAAGGACAGTAGCTAGGTGGTGTGAGTGATTGCTGGACCCAGACTAAAAGGAGTCTAGTCTGTAAAAGAAGCTTATTGGAACATCTTTGAGGGTGAGAGTCACCTGCATTTAGTTTCCTACTGTATTAGGCTTAGACTTGCATGGTTTATTTTATTTTGCCTGGTAACTTACTTTGTTCTGTTATTACTTGGAACCACTTAAATCATACTTTTTATATGTAATAAAATCACTTTTTACTTATTAATTAACCCAGAGCAAGTTATTAATTCCTGGGGGGAGCAAACAGCTGTGTACATCTCTCTATCAGTGTTAAAGAGAGTGAACAATTTATGAGTTTACTCTATATAAGCTTTATACAGAGTAAAACAGATTTATTTGGGATTTGAACCCCATTGGGAAGTGGGTATCTGGGTGTTGGAGACAGGAACACTTCTTAAGCTGTTTTCAGTTAAGCCTGAAGCTTTTGGGGAGACCTGGTTCAGACCTGGGGCTGTGTTTGTAGCAAGCTAGCGTGTCTGGCTCAACAAGGCAAGTTACTGATGTCCCAAGCTGCCAGGGAAAATAGGCTCAGAGGTAGTCCCAGCATATCTGATGGCAGTCCTCAGGGGGTCTCTGTGACCCAACCTGTCACAATTTGGTTTTTCAGTTTCATCAACTTTTTTCAATGCCAAAATATGACAACTTCTTGGCAACATATTTTATCCAAAAAGTAGTATTTTGACTGAAAAATGAAAACTTTTGGGATTTTGTTTTGTTTAGACAAAATATAAGAATTTTCTGTAGATAGCAGGCACTTTTCACAACAAAACTTTGTTTGATCAAAAGGCCAATTTTCCACTGAAAAACAGTTCGGAAGGAAAATTTTTGACTAGCCTTGCTTAAGAGTAGCTATTTTGCTCCTGTCTATAATAGGTTAAATTACTGTGATTTAATAATTGCTTGTGTGTATCCAGTTGGGGTGAGGAGTTGCCTGGTGAGTTTGCATCACCATTGACTAATTGGCTTGTTTTTTTAAAAAAATAGTGTTTATCTGAAAAGGAAGCTTTTAACTCAACTGAGATCATAGATAAACTTTTCATATGAAATGAACTAATTTCACGAGCCATTGCACACTTTATTGAACAGCCAGTGTGATATTTAGGTACTTCTGGTAGTACAGAGGAGTAGGTAGAAATCTTCCTTTCTTGTGACCTCTGGGCTCTCAGTTTCTATGCTGCTTTGTAATTGACTAATTTTTGGTTTTTACTACATTTGTGTGTGTGTGTGTTTACGTACATAAAAAGAATCTTCTGTACTTCCTCAATGAGAGACCCAACATATCTCATATTTTAATGCCATATTCATATTTGTTTCTGTGGTGCATCACAGAGATGTTTTGGAGGCGGTACAGAGCACACAAGGGTAACCCTCTCCAATGACATGAAATCTGCAACCAATCTGCCTACTTGCTTTTCTGGCTCTCTCCTCTCAGGAGTTGCACCAGTAACAATATGTACCTTTTGTGTTCTGTCACTTGAGGCACAGATATCTGGTACACTCTCATCACTTGGTGTATGTTTTTGCTTTCATAGCATGGTTTACAAGCACAAATCTTGCTCATGTTATTCAAACAGGCAGTCCCGTTCAAACAGAAAGGATTTCTCATGTGGTCCTTCAGTCATATTTTTGGATGCCATCTGGCTCTAGTACAGATGCACAAGGAGAGAGAGAGTGCTCAAACCACCATTGGCACTAAGGACAGGGACATTAGCAGTGTTTGGCTGCCCATGATCTTGTATACCATCTGCCACTGTAGCTACTCTTTCTATCCAGACATTAGGAGACAACAGGCTTCTAGAAATCAGTACTTGGTTTTTGAAACCAGCTACTCTTGGCTGGTGTGTGTGTGTGTGAGTGAGAGAAAGAGAGAAAGAGAGAAAATGAGGGTCAGAATGGTGCTAATATGACAAAAACACCTTTATTAGATCAGTACTCTACCATTACAAAAACTTTACCTTACTTTCACTGAGCCATGTCAGTTTCCATGGAAACTGAAGAGAGAACCAGAAACCAGCCACTGAAATTGACTCCTCTACTAGTGACTGCTTCCATGAGTAGTTCCACTTATGTGGGTACAGATGTGAACAGCAGGTAATGGTTTAAAAATCTTAAAACAAAATCAAACCAAAAAAACCCCACCTCCATCCTTATTTTTTGTCTCCTTAATCACATTTCATTAGAGCTGCTAAAATCTGCAGTGTTTACAAACTGTAGGGAAAACAAAGATCTTTTTATTTTCTTTATTTTCTTTGAATGGCCAAAATACATTTCGGGAGGCGTGCTGGTTAACAAATCCTGACCTATGTGGTTACGTTGGAATCTATAGTCAGAATTGTCTTTGACAGAGCAAGTGCCTTCTGTGCAAGTCCCTTTTCTACAATGCATTTTATAGGATGAACTATGAGAAGTGATTGAAACAGTTTGAGTAATGTGTATAGAACATTACTTCTCTACAAGCAGTGTGCCCTTACCACTTGAACCAGAATGTCATATGAAAAAGTCATATACCTTTACATTGGTGACAGACCTGAATGAAAAATGGGGGGAAATCGTGGAAAATGTTGCCTCTCTTTTGCTTTGGCTTCTGGGTTTTGTTTTGTTTTTAATTCAAAAATATGAAATATTTTGACTATCTCTATTCCTTGTCTCCTTATAGTTTTTTTTTTGTACATAGAAAGAAACAGGCTGTCACTGGCTTCCTCCGGAAAGCTCCTGAAACAGGTGAGTAAGCTGCACAAAACTTGGTTCTGGTGTGGTCATCCTGCTGACCTACCTTTCCAGGTGTACTGTTCAGTTTCCTAGAGGAGTACTGCTTATCCCTCATGCTGCCAGCACCATTTTGTGAGTCTAGTGGGCTTGAGAGAGAAGAGCAAAACTCTAAATTGTATTCAAACAGACCAAACGTATAGCTGTTGCACTGTTGATATCAATTACATCTCATGCACACTGTGCACCAAAATTCAGACAATCCTTCCAGCTGGTCACTAATAGTGAGGAAATGTTTGTGTCTCACTAGCTATGTTTCACATAAAAATGCCAGCAATTATATTGTTTGTAAAACAGGCTATCATTAAAATAACTGAATAATGAGCTGTATATCACAGATTATTTTGTGTAAGGTGCATGTTTTGTTCAGAAGAAAAGACATCCCGTATTGAAAACTGTATGTCACTAAAAAGAAGTTTTCAAAATGCCTACATTCTTCATGAAATTGAGCTGTGAAAAGTTGCTACTATCTCTTAAGACTTCTTAGAGATACACAGTCCACCAGTGATTCACATTGTGACTCATTTCCTAACTCCCCTACATCTCATGAGGCTGTTATATGAATAGTTCCATTTCCCTGAAGCTCAGCATTTAGAAAACAAAATACTTAGACTACTAACTCAAATGTGGCTTAGGGTGACCTAGGAAGTCTGGCCAGTTTTGGTATGGACTAATTTGTAGATGAAAATGTTCTGCTCCTTCAGTCATTCAAGTTCTAAGTTGGTTGTTTTCTTTCATCTTTTCATTACACTCTATCACTATTGCTTTTATTTTGAAATGATTTATTATATTGTTTAATGGCATCTAACAATATGTTAAGCTTCTTTAAATTAGACTTTAGTTCCATGAGGCAAAAAAAAGTCTCTGCCTCATGGAACTAAAGTCTAATTTAAAAAAAGGGAAGGGAAGAGGAAAGTGTTTGATCTCTTGCTGAATTCCCAGTTTTGTAGACTTTCTATCTAGCTGACATTATCTCATTTATTTTTATTAATCCTAACTTGTCCCTTGCTTGATATTTTGACCTTGCCTTATTTCCATTTTATTCCTTTATATTAGCTATTTTATAATTCTTGCCCTTTCTTTCATTTATTTTAAAGCCATGCAGTCTTACTACTGTATATTGTAAAGGGGCCCTGATCCTGCAACTAAATCCTCATGAATGGCCCCTTGTCAATGGATGTAAAGTAGAACATGTGTCTCTGTCTGTCCTTCCCTTCCTCCCTACTGCCTGATGTTGTTTCCCCTATTTTGGGTGTACTGTCTTTATCATGCTTGGCTTAGGACTCTGGTCCTGCAAACGTTAGCCATGCATAAAGTTACTCATGCATAAAAGGTTTCAAGGTCAGATCCTTAGACATAGTTACCAAGTTTTGTTCGGCTCCAGATGTGACATTTTATTCAAATTATGTAATGAGCTAATTTGCATCTGAATGTAAGTGCATAGTTCCAGTTAGGGCAGGGGGTTTAAGACATGGAGCTGCCTAGCACTTGGAAACTCTGCCTGGTCCAGCATGGAGAATGCTGGAGGATGTCAGGGATGAGGAGTCTGAGTAGGATGCTGGGTAGCTGGCAGGGGATAGCTATTGGTACTGATGGCACTTGGGGAATTACTGGGTGTAGTGGGTCCTGGGATTGCTAAGAGGTCAGTAAGCTGGAGTTTAAGAGGCTAGTGTGTGGTAGTGGGTGCCTGGACTCCAAGTGGGTGGAGGGCTGGGGAGATACTGGTACAGTGGCTGCAAGGTGGGGTTGGAGGGAGGGATCTGGGCTTATATTAGTCCCTTATCTTCTGCTTCTGTTTCCTGCTGTCACCACCTTCTCCTTCGGCCATTACCCTGCAGCTGCTCTTTTAAAGGCCTTGGTCCAACAGGTGGAGCAGCAATGGATGAGGTGCAGCAGATACCAGGGTCCCCTAGTAGCCATAAGGCTCAACTACAGCAAAATGCCTGAAGCCTCCCTGCATCTCAACATTGATGCAGAATAGGCAATGAGGCTGCCAAACGTGTCAATGTAAAGTAAGATGTGCTAACCAAGCCACAGTTTGGCCCTGACACAGGGCAACCCTGCTAGATTGTATACTCAGGGATGCTTCAAAGATCAAAGACAATGCTGCATCTGGTCAGTAACACTGGGGAAAGGATGTGCCTTGCCTTGAGGAGCCCACATTCTAAGGACCTTACCTGCGAACACTTAGGGCCAAAGTGTGGCTTGGTTAGCACAGCAGCACAGGTAACCCCAGAAGCAGGCTCAGAGCTGCTGCTTCCTCATTGGTGCAGGTGAATGGTAGGGGAGGAACCTTGGGACTACTCACAGTGTGCTTGGTGGTAAAATTAGCTTAGCATATTAGGCAGCTATGTTGTGCTCCATGTACATGGGTGTGTATATAACCCACTGGTTGGTGAGTGTCCAATTTGCAGAGAATAAGTCTCTTACAGCCCTACATTTAGAAGCTCATGGTCTTATCTCTGGATGCCCTCCCCGCACTTCAATCCGTGCTCTGGCAGCCAACACGGCGAATGTCATACAGATCCCTTTCTTCCTGGAGCAGCGAATAGACCAGGAGGCAGATTGTGATTTAGATACAGCTTCCCTTCCAGGCTGCCTCAGGAGGAGTGCACCAATGAGCTGCCCCTTACCAATGAGCTATTCCAGAAGTGGCAGAAATAAAATTGGAGAGTGAGGGTGGGAGACACAAAAAATACATTGTGGCTCAGATAACATGGTATGTGTTGTTAAAAAAAAGAATACCATGCTACCTCTCTCTCATTCTAATCTGTCCTTAATTGCCCATCCACCCAGATTCAGTTTCAGGGCATATAAAAGTATTTAAAATTTATATAACTGAGTTTATTATATACATTATATAATGTATTTGTGGTGGGGAGGTGCACAAATGCGTGCATACACACAATAAGTCAAATAACCCTTAAGTATAAGGGCCAGACTCTCAGCTAATATAAATCATGCAGGTGTTCGGGAGGGTCCTCCTATAACACAGTACGGATTGCAGTCAACAAAACCAGATCCAGTCAAATTCTCCTATTAACAGATAGGTCAGCCTTTTTCTACTAATTTAATCAAAGTAAATAATACCTTTCTCTTATTGCAACTTTTGGAATCAAAATTATACATTCCTTAATTTTATTTCTGTGCTTTTCTTTGTATGTATTCTGGGATGATGCAGCAGGTTTCTTAGGGCAATTAGTCAAGTATTACTTGATTTGAATAAGGGTGGCATATTAGACTTCAATAAGCACATCTATGCTACAACCCTTTAATTTATTTAATCTTTTTTTTTCTATCATAACATTTCATTGAACAATGGAGTGAGAAGCCAATGTACCCACAAGGGCTGGAAGTCTTTTCTAATAACTGACATTAAAAATCTCTCATGTACATTGCATTCTGTCTGTGTTCAGAATCCAGTATTGCTGGTTTCTTGCACATGTGCATCTCTGCAGTAAACAGAGCAGCATGTCCCAAAACAGACATTTCACCAAATGGAGTTCTTGCCTCTTGTTACTTAACTGCATTACAATAAATATAGAGAATCTAGATGTTGAATGAATGATAACAATTAGAGTAGGAGGCTATTAGGAAAGTTCCTCTGCACTATTTATCCTGTTTTATGCCATCTGGAGGCATCTGAATGTGCTGCTGGAATAATTAAGCGATATCAAGAACAAAATGGGATAAAATGAATTCTGACCATATAAGATTAATTAAGGGACCATTCCTATAATATGCAACACTTACTGCACATTACTGAATGTCACAGTGGGATCAGTTCTGAAGGATATGTGACAAACATTGCAAATGATGGATTTGACAGTAACTTTCTGGATTTTTTAGGATCCTAGAAAACTTCTTTTTTTAAATAAGAACATAAGAATGGCCATATTGGGTCAGCCCACTTGTCCATCTAGTCTGGTATCCTGTCTTCTGACAGTGGCCAATGCCAGATGTTTCAGAGGGAATGAACAGATTAAGGTAATTATCAAGCAATCCATCCTCTGTCACCTAGTCCTAAGATTTAGCAGTCAGAGGCTTAGCCATCTTGGCTAATAGCCATTGATCCTTCATGAATTTATCGAATTCTTTTTTGAATCGTTATACTTTTGGCCTTCATAATTTGCTGATTAACTGGGTGACCCGTGATTCTTGTGTTATGAAAAGGAATAAATATCTTTCCCTTACTCACTTTCTCCACACCATTCATAATTTTATAGACTTCTATTATATTCCCCATTAGACATCTTTTTTTCTAAGCTGAACAGTCCTAATCTTTTTTTAAATTTCTCCTCATACGGAAGCTGTTCCATACCCTAATCATTATTGGTGCCCTTCTCTGTACATTTTCCAATTCCAGTATATTTTTGAGAAGGGGTGAGCAGAACTGCATTCAGTATTTAAGGTGTGAGTATACTATGGGTTTATATAATGGCTTTAAAACTGTCTTATTATCTGTCCCTTTCCTATTGGCTTCTAATATACTCTTAGATTTCTTGATTGTCACTACACCTTGTGTGGATGTTTTCAGAGAACTAGCCATAATGTCTCCAAGATCTCTTTCTTGAGTGGTAACAGCTAATTTAGAGCCCATCATTTCAGATGTGTAGTTAGGATTTTTTCCAATGTGAACTACTTTACATTTATCAATATTGAATTCATCTACCAATTTGTTGCCCAATCACCCAATTCTGTTAGATCCTATTGTAACTCTTTGCAATCAACTTTGGACTTAACTATCTCAAGTAATTTTGAATCACTTGCAAACTTTGCCACCTGCTTACCCCTTTTTCTAAATCATTTATCTTGTACAGCACTGGTCCCAGTACAGCTCCTTGAGAGACTCTGCTATTTACCTATAGCCATTGTGAAAACTGATTATTTATTCGTATCCTTTGTTTCCTGTCTTGCAACCAGTTACTGATCCTTGAGAGGACCGTCCTTTTATTCTATTACTCCTTACTTTGCTTAAGAGTCTTTTGTGAGGAATTTGTTAAAGGTTTTCTGAAGTCCAAGTGCACTGTATCTACCAGATCACCCTGATCCACATGTCTGTCGACCCCTTTAAACAATTCTAATAGATTGGTGAGGCATTATTTTCCTTTACAAAAGCAGTGTTAACTCTTCCCAGGCATATTGTGTTCATCTATATGTCTGGTAATTCTATTTCTTGCTACAGTTTCAACCAATTTGTCCCGTACCGAATTTAGGCTTACTGGTCCGTAATTGTCAGGACTGCCTCAGGAACCTTTTAAAAAAAATTAGCTACCCTTCAGTCATCTGGTACAGAGACTGAAATTAAGCACAATTAGTAATTCTGCAATTTTATATTTGAATGCCTTCAGATATTCTTGCGTGAATAACATCTGGTCCTGGTGACTTATTAGTGCTTAATGTATCAGTTGGTTCAAAAACGTTCCCTAATGACACCTCAATCTGGGACAACTCCTCAAATTTGTCACCTAAACCTAATGTCTCAGGAATCTCCCTCATATCCTCTGCAGTGAAGACCAATGCAAAGAATTCATTTAGTTTCTCCACAGTGGCTTTGTCTTCCTTAAGTACTCTTTTAGCACATTGATTTTCCAGCAGTCACACTGATTGTTTGGCAAGCTTCCTGCTTCTAATGTACTTAAAAAAACATTTGCTGTTAGTTTTTGTGTATTTTGCTAGTTCACTTTCAATTTTTTCCCCTGTCCAATTAAACACTAGCAAATTAAGTGTAAAAGTATATGCTCCTTTATTTTCCTCAGTAATAATTGATTTTCAATTTTTTATATAACAATCATTAATGCAGAGCATTATTCCAAAGCATTCTACAATAGAAGCCCTGAATTTTATACCTGTGACAAAATGATGATACAGAAAACTATTCATTTGGGAAGACAGTGTCAGATCAAAAGGTCTTATGGATTATTAATGGATTCTGGATTTGACAGAAAGCTTGTTTATGTGAAGAGCTTGCATATCTGGAGTCTCACTAGAATGACGTCTGTTCTAATAAGTGACTCCTATTCTCAGTTTGAGTGGGTATCACTGGAAATGAAACCAGCTTTTTATATGAAGAGGCTCATAGATCATGTATACTGTCGAGTATGAAACATTTGTTTTGATTGCTACCTGCACACTTCTCAGAAATGTAATATTTAGGTCTATCTATCTATCTATCTACCTATCTATCTAAAATTATATGTGAGAATATTTATAATGGAAATTCTGAAAGACCCTGAATTACTGTGGACATAGAACACATAGAACAAAATAGTGTTAAGATAAATGAACAGACTTGATGCAAACATCGTTAGATGAATCACAGTTAGCTGTAAAGGTAATTCCCATCATTTATGTTTTGAAAGAACTGGCAATGAAGGTCAATCTGAAATAAGAACTTAAAGCACAATATTTAGGAATATAAATGTGCTTCATTCTCCATAAGAGAGAAAATATAAATTCTTCTGCTTTGATATCCAGAAGAGTTTTAAGCTGAAACTCTTGCATTTTAAAGTATTAATTATACATCACAGAAGTATAGGACTGGAATGGACCTTGAGACATCGTCTAGTCCAGCCCTCTGCACTCATGGCAGGACTAAGAATTATCTAGACCATCCCTGACAGGTGTTTATCTAATCTGCTCTTAAAAACCTTCAATCACAGAGATTTCACAACCTCAGTGGGCAATTTTTTCCAGTGCTTAACTACCCTGACAGTCAGGAAGTTTTTCTAATGTCCAATTTAAACTGCCCTTGCAGCAATTTAAGCCCATTGCTTTTTGTCCTATATTGAGGGGTTGAAGAAAACAATTTTTCTCCCTCATCCTTGTAACAACCTTTTATGTACTTGAAAACTGTTGTCATGTCCCCTCTCAGTTTTCTGTTCTCTAGACTAAATAAATCCATTTTTTTCAATCTTTCCTCATAGGTCATGTTTTCTAGACCTTTAATCATTTTTGTTGCTCACTTCTGGACTTCCTCCAATTTGTCCACATTTTTCTGGAAATGTTGTGCCAGAACTGGACACCATGCTTCAGTTGAGGCTTTATCAGCACAGAGTAGAGTGGAAGAATTACTTCTCATGTCTTACTTACAACACTCCTTCTAATGTATGATAGAATTATGCTTGCTTGGTTTGCAACAGTATTACACTGTTAACTCATATTTACCTTTTAATTCACTATAACACAGAGATCCCTTTCCACAGTATTCCTTCTTAGGCAGTCATTTCCCATTTTGTATGTGTGCAACTGATTGTTCCTTCCTAGGTGGAGTACTTTGCATTTGTCCATACTGAATGTCATCCACTTTACATCAGACCATTTCTCCAGCTAATCCAGATAATTTAAAATTTTAATCATACCTTCCAAATAATTTGGAACTCTTCTCAACTTAGTATCATCCACAAAGTTGAAAAATTACTCTCTATGCTATTATCAAAAATCACTGAGGAAGATACTGAACAGAACTGGACCCAGGACTGATCCCTGAGTGACCCCACTTGATATGCCCTTCCAGCTTGACTGTGAACCACTGATAACTACTCTCTGGGAATGGTTTTGCAACCAGTTTTGCACTCACCTTATAATAGGTATATCTAGGTTGTATTTTCACTAGTTTGTTTATGAGAAGACCATGCAAGATAGTATCAAAAGCCTTACTAAAGTCAATATATATCACATCTACTGCTTCCTCTCTATCCACTATGCTTGTTACCTGTAAAAGAAAAAAATTAGGTTGGTTTGACATGATTAATTCTTGACAAATCCAAGCTGTTACTTAGCACATTATTTTCTAAGTATTTGCAAATTGATTGCTTGATTATTTGCTCCATTATCTTTCCTTGTACTAAAGATGACTGGTCTGTAATTCCCCAAATTGTCCTTATTCCCCTCTATATAGATTGGCCCTTTATTGCCGTCTTCCAGTCCTCTGAAATCTCTCCCATCTTCCATGAGTTTTGAAGATAATAACTAATGGTCCAGACATCTCCTCAGTCAGCTCCCTGCACATTCTAAAATGTATTTCATCATAGACTCTGCAAACATGCAGCCTTCCCATTTATTCCTGCTGTCTCTACACACCAATTGTGCTCATCCAGGTCTCATACCCAAGGTCCAAGGAGCCCATGGGGGTGGAGTGTTCAATTCTGAGTCAAGCTTGAACACAGGCTTCAAGTCCTATTGATTTGCAGTGTAGATGCAGCCCAAATGGACTTGTGCTCTGGGAATCTGTCAAACGTATCTCATAATCTCATAGGACAAATTTTTGTCCTCTGGACAGTCAAGTTTGGCAGATAATCAAATTTTCCCACACTGCACCATGACCAAAGTGCAGGAGTGGTCATATTTTGTGAGGTGCTAGAAAGTCTGGGATGTGGGTGGGTGGGCTTGGGTCTGCATAATGCAAGGTAGATGCTGGAGCCTCAGGTTGGAAATCAGGGTTTAACAATTCCTAACCTGTGGTTACAAATGAATGTAGGTGTTCAAAACCTAGGCTAACAAACCCAGGGTCTGATAACTCAACTTCTACTAACTGCCTGTGCTTACACTGAAGTATAGACATACCCTGAGCCTGAATGCCTTCACTGCAAGTTTTAGCCTTACAGCCCAAGCCCTGCAACCCTGAATCAGCTGACCTGGGCCAACCATACTTTAATAAAAGTATAGATGTACCCTATTGTGTTTAGAGATGCACAATTCCTCCCCTCTATCCTTCCTTTGGGAAGGAGGTGGAGGAGTGAATAATTCTTTCAACCCTTTTCAGGATGTAGTTTAGATTTTGTGCACACTACAGTTGTTGTTCTGGTATAAATAAACCAGCGGAGCCGCCTAGTGCAGATGCAGATTATACTGAGAGATGGAGTTTTTCTACTGGCATCATTGCACCACCTCCCCGAATAGCATTATCTACATTGATAGAGGTACTCTTCTGTAGGCAGTGCTGCAGTTACATGGGGTTTTCATTTGTGTCACAGCTATGTTGGTTGGGGAATGTTTGGGTTTTTTCCCACACACCTGACCAAGTTATGCCAGCAAAATTTTGTAGTGTTGACTAGGTCTTAATCACCCTACACCTGGTCAGTCAGTGTTCTGGCTGGTGAATATGTAATTTCTGCACCTGCTTCCCTCTTTCCTCCACCATGGTTGGAGATACAATTTTAGTATCTTTAACTGAATGGTCAGAGATATAAGGGGGTGGGGGGACACTTTTGTGTCTTTAGTAAATAATAAAGATGACATAGCCCCAAGTAATAGTGGTATCTACAATCTCTGGTTCTTTTGAAATATTTTATTTGCAGATATCAGCAAAAGGAACTCAGGAATCTTTTCAATGACAAGAACACTGTTGCACATTGTCTAAAAGACAGTGCATATATATAAGAAGCACTATATAATTTATAGTTATGCTTCACAAACCCGATGCATGAGAGTACACCCACTTGAACAGACATGACCTTGTGAACCCACCACAAGCTAAGCCATCCATCATTTAGTCTGGAGGAAATGATTGTCTGTGTGTGCTATCAGGTAATATCTCCTGGAGAACTGGTGAAAGCCATCCCAGCATTCCTGGGGAAGATCACCATCGACTCTGCCATCTGCAGCTGACTGCGACTCGACATTGTCATGACCAATGAAGAAAAGAAGGTCCTCATGGTAGACGTCATGGTGCCATTTGAAAACAGGTCACCAGTTTCCCACGAGGCCCAAGCACAGAAGGTGTTAAAGTACATCACGCTGGCCGACATCCTGAGAGCCCAGGGCTACGAGGTCCAGATACACGCCCTGATTGTGGGAGCTGTGGGCACATGGAACCCCCCACAACAAACTAGTACTGGGAGCATGTAGAGTTGGTTGACACTGTGCCTGGCTAATGAGACAGCTTGTGGTGTCCGACACCATCATGTGTCCCAAAGACATCTACATGTAACACATCACTGGACACTGCCAGTACCTAGTCGAGTAACCGAGAATGCTGACCAGGGAAATAACGCACTTCCTTCCCGAACAAACCGAGGGATGCACCCCACCCAGGTACTTATTCTCTATGCCACGACTGACTTGGACTCAATACAATCCATGGGCAGTGTACCTGAGCCCACTTATCCACTGATGCTTTAAAAACTCCCACAGTCCAATCTGAATCTATGTTGGTAATGCGATATATATATGTACCTCGTGAACCTTGTCACCAATACTTGCAATCCCCCAAGCCCAATCCAAGCCCAACCGCAGATGTACTGTACCTTCCCTCTTAACTTGTGTAAATTTGATTTTAAACATTAATTTTAATAAAAATTTTAAATATGCCGGAGAGCAAATACCCATGGCAGAATGATTCACTTTTTGCTTATATGATATCTATGGAGTAATCAGCTTTGGCAAGATAATAGAGAGCATTAAAGTGTAAAAGAAAAGATGCTTTGTAATTCCTTAATGAAAAGAAGGCAGCTGCCATTGAGTTTTAAGTTGCTACATACTGTTAAGTAATAACCTTGATTAAAATTAGACTTCTATGAAAAACATTGCACCAAATAAGAGGAAAATTACATTTACACCAGTTTTACAGAGGGCAACCAATCCAAAATATCATCATTGTTTCCTAAACTGAACTGCAAACAATTCCTAACAAATAATTAATTCAATGAATTTCACCACTTTTGGTTTACAAATTGACAGCAATAAGATTGTGGTTTCTTCAAATGTACTGCTCCTCCAAATAATCTGTGTAAATAATTTTTGGTCTGCAATAGCTCATTTTGAATATTCAACACTGAGCTATTTTGATTAAACACATAGGTTGCCCTATTCCTCACTGGAGGAAGTTAAATCTTAGAAACAGTCTCCAGCCATGGAAAAAGTAAAGTAAAAAAAGTTGCTTTTACATATTTTAAAATTAACTGTATTCATTTTCCTATGAGCGTTCTTACCAGTCAGCTTTATCAGATAGAATATTTTGCAAAAAGCCAAGGCAAAAGGAATGCAAGCACAACGTAGACAAACCCATTTAAAAACAATGGTGTATCTTTATGAGCTTTCAGTGGGGAGCAAAATGATCACTGCCAAATAGCACTCAGATTGAGAATAGTGCTAGCTACCTTATAGGAACAGCTATCCTAGGCGTGAGATAGCTGACATGTCAACTCCTCACACAAACAGGATTTCGATCCATTAATATTTTATAAAACATCTTGACCAGACATTTTTATTTCTGAATGGATGGCAGCATCGTTCATTAAACCTTGCTTTAGATTGGCTTACCTGCTAGCATACTAGCATAATGTCTATTACTGTCTAGCATAATAGACAAGACATAATAGTTTTGAGCATCGTTATAGAAAACATTCTTTACATTTGGTTTTTTTCCTTGGGTCAGGGGCACCCACTCTTGATATTCAAAAGGGTTGGGTTGTAAAAAGCTTCTAAAGAAAGTCAGACTAACCTGGTGTTTGAGCACTGTCAGAGCATTGAGCAAGATTCTACTTTCTGACAAAGCTTTCCCACTATAACTAAAACAATAGGGAAAGTAGGGAGGGAGAGGAAACCTTCCCCCACCAAAATTAACCAAATGCTCATACATGCATATCCCAAACCAGAAGCACCTTCTGTGAGGAAAGGGAGAAGAGTAGAAAGCTCCATTACATCCACTAGTGACCTCTCCCCCCACATCCGCTAGGAAGCACTTGAATGGCCACTGTAGAAAAACCTAAGAATGATAATACAGTAATGCACACTGTACCTCACCATTTCATAACAATTATCTGGCTCAAGAAACACAGAGACATGCTCTATTATTTCACCTAGATTCACAGAGATTCCCAGTTGCCTGGGAAATTAGCTGCCATGTGTAGTTCTTATCTTTTCTGAATAAATGTTGAGTCACATGGATTTTTCATGTGTTAAGCTTTGTTGTTGACTTCTTTTAAGGCAGCATGTGTCTGCACAACAGAGCAACATCTTGCAGGCCTTCATAGTCAGCTTTGCTTCTTTGGGACTTACTGTCTCCCAAGCTGCATTTGATGTTGCTCATATAAATATTCAGAATTAAGTGTTACATAAACAGCTAGAATGACTGCATTTTTCACAAGATGTTCTTTGTTGTCAACATCTTGTACTCCCACAGAACTGTTGGACATAAGTGATGGCACCAGCTCTTAGCTGCAGTTTTGGATTAACCAGCTATAATGATGAGCTCTACTGTGGTAGCAACAGTGGGAGCCATAGCCTAGACAGAGTTCAGGCGGGGGATATGTGGTCTAGACCTGCTCTAAATAGGGTTACAGAACACAGTGGTAAAAGCGGTAAAGCCCTGTCTCTTGTAGTGCTACCACTGATTGAGATGTACTGGTGGTATTGCAATGGTGTAAGAAATACCCAAAATATCTATGAAATGAAGTCTTAAGTGGAGAGAAGCTTTACTAAAAGAGGCATGAAAAGTCCATTGAAATATATTTGAGCATTCAACTCTACTTCAGTGTAACCACTTATGTACTCCTAATGTTGCTGTAACCAAGGATATATTGTTGGCCTGCTACTACACTTAGATCTTAAATATAAATAAACTAGCAAACTAAATGTGTGAAACATTTCATTGCGTGCTAAACTGTTGGGTGTCAAGCCTTAGGCTGGAGTGAAGCTTTAAATATGAACTGCAAACCCTCAAAATAGAGTTTTATTATGGAATAGAAGAGATAACAGATGCTTTAGCTACAGCAGCCTGAATGTTCCAATATAAATGAGCAGCACTGTGAATGAGAACATGCTTTATTCTCATGTGCTAAAATGAGTGAGACTGCAGTCGCACCGAAAGCTGTCTTTTGACAATAAAATCTTAGGCCCTGATTCAGCAAAGCACTTTATTCACTTTATTGAAAGATACAGTTGACTTCAGTAGGATTTAAGTACGCGCTTAAGTGCTTTGTTCAATGGAGACTTAAGAAAAGCACATGCTTAAGTGTTTTTTCTGAATCAGTACCTTAGTTTATAGTTTGAGTACATTTTTGATATAACATAATGGAATGGAAGCTTGTTATTCGGTAGAATTTTTATTTCCTGAGCTATATATATATACATTCAGCACAGCAAACTCAATGCTAATCATATGCCTGAATATAGAGATAAATAATTCTCATCAGAACAGTGGGTCAGATTCTTAAGGACTGTCAATTGATGCAGTTTCTTTGTCTCTTTTACTTCAAGGGAGGTATGATGATTACTTGACTGTTTGGCATACTGTTCCCACTTGGCATTACACTAATTGTAAGAAGGGTATAGAAATGCAGTTCGCTGATAAAATTAATTATATATATTTCCATTTTTTTAAACTTAGAAGTCCTACTCAAAAGTGGCCACGCTGTTCTTTTTTCTTTGAAGTTAAGCTCTATTGTACATGTAATTACTTCCAAATTATATACTTAAATATAATTATGCCTTTAAAGAATGGGGCTGTATAGTCATGTCATGACTTAATGTATGTGTAAAATATAGCCACGAAGCTACATAATACTGAGACTTGAGGAAACTATGAAATTTACACAATCAATTATAATTTTTCCTCTCAGTCAGGTAAATAAAGTAATTCCTCATATTTATTTCAATTTTTTCTTTAAGAAACAAGGAAAAAGCTAGATGTACTACTAGATTTATAGTTGCAGTGTGAGGCTGTTGCTGGTCCTATTCAAATCAGTGCTTATTAGTCATGTTTATTACAGTAATGATTAAGGGCCAGCTAAAATGGTGCTTCATTGAGTTAGGCACCGCACAAACACAGGAGTAGGCATGCCATGACCCAAAGAGTTTACAATCTAAACAGACAAGCCAGACACAGCATGGCAGATGTGTTATAACACACAAGCCAAGTGAAGAATAGGAAGGAAGCAAATGTTGTGTTAGTTCCATGATTTTTGTGTGTGTGTGTGTAGGGTGGTGGGTTTAAAAGTGAAATAGGACCCCTCGCCCCCCTCCACCCAACCCTCCCCAGGACTTCAGGCACCTTGGCTGGTGGCTCCTATCCTGTGCCTGGCTCAACTACTCATCCTGGCTGGGATGGAACAGGAGTGCACTTCTCCACACTGGATGCACTCCACAGCTCATCTGCACCTTGATATTCTATACATGAAAATCATGAACAAGAGTGAGGATAAGACGCACCCTTGGCAGAGTCCAATTGTGATGTTTCTCTCTGGCATTATCTGGCTTGGTGATCTGCTAGGTCACTCCAATCCTTGACTTTGTAAGCCAGCCTTACCCTGCTCTGCTGTGAGAACCCCCATTACTAGGCTGTTCATGCACAGCCTCTGCATGTAAGCTGCTCCTTGGATTGTGCAATTGAATGACACTAGCCAATACCTCCGGTCCCAGACCCAACCCTAGGAACCTCCGCCTTGCAGTGTCCAGTTATGCCTGCTGGACTCTGTAAGCTTATATGAGTTTGTCAATTTAACAAAGAAATTGGTACGTACCACGTTTGTTCTCCCAAGGGAAGTCTCGGACATACTTCAAACCAAATGCACTGCTTCAGATAGAATAGACAAACAGATTTCTTAACTATAAAGAGAGATTTTAAGTGAGTATAAGTCAAAGCATAACAAGTCAGATTTGGTCAAATGAAATAAAAGCAAAACACATTCTAAGGTGATTTTAACACTTCTAATGCCCTTACAAACTTAGATGCTTCTCACCACAGGCTGGCTAGTTGCGCTTCAGCCAGGCTCTCCCCTTTGATCAGTGCTTCAGTCACTTGGTGTGGTGGATGTAGATGTAGGTCGAAGAGAGATAGTGAGCATGGCAAATGTCTCTCCTTTTTATCATGTCCTTTCTTCCCTTTTGGCTTTGTCCCCCACTCTTTAGAGTAAAGTGAGCATTACCTTCTTGCAGTTCCAAACTAACCAAAGGAAGGAGGAGGAGTCACTCCCTCAAGAGTCCAACAGATTCTTTTGTTGCTGTCAAGGCTAGCGTCATTTGTTCCTGTGAGGCTGGGCTGGCTTTGTCCCATATATTCCTTGATGAGGTGAAAACTGCCTCTCAGCTCTTGGAGAGTTTTTTGCCTGAACTTATTTTAATCCATGAGGATACATTTTCAGCATCATAACTACATACATGAAATTATAACTTATAATCTTACTATAACATTACTGTAACAACAATTCTCAGTGCCTCGACATGGGAGTGCTGGGTGTTCCCCCGAGGTACAGAGCGTCACACCAATGCCCATCTTGAATGAACTTGACTAAATGCCAAGAATGTGATCACAACTGTCACTCCAAGAATAGAGGAACCAGATAGCACAAAAAAGCGGCCCCAGCACCTCATACTCCCACAGCACTTCCCACAAGACATCTTGGGGAATGCAGTCATATGCCTTCTCCAGGTCTACAAAACAAAGGTAAAGTCAAAGAAGGAGGCCTTCTGAGCAATGCTCACAAACTGGATTCCTGATATGGCTGAAAGTAACTCACTGGCTAACATGGTTGTGGTGATCACTGAAGCAAAAGACCAGGCTTGGGAAGAGTTTGGAGAGACAATGGAGAATGACTAGCAGACACTCTCAAAGGTGTTCTGGCAAACCATTTGTTGCCTTAGGAGGGGTCGGTGGGCAAGCTGTATGCAGCAATGGTGGTGAAATGCTGATCTTGACTGAGGAGATCGTTGAGAGGTGGAAGGAGCACTATGAGGAATTTCTCAACTCAATGGACAGCGCCCCCCACCCCCCTTTCAGGAGGCAGCACTGGAAACCTTCAGTGAGATTGAATCTATTTCTGATGCTCCGGTAGATACAGTGTTAAAGTGCCTTCATAGTGATAAGGCAGCAGGGATGGATGAGATTCCCCTGGAGATGATGAAAGCACTGGACAATGTTGGAGTGATGTGGTTAACACATCTCTTCAATGTCACATGGAAGATGTCAGTACCGGGGTGGTGGTCCCAATCTTTAAGAAAGGAGACCAGAAGGTGGGTTCCAACTCTAGGGGGAATCATACTACTCAGCCTCCCCAGCAAAGCCTATGCAAGCATGCTGGATAGGAGGTTATGCCCATTAGCTGAACTTCAGATTCAGGAGGAACAATGCAGATTCCATGTCAGCCATAGAACAATGGACCAGCTCTTTACTCTTCAGCATATTGTATACAAAAATGAAATCCCATTACCCCAATATCTGTCAACAGAATACACTGTAGAAAGGAAGCAAGTGTCTGGGGTGGGAGAAGAGAAAACATTCTGTAAGTTGATTATTTGATTTGGTGTAATTTTAACTGAAAGCTGAACAGCTTATTAAATCTTACTGTGGCCTTTTCTTTGTGCTTTTATGCCTGATGTCTCTAACCAAAGAGGTAAAAATAAAGCTGTCTAACCTGCAAGTGATCTCTCAAGAAAACAGAAGTATAAAGAAACAAAGTGAATTTGACTAAACATTAAAAGAAACAGAGCCTTTCTTCTTCTGTCTATTGAAATATGTTTTCTGGAATTGTCCCTGTATTATATCTGGCAAGATACTAGTGGCAATTCATATTCAATGCACATTTTTAGCAGGCTGACTATCTACTTGGTGTGTTGTTGTGAAAGATACAGTACTATGATGAATTATGAATTCTCTCTTTCCTTCTGGGTTTGTTTTCAGAAACTTTTTTTTACAGCTCTTAAATATTTATCATAAATGGTTTTTTGAGAGAAGTATAGAAATGTCTGTTATCTGCCTTTCTCAAGCTGGGGAAGCCTCAGTCTTTAGGTTGTCTTTGTACCCTTTTTGCACAATCCTTTTTGGCCTTTGGAGGGGGTATAAACTGCTTGTGAATGTCTCTCACCTTTCCAATCATTGTGAGACTACATGGGTTACTTGTTTTCATTCATGTCATTTCACATGGTAGCTAAGCAATGCAGTGGCTCAAACTGGCAGGAGGAGTGCTGGGACCACTGCCAAAATTACCTTTGCCGCATAATAGAGTAATGTACTACCCAGCTATTTCACCTGGGAAGGTATTGCTGTTGCCTTAAAATATTTTCTATTAGAGTATGACCAGTGCCTTTACATTGTAAACTCATATTTTTCCCTCAAGTGATGAAAGTTTAAATTCTTATCTCAGAAAGATGAAAAGCAAGAAATAAAATTGAATAAATGAACAAAAGCAATTTAAATGCAGTATTTGCTTATTGAACTGAACTATCAAATGTTCATAAGCGACTTGCCTTCTTTTGATTAAGTCAGAGGATGTACTGCTGGCATAAGTAGACAATTCCACTGACATCAGTGAAGCTGTGGCATCTTACTGTACCTCTAAATGTGACCCAGAATCTCACAGCACTACCTCAGTTTTTCACTGAACAAGACTATGGTTTTTGTAATCTGTTATTTGAGACTGTTTTTTTCTTGGCTCATAATTTCCCTATATAATTAAGAGTTTAGTTCCTTTATTTCCTGTTTTCTTGAGCTGTTTTCCCACATGTAAAAGTTAATTTATTATGAGGCAGTAGAATTCAGTGCTGAATTCAGTCTTGACCTCAATGGGAATTACACTAAGTTATGCCATAGCTCCACTTGTTCCATTATGAGTTGAACCCTACCACCAAACTCCATAACTTTCCCACCCTAAAGGAAAATACTCTGATGGCAAAATGTCTTCACTTTTCCAATAAACTGAAGAGATTCTTATCATAGCTAAAAATGAGGTTTGTTCATAAGTAATTAAAAAATATCTGATGATCTTGAATCAAATCTTGAACCTGGGAAGACTGAATGTGAATCTATAATTTGTAGCCAACGCTATATTTGTATAATAGCCTGGCCCAAAAGCCTGAAATTGAACATACAGGAGTTTGGGAGACGTTTGGCTCCAAGTCTGACTTTGAATTTTGTATCCTGATGTCATCTTTATTTGTAAAGTAAGGGGCAGATGATCAGTTACATCCAAGTTGCACTCTCTGTAGCTTGGGGAAGGTGTATGTGGGGGGAACAGGCAAATGTGTTTTAATCCCTTTTTAGCAATTTGCTTGATCCTGTGGCCAAACAGCCACTGATCTTTTCCTTGATTGAGGAGCAGAGCAGCCCCACGCACCAGGGGCCATTTTGGCAGACAGAGATTACCAGGATGCAAAGCTGCCTTGGTCATGTAATGGAACTCTAACAGCTGCTCTAAATACCCAGAGGTTTCCCAATGCAGAAGAATTCCTCCATTGGCAGGTTTACAGCTGCTTTGTGCTAAAGGATCAATACAACAGCTGTCACAAGAATCTAGCCCATAAAGTATATCTTTGTCAGTTAGGTTAATTTGACAGTGAACAAATGCTAAAGAAGCATTGCATTTATGAAATTACATAATAGAAAAAAAGGGTACATGTTGAGAAACTGTCTCTACTGTAAACCTATAGGGTTACAATTTCCATTGGGAAAATGTCAATTATTAATATTGTTATTAGGAATGGCTGAACGATATTCCTGCCAGAAACCTGAACTGTCCCCACTTTTTACATCTTAAAACTGTCCTAGGGCAGTTCAAGGTAATGTATCACCTTCATGAATAGTTTCATCATACAGTCATAGAATCATAAAAATGTAGGGCTGCAAGGGACCTCAAGAATTCATCAAGTCCAGTCCCCTAACTGAGGCAGGACCAGATAAACATAGATCATCGCTGACAGGTGAAATCCAACCTGTTCTCAAGAACCTCTGGTGATGGGGACTCCACAATCTCCTTGGAAGTCTATTCCGCAACTTAATTAGACTTTTATAGTTAAACTTTTTCATATATGTAACTTAAATTTTCCTTTTTGAAGATTAAGTCTACAGTGGACATGGAGAACAATTGATTGCCGGCCTCCTAATAACAGCCTTTAAATATGTTTGTTAAGGGCTTTTAATCAGGTCACTTGTATTCCTTTCTGAAGATTAAACATGCCGAGTTTTTTTTAACATTTCCTCATAGGTCAAAACTTTTATCATTTTTGTTCCTCTCCTCTGAACTCTCTCCAATTTGTCCACGTCTTTCCTAAAGTTTGGCACCCAGAACTGGACAAAATATTCCAGCTGAAGCCTTAATAGTGCTGAGAACAGTGGGACAATACCTCCTGTGTCTGTCTTACAACACTCCTGTTAATATAACCCATTACATTAGCCTTTTTTGCAACTGCATCATATTTTTGATGCTCATTCAATTCGTTATCCACTACAGTCCCCAGATCTTTTTCCGTAGTTCTACTACGTAGGCAGTTATTCCCTATTTTGTAGTTGTACATTTGATTTTTCCTTCCTACGTAAAGTATTTTGTACTTGCCTTTATTGATTTCATAGTGTTGGTTTCAGAACAATTCTCCAATTTGTCAAGGTCATTTTGAATTCTCTTACTGTTTTCCAAAATATGCAATCTCTCCCCCGCCCAACTTGTTGTCATCAGGAAAATGTTATAAGCATACTCTTCACTCCATTATCCAGGCCATTAATGAAAATATTGAATAGTTTTGGACACACAACTGCCCCTGTGGCACCCCCACTAGCACATGCTCCCCATCCCCAGTTTGATAGAGAATCATTGATAACTAATTTTTGAGAGTAGTCTTTCAACCAGTTATACACACACCTTGAAGTAATTTCATCTAGATCCTATTTCTGTAGTTATAAGAATGTCCTGTGGAACTGTATCAAAAGCTATACTAAAATCAAGATATATCATGTGTACTGGTTCCTTTCCACTAGGTCAGTAACCTTGTCTAAGAAGGAAATTAGGTTGGTTTGGCATGACTGGTTCTTGATAAATCTATTCAGGCTATCCCTTATAACCCTATTATCATCTATGTGCTGACAAATTAATTGTTTAATAATTTGTTCCAGTTTCTTTCAAGATACGAAAGTTAGGCTGACTCGGTCTATTATTTCCTGGATCCTCTGTGTTCCTTTTTCTAAAAGATTAGGTACTATGGTTGTTCTTCTCCAGGCCTCTCTATCTCACCTGTCCTCCAGGAATTTTCAAAGATACTTGCTAATGGTTCTGAAATTACTTCTGCTAGTTCCTTAAGTACCATAGGATGAACTCAATCAGGTCTTGCAGAATTGAATACATCTAACTTATCTAAATATCGTTTAACCAGTTCTTTCCCTATTTTGGCCTATGTCCCTTTCCCCTTGTTGTTAATATTGTGTTGAGAATCTGATCACCATTAATCATTTTAGTGAAGAGTGAAGCAAAATAGGTATTAAAGATCTCAGATTTCTTGATGTCATCAGTTATTTTCTCTCCTCCACTAAGTAGAGGATCTACACTTTCCTTCATACTTCTTTTGCACCAAATGTATTTTAAAAAATCTTTCTTATTGCCTCATATTTTCCTTGCTAGTGTATCTCATTTTGTGCTTTAGCCTTTCCAGTTTTGTCACTACCTGTCTGTGCTTTTCTTTCGTACTCCTCCTTAGCAAGTTGTCTACATTTCCACTTTTTGCATGATTCCTTTTTTATTTTCAGGTCTGAATGGAGTTATATGGGCTTGTTCCTATTCTTCCTAACTTTGCTTCACATCAGGATAGTTTGCAGGTTTGTCTTTAATATTGTTTCCTTGAGAAACTGCCAAACTCTGAATTCCTTTTTCCCTTAGATTTTCTTCCCAAGGAACCTTACCTATCTGTTCAGAGATTGTTAAATTCTACTTTTTTTGAAGTCCATTGTCCTTATTCTGCTGCTCTCACTCTGCCTTTTCCTTTGAATCATGACAGCTATAATTTCATGATCACTTTCACTGGCATTGCTGTTTACCTTCAGATTTGCTACCAATTCCTCCCTGTTGGTCAGAATCAAGTCTAAAATGCTGTTTGCTGTGTTACTTCCTCTACTTTCTGAACCAAAAAGTTGTCCCCAATACATTCCAAGAGCCTACTGGAAATTTTGTTTTACTGTATTACTTTTCAAACAGCTGTCTGGGTAGTTTAAAAAAAAACAACCCATTATTACCAGGCCTTTTGTTTGGGATATTTCTGTTATTTGGTCTAGAAATGCCTCATCCACCTCTTCATCCTGATTTTGTGGTCTATATTAGACTCCTATCATGATATCACTCCTATTTTCTCTCCCTTTATCTTTACCAAAAGAATTTCAAATGGTCTGCCTCCCACCTGCTTCTGAACTTCAGAGCAAGTGTATATATTCTTGATGTATACACTAACACTTCCTCCTTTTTTCCCTACCTATCCTTCCTGAACAAGATATACCCTTCTGTATCAGTATTCCAGCCATGAGACTTATCCTACTGGAGGGTATGTCTACACTTAAATCACTAAACAGCACAGCTGCAGGGTTGCAACTGCTCTCCTATAGTGCTTCAGTGTAGACACTTCTTACACTGACAGGAGGGGCTCTCCCACCAGCATAGGTAATCCATCTCCCTGAGACATGGTAGCTAGGTTGACAGAAGAATTCTTTTGTCAACATAGTGGTATCTACACTCAGGACTAGTTGGCAGAGCTATGTCTCATAGGGGATTTTTCATGTCCTGACAGACATAGCTATAACGATGTAAATTCCTAGTGCAGACCATCCCTAAGGCTCTGTGATGCCAATTAAGTCATAATTTAGCATAATACTTCCAGTTTTTCCTGTTTATTTCTCATATAACTTGCATTTGTGTATAGACATCTAACCTGTTGAGCAGACTCCACCACACTTGTCTAGATATACTCCTGTGTTATATGCTTACATAAAATTAATGGTGTGGTCAAAAGATGAGTAGCAAACAAAGCTTATCTCAGGCTCAATGACATCTTGACTTTCTGGGAATGTGGCCTGCATGTCCCCGCTGATGTGAGAGGTGTTAGTAGATTCCCTCAGGTGGTCCCCGGAGCCAGATGACCCAGGGCCTCCCAAGCCGTGGCTGGTGTGACTGGCCCCAAGGACTGATGGAGCAGCTGGCAGACGGCCCCCAGAGCCAGATGGCCCAGGTTGCTCTAGCAGTGGCCAGTGCAGCTGTCCTTGGGGCACCTGTGAAGAAGCCAGGAGCTCTGGACCCTTTTAAATTGCCTGGGCAGGCAACAGGGCAGGACCCCTAAGCACATGCGGGGTGTACCTGTGTTGGTGAAGGCAGCCAGGCGGGCATGTGGAAGCTGTGATGATGCCAGGAAAGCATGCCCAGCAGCACAGCTGGCAGCTCGCTGGGCACCAGCCAGTGCAGGCTCAGAACTGCTCAAATGTCAGGCAAACCATGTCCACGTGGGCTGAGTGCCCATTGACTGTTTTGCCTGGAGCCCGGAATTGCTGTTGGCGAGCCTGGCTGCGGAAGTCACGGGGGTGGCAGAAAGTCACGGAATCTCTAACTTCTGCAACCTCTATGAAAGAATCGCAGCCTTAACTAGCAGCAATCAGCACTGGAAAATGAAATGGGGCAGATGTGGATTTATACACCTTACACAACAGGACCCTATAGCACGGTGGCCATATGGTACATGCACAGTTGATAAAGAACTCAGAGATTTCAAGGTATATTCACAGGATTAGCACTAGAAAAACATCTTTACTTCTAAACAGAGCACATTTGACATGGAATTAGTAAAACACAATAGACAGGGAGCCTCCCAGTGCAATTTTTACAGTCACTGTTCAGTGTAGAACTATGCTTTAAGACACAGTGAGTCTGCTAAGTACAGGGACAGCTGAATGTGTTGGCTCACTGCTTCTGTATGGAAGGCTGTCCCTAGGGGGTGCGGAACCCAGGCTGGAAGTGACATCACTTCTGGGACTGACTGCACCGGGGAGTGGGTTGAGGAGGCTGGGGGAGGCTCCCCAAACATCCAGGTGTGGCCTCGCCCACACTCTGCCCCCCCGGCCCCATTTTGGTGGTGCCACTGGGGTCATGCTGCCCGCCTTCCCGAGGCTGGTGAGGCTGTAGCAGTGCCACAGCAGGTGGACTCTCCCTTGGGTGCAAAGGGGAGGGCTGGGGGTAGCCTCCACCAGTCAGCAGTTCACCCCACCCCTGCAGTGCCAGCCAATCGCACCAGCCCGTGGGGCTCCCCAAAACTCGGGGCCTAGAGCAGTTGCCCCAATTTGCCATCTGCTAGGGACGGCTGTCTCTGAACATATACCCTTGAATGCAAATTATGTTAGCCATACAGTTGCTGCATCACAGTCTACTGTCTTCACCTGAAGATAAAAGTAAAATGATGACAAAAACCTAACCAGTAAAGACTGTTGAGAACAAATGTTCTGCTTTTACGAAGAAAAATAACAGTGGAAAGTCAGCAACTTAAAGGAAATGTGTTTTCATTTTAAAGCAAATTTATGTACAAAGATATTCATGAGCCAGTGTGAAGCGTGACATGTACCACTGGAGTTTAATAATGCAAGTCAAAATCAGTTTAAAAAAGCAACATAAACACGAGTCTGACAAAACATTTTATGGAAAACATACAGCTTTATTAATTTTAGTTCTATGCACCTGGCTATATTTTATCACTGCTAAGTAAAAGCCCCACCCCCCCATTAAGGAAGAAAAATGTACTATGCAAACTTTCAGAAATAATTTGGGTATCTGCTAGTGTGGAGCATTGACTATGGTGTTTGTCACTTCACAAAAAGTCACTTCCAAAAAAATCAGTGCACATTGAAGTGTCTGAAGGATATAAAATGAGAAACTAGTAGAGGAAACAAAGTACACTATAGTGATGTTCTTTATTCACAAGATTTCTGATATAAACCCAAGGTAGGTAAATCCAAGAAAGCCCCTATATGCCACCTCAATCATGCATGGCGGGGAGGGGGAGGGGCAACCTAGGGTATTGAATCGAAATTTAATAAGCTAAATCTCATAGCTCTATGACATCAGTCCTGTAGAGATTGGTATAGAATTTTCATGTGCCTCCCTTGCTACCATCTAATCTACCCGGGTTGGCAATGTCTTTGATAATCAGATGAAAATGTGCAGCTCTCTGTCTAACCCATCCCCAGTGCAGAATCATCTTCCAAGAGACTAGCACCGCTCATTTCCATGGCAACATAATTTTCAGACAGCATACTGCAAGCACTGCCTGGCTGAAAATGTTAAGCGGTTAAGGCAGGGCAGACTAGTTGCAGTGAGTAATATATTTGATGAAGTTAGCCATTTTCCCTGTTTGCAGAGCAGAGACAAGTAACAGCAGAAGGTCTACACACACAGCACTGGTCTGGGATGGGGGAACTGAGCCTGACATGGGGTTATACCCCCTACCACCAGATCCAAAGCAGTGCATGGGAGACTTTTCCACTTGAAGGCACCAGATGCATGCAACCTCAGCTATAGGAACACGGGGAAGAGTAACTGTTGGGATGAGCCATTCTGAAATTCAGCCTTGCAGAACCAGAGACCAGCAGCTGCACCAGGGACCAGCAGACACCCATTGCTTTCCACAGTTTGCACTTTGAACAATCTTCCCCCTCTACTGAGTGGCAGTTTGCTCCATCTCCCTCTCAACCCCTGCCTCACAGCCTGTTCCCTTCAACCTCACCGTGCCACTGCCCTGCTGAGGGCCAGCACAAAGCTTAGGCATCATTTAAGACCTTGTTAAATCCTCATAATAAGGGATAGTTGCAGAGGCCTTGGGCTGACTCACTGCACAGGAGTGAATTTCACCCACTGAACACTCATGCACATATACAGTTGATCATACAACTGGAGAATGCAAAGAAAGGGTTATAAATACCTTTTGGAGCACATCTGCTCTTTATATTCAAGCAAACATTTGTAAATGCTTTTTTAAGCCTTCACCATACTCTAGTTGTGATTTACTTGGTCCTTCCGTAATTCCGCCTCCTTCCAGACATAAAAGCGAACTTTTAAAAAAGCAATAACTGGTTTTAAAACCATGCAGATTTAGTGTGAGCCTAGATCAAATCCTGCTTTCAGCTCTAGCTGTGTCACTGTCCCTCCTCAATGGGCAACAATACTCAAGTTAACACTTCTGAGCTTTTATGCCTCTTGTGAGTTTGAGGGATACAGAGGGCCTCCTGAAGTGGAGGTTGCTGAAGGCATAATTCCTGCTCTGTGATGACTGACATAATTATCCCAATTTTACAAACTTTTCTACACATTTGCAAAGAAACAGTCAGTGCTTCTCTCAACATAGGACTCAAGGTGTCTGAGTGGGGCATCCCATGGCCTTTCTGGGAGTATTAGCACTGTGTACACTTCTAACCCTTACCCTCACTGCCTTTATGCTGTCCGGTGTTCTGACTCAGATTATGCCTGCCCACTGCAAGTGTGCCCTACATGAGGTGGGAAAGACTTCCCTATGCCCTCTTCTCCTTCTTGCCCACACACACATGGTGGAAGGAGAAGAACAATTTAGCCACGAATGCAGAAAATATTCAAGGATTTCAGTTTTGGATTTTTGTCCCAATTTGAGATGAAACTATTTCCAAAAACTCAAAAATATTCATGGAACTAAAATTTTGGCCTGGCCAGCACTGTTTAACATACCCTACTAGAGGAGCCAAGCTAGACATCTTTAACTATTGTACATTTTTATCATGATTCATTATTTCTGGTCTACGGGTTGTTGTTGCTGCTCTTTGAATTCCCTCCCATTTGCCTACATCTTTCTAGCACTAACACTGTATTTCAGTTCCTGGAATTAATCTTTTAGAGAAACAGTCTGTTGGACGGGGAAGACACAGGCCCAGGTGTAATGAGAAGTAGGTATTTTCACTTGGAGCTTTGTTCTGAGGACCAAACAGGCATAAACAAATACTCACTCATTTCTCTGCATCTCTCTTACTGACTTTCTTTTGCACATGAGGTGACATTTTCTGGTTTGCATCTAGAAGCTTTCATGCTTTTCCATGGTACCAAAAATAGAACTATCTGGAAGAGCTGTGGTAGTGACAGCCTCACTCAATTACTTTCTGAAACCCTTTCCTAATGCAACAGGGAAACTGATTAGTTTAAACTGATTAGTTGAGTCCGGAGACCTATGTTCTACTCTTGATTTGGCCACTGGCATGCTGGGTGACTTTGGGCAAGTCACAAATCAGATTCCCTGTGCCTCAGTTTGTAAAATTGGGATAATTATGTTTAAATCCTTTGTAAAGCACTTTGAGGTCTACTGATGGAAAGGGGTACATAAAAGCCAGGTATTATTATCACTATCAGTGGGTGATTACAGCATCTGTGCACTTCCCTGAATGCAGGGGAGCAGGTTTGAAAGCATCTGTTGCAATGGCTGAAACAGCTCAAGAGCTTTTCATTACAGACTGTGTGGCTTGCAACATCAACCATGGTGCATGGATAGAAAAGCAGCAGCAGGTATTATAAAATCCTTCTCATCAGACGCATCCTGAGTTAGGGGAAAAGACTCCTAAGGGACTACTGCTGTCTTCCACAAGCATAACATGATGTTTTTCCAGTCCCCCCCTTGTCTGGAGCTGTTGTAATGCAGAGAATACAGAGCTCTGTGCAGCACATATGGGGATTTTCACCTAGCCTGAATAAGGCAAAAATAAATGGTTTCCTATTACCATAAATATAAATGGATAACAAAATATATAACTAAATATGCACAGCACAAAGCCTCTGATATGCCACGTGTGCACATCTGCTGTATGAAAAGCTACTCTAGAATACTAGGCACCCTCCTCACTGTGATTGTGTGCAAAATCCAAGATAAGGACACGAGTCCTAAGGATCAGAGCTGAGCCCTAAGGGCATAACTGTCTTTCCATTATTGTTTGTATTTATCACTCTAAAAAGAAAAGAAAAAGAAACATCGAAACTCCAATTCATGGAGACATACAGTACCTAGTTAAATATTTCTTACATGTTTCTAGGGCTGTCTCCTTGGAAACGGGATTTTCAGCTCATCTGCTTATCCCTTTCTTCTGAATGCAGGTCTAGGAATTTATTAGCAAGCTGCGATGCTGGTAGCTCTGACAGCTTCACATCATTAGTATTCCAAAAAGTGCGAGACAGAAAATTTGTTAACACACACACACACAAAGAAAGATGTATGCATTTAAACACTTACTTAGAGAGGCTGGGCTTACAAGTCAGATGAGGAAGAATGAAGTCATGAGAAAAATCTTTTAACTTTGCACTATTGTACTAGCATATCCATGAATGAAAAGTCTGTGAAATGTTGAATTTCACTGAATGTGAAACCTGAATGTGCTAGCAGAATTGGAAATGCAACACCACATTAAAACATGATGGACTAGATTCTTCCACTAAAGCCATGCTCTGATCAGTGCAGAGAAATTGAGGTGGGGATTGTCCAAGTGGTGTTATGCTCCTTTTCCCCTGTTTTGCATCATCTCTCAACATCTTTAACTTCTGCCACTTGTGTGAGGGACCTACTAGGTCTTATACCTAGTGGAGCAGAACAGTGCAAAGGAGACAGAAAATCTGGTTTTATGCATTTTGTTGAGTTTCCCTAGTGCACTGAAATCTGAGATGAGAAAGCTGCTGAAAGCAACTACAATAAAAGACACCACCATTTTCCCACTGGCTGATTAGTTCTTTGACATGGAGAAAACAACAATTCCTCAAAACACTGAAAATGCAACACAGTACTCCATTCCGGGGCTAAACCAACCACTTCGTCTCTCTTAGGGTAAACTCTAAACATTGTATCTTCCATTGTACAAAAACTGTAGAGAACTGCATTGAAAGGGCTGTGTGCAAAACGGAAACATTGCACGCATTGTAGTTCAGTCACTGAGTGGGGTTACTCTGTTATTTTATTTCTCACTTATTATATGGCCATTTTATAATACTTTCTATATATTTCTCTGATTTTTCCTGGCAACGGAATGAAAGTATTCTGATTACATGAGACACTAACCCACAAAGTTTTAAAACAGTGCACAGGGACATAAGCCATAAATACTAATGAGACTTAGATATCTCAATCCCCATGGACAGCTTCAAATAGAGATGTTAACATTTTAAACTGCTCTCAGTTTTACTCAAGCAGACCACATGGTTTATAGCCCTCAAAACAAAATTGCAATTCAGGACGTTTCAGTCCTGACCCTTTCAGTTGCTTTGCAAGTTGTTTCCCTTCTTTAGCATGAAACACAAATAAGAAGGACTGAAACGAGTCAAAATTGCCCCGAAGTCCATAGTCCGTGTATTTTGCATTGACTAGAGCAGAAATATAGTAGTCTATTAAAAATGTATAAAAGGTTACAAATTCTCATTCTCCACTCTATCTATCTAATCATATAATGAATCAGTAGGTATCTAAACTGTTTTCCTTCCCAAGATTAAAAATTCTAAGATTAGAGTCAATGTTAACCAATGATGATTACGTCTTGACTGTGTCCAATGAGTTTAATGAAAACTTCCCAGGAGCTAAATAATAGAGCATATCACATACGTAATTCTCATTGGCACCAATGGAATTCTGCCAAAAATTCCGGGAAAAGCTTTGACCAAAAGATGATTTTTGTTTTAAAAAGAACATGTTATGACAGTTTTTGCTTTAGGAAAAAAGGACATTTTTCACTACAAAAACATTTTGCATACAAACGTTCAACCAGTTCTAATAAAAGCCATTAGTAAGGAATTTTTTTTCCTATTTTATTTATTTTACATTATTTTACAGCTTCCAAAGTAGCTCATTTGGGAGGTTGTTAGAGTGAAAATTATTAGAGTTTCTAAAAATTACAGATGATAATTTTCCAGTGCAAAAGGTATTACACTCAACTCAAGGTTACTCAGTATTGGACCTCCTTATGATAGATAAAGATGAAGTAATCACTGGACTGGAAGCCCTGTGATGATGCCCTGATTATATTTGTTATGAAAAAACTAAAGGACGGTCACCAACCTGTATATAGTGCTTCAGAAGGGCTAATTTCTCAAATCTGCAGATAATTATTAATGAAATATATTGGGAGGAAAAAATAGACAGAAAATATAAATTAAAATTGGGATTTAACTTTAAAAATAGTTTATTAGATTGCCAAAAGCCACAATTCCACAATCAAGAAAGAGGAAAATTTTGTATTAAAAAACTGTATTTCAGTGGGGATGTAAAGGCAGCAGTTAGAAATAAACAAGTAATATATAACAAATGGGAAATGGAGGAAATAGCAATCAGTATAAATTAGAAATTGTTATGTAAGAAAATTGATAAGGGAAGCTAAAGATAGGGTAAATCCCTGACTAGAAGGGTTAAAGACAATATGAACGAATTTTTACAGGATATTAGGAATGAAAGAAATACTAGCCATTACTAGCTATTGTTAACAATGAGGCAGAAAAGGCAGAAGTCCTCAATAAATATTTTTGTTCTGTATTTGGAAAGAAGCTCTTCTTTTATACAAAAAAAAAAAAAGAATGGGCGTGGGAGATGGAAGAAAGTCAAGGAGGGAAACATGAAGAGAAAACATACATCTCTGTACTTCTTTCCCATTATTCTATGTCTACACTTCTAATGGAGTGATGGGGAGGACATAGAAGCATGGGATATGGGGCGGTGGCAGAGGATCTGACTGTATATTGGATAAAATATGGAAGGGGAGCTAACTGTGATCTGTGGAGGGAGGTGATGGATTAGCGGAGGTTGAGGTGTACAATTGCAGCCTCTAATTACAAATTGATGGGATAGGGAATTTCTCCTAAAGAACATCCTAGGCTTCTATAAAACCACTCGATAACAATAATGTTCCAGAACTGCTTTCCATGTTACTCACATAATTTAAACTAAACGTGTTACCCTTCTCATTCAACTTTGAGACCCACAGATTGGCACTGTGACAAATACATTTTTTTCATATATACATTAATATATAGCAACATAATTGCATTATCATTTGAAATGTTAAATCTCTGTGTCTGAAAATCCCAAACAGCTGAACCAATAAAGTTATGTAAGGCAAAAGCAAGAATAAAATTGCGGAGTTAACATTTCAGTGCCACTCCCATTACAGTAGTTATAGACTTGTACACAGTTCTGCTGCTACTATCAATGTTGCCAAATCTCATGATATTTTTTCCATTAGACTCATGATACTTGGTGCGTTGCTTAAAGCTGCAGCTCCTGAAGTCATTAGATTATGTGAGAATCTCATTTTTTTTTAGAAGAGAATGTTTATAGCTCTGATGGCCAGGAGGAAAGCTTGAAAATGTGACCCCCTAAAGGCTCAGGCACCAAAAGAACCTCATGTTTATTATGTTCTTAATCTCATGATTTTTAGTCGTGTCATGGTTTTTCTTGGGGGAAGGGAGCTTACTCATGCTTTTGAACATTTGGGGTTGGCCATACTGAGGTACTTTCAGTATTTTCAATTATTCAACCCTGTCTTCAGGGGAAATATAAACATTTCAAATAAAAAATAGGAAAGCTCTAATCTTCACAAAGGACTCAAAATACATTGTCACTTCCACCTACTGAACTCTCTTTGGTGTTGGCCTTTCTCCTTTCCCTCCTTCAATCTGTTCTCAGGAGGAGGTATTCCTCTGGTTATCACATGTATGCCTAAGGATCTCTAGTTCATCAGTAGACTAATGGAGTGGTCTCCCCTCTCATTAGTGCTCTGGGCCTAAGCTCTTTATCCTCTCCTGCTTTTTGACCCCTTCTGCTGTGAGTGGAATAGCTGCACATTTGGATGTGTCTAAGGTACCGACAATTGCATAGTATTTGGCACACTTACTTTTGCAGCTGCCTATTACACCTGTAGCCACATCTACTACAGTCATAATCATCACTCTGAATGCAACTGTGCACTTTTCAAAATTTAGTCTTGAAGTCCATCCATATTGAAGTTAATGCAAGTTGACAGCAAGCACGTCTCCATAAGAAGTCAATGGAAACTGGTTTAATGCTTAAGCATATTTAATATGAATTTAATCTTGAAGGTCCTATTTCAGCCATAGACTTTCACACAAAGCTGTGAAAACTGCACAATTTGAGCCTAATGCCATCTTGAGCTTTTCTGGCATCATTAACCCTGAACATACGATGAGTGAATGTGCTAAGCTGTTTATTACAAGACAGATGCCGGCAAACTGGAAAAAAAAATCAGAGGAAACAACAAAAATTAGTGGGAGGCTGGAGAATTTTCCTTACATGGGAAGATGAAAAGAGGAGAGAATTGTGTCTTGGGGTAGAGAGGACTGCAAATCATATTTGAAAAAGGTGAGCACCAACGAATAACAGGAAATACTTAAACCAAGGGGCACAACATGGGTAGGGGATTGAAAGTTAAGGAATAAGGTAGGCATAGAAGCAAGATGTTTCCTGGGAGTCAAGTAAGGCTCCAGTCCTGTACAGGGAATTGAATGGGCACAGCGTCCAACCATGTGGTTCTCTTTGCAAGAGCAGAGTATAAAATGTGAAGTAGTTTTTTTGTGTTCCATAGCTTTGCATGGGACATTTCAACCTATATTGGATAAAGTACTAGAAAATATAACATCAGAGGCCTGCACAGGCAAGGTGGGGGACTCCATGACTTAACAAGTATTATTCGTCTCTCGTTTCTCTGAAGAGTAGTGATCACAAAGGAGCATGGCTGTCCAAAGTGCATTTCTTCCCGGGTGCATCCTTTCTAAAGTGAGCTGTTACAAAAGAGTGAGGATTAGAGTGAAAGAGAATTCAATACCTTTCAAGTCTCCAAACAAAGGCATGCTATTCTGTGTATTGCTTGTTCTGCTAGAGTTCAGCTGGTTTAATATCTATCATATTTGCATTAATATGCATAGATTCATGAGGTGCCACCCACTCCTATTGTACATATAAGCAGAAACTTCTAAAATTCCATTGATTTTCTCATAGATAACATGAGTTTTTATTTTAACTATCTGAGAAAATGTAGGCAGTGTCGAGAATGACTACGCAGAAAGGTGTCCTAAAAAAGCAAACTGTAAGACTAACCTGAGGGTGGGCAAGGGAGTGGTGGGGGGAAAAAAGTCATGGATACATCTCATAGTCTGAGATGAATGTATCAATAGGCCTGATTCTCCATTGTACTACATGTAGTCATTCACTCTATTGCAAGTTGCTGTGCAATGCTACCAAATCAGAATGGAACTGTCTTTTACATGCAGTTTGCACCAATGTAAATGACTTCACAAAATGCTGTGCAATGGAGAATCAGGTCTAATTTCAAATGTCCTAACAGACACAAAGTGGATGAGGTAATATCTTTTATTGGACCAACTTCTGTTGGTGAAAGAAAGACAAGCTTTTGAGCCGTACAGAGCTCTTCTTCAGGCTTGGGAAAACTAGTTAGAGTGTCACAACTAAATACAAGGTGGAACTAGGTAATTTTCCTACTTTCCAAATTTTCTAGCAGGCATTCTAAAATATTTAAGAGACTTATTACACAGAAAATTTGCAGCTCTCTTTCATAACTGGAAAGTCGTATTGAGAAAACCAAGTAAATGTCAAATAAACATAGAGAGAGGCTGTATATTTACAAATATATGGAGGGCAAAATTGAAATCTCATTACACTCAAGAATGTGAATAAGAAAACCTCTATTACTGGTGAAAGAGCATTAGAAATTATTGTGTTCATGTTCTTTTCCTACTTTATTCAAATGCTCACTTCTATTTTTATTTGTAATACACATCAGTAGTTTTTAACACCCATGTCTGCCTGGGTATATTTCTATTCTGTGTAAATAAAATTACATTTCAAGTTTGTACAATAAACATTTTAAGAATGCAACTGCACAGTTCATATTCCTAAGTCCTAGATGTGGATGTATATATCTTATAGTTTTAAAATTGTAAAATAAATCCTATGCTGCCAGGGGGGAGGGTCTAAGCTGATACTTGGGAGGAGCAGCATTCATGTGTTCTCGAAATGGAAGGAAACTCTGATACTTTTTCAGAAGTTAAAGGGGTACACCAAAAAGGGTATAATGAAATTATTCACAATTGGATTAGGAATAAGTTCACTCTTATATTTGTGCCATCTCAATACTTTGTTTTTCTAAACAGATTTCAGCTCTGTGATCTTATTCTTAAATACAATGAGCTTACTTAAGTTTTCAATTGATGTGCTGTCGCTTTAAGATTTTGAGGAAAACTATACATGTAAGAGTTTTTGAACGTAGTTTGCTATCCTGAGCTTGTGAAAAGTAAAGGAAGGCAGATGCTCTAAGACACCGACCTTCACTAAGACGCTTGCCAAGGAGCAGATTATTGAAGAAGTTGTACTAATAGATTCAACATACTGGCTTCCAGTAAAAGTTTCACTGTAAGGTAACGGGTTAGGGATGATGCGGCACTGGCAGCTATTAGAAGATTATAGAGTTAAACCAAACTTACTTAAGGTTTCATTCAGACTTGGTTAACAATAGGTGCTACTGGCATAAAGCAGAGCACAGAATTCATTATCTCAGGAAATCTGCCCAGGGGAGTTTCTAGCAGTTGAAAGCAACCAACACTTCGCAGTCCACAGAAGGAACATTGGGAAGGCTACTGATGTCTCAAAAGTGGACAGCATTGGCCAGAGTCATAATGTGTCTACTGGGCAGGGTCCCCCAGCCAAAGATCTCCTCAGATAACTCAGAGTTGCTCTCTTGTGGAGTAATTCTGAAGCGAAGGCCCTGGTGGAAACATTGCCTGCTCTCACTAGGTAGGGCGAATCCCTTCTGTCAGTGCCATTACTTTAATCATATAAAACTTACGCATGAAATAATAAACAATGAACAATCTTACATTTGCAGTAAAACATATAAGCTAACCTAATAGGTCTTTTCCATCTTTTATAAAAATATTATAGTCATTGGAAGAAAGAGAATTTCACTTCTTGGGGAAATTATTTAGGGTACCCATGACTATTATTTATCCCCATATCTCCAAAAGAGTGAAAAAAATCAATATAGGGTCCAGTAGGCTGGCAAGGTGTACTGAGATGAACTCTTTGTTGTGGAAATGCCTTCCTTTATGTTAATTTCTGGTCACATGCTGTATGCAGCGGCTTTGTTTTTGTATGTAGCAAATAAATTCTTGATGACATTTTGCTTGAAAGTTCTTTTCGATGTTTTCTGTAGTGGTTCTTCTCCTCCCCCCCCCCCCCCCGCATCTTCCTCCTTGCCCTGGCTTTTCCCCCTCTTTTCGTTGCTCCTCTCTACCGCTGAGCATTTAATTTACCCATAAGAGCAATAATAGACAAGTGAGATGATTTACAAGGACTGTGTGAACCTTGCTGCCCAGCCATGAACGTGGGCAGTTCAAGTTAAATGTTGCATGTATGTAACAAAATGAATAATGCTTCCTGAAAGTTGATGTTCAGCCATTTTACAATGAACAAAGTAAAAGCCACCAGGGGAAGTCGTGACTAATAATAATCCTCTGCTGCCCGTTGTTTACCAACCTTCAGCCCACAAAGCTTTTTTTTAATTAGTTTTGCCTTCAAGGAACAGAGATTCAAATTATGAGACATTTGCTGTGGAATCCCCTCTCTGCAAACCCACAGCTTAAATGTCAGAAGTGCTTCTAAATACAAATTAAAAAAAAAATCTATCTCTAGCAGTGCTCAGCATCTGCTGGTTTTGTTTCAATTGCGATTTAAAAAACCTAAAAAACAAATCCTGTCCTGGAACTCCCCACTATGAGTATTATATTAAAAACAACATATTGCTCCTCTACATTATCCATTTCCACTAGCTTTTCTGATGGTATTTTTACTGTTTGGAAGGTATATAATTTAGCATACTGTATCATAGCTTTATCATTGTTATTATTCAGTATTTATGTTAATGTGACACCCAGAGGCTCTGATCAGCATTGTTGCCCCATTGTACCAGTGCTTATATGACAACAGGGTCTCTGCCTTGTCACTTACCTTCACAGGCCCTGATCCTGCAAATATTAATCTAGAGTGTAACTTTGACTAACTTCACATGGCTAGTTTAATAGAAGGCAATGGAATTTTTCACATGAGGAAAGTTTTAAGCACAAACTTAATCGTCTGCAGAATCAGGGCATACGGCATACCAAGAGTGGGGGAAAAGGAATACAATCAAATATATGCATTCTTTATATAAATACATATACTTGCAATTTTCTTTGATAATTGTAGTGATAAAGTGCAGCCAGCCCCATCTACACCTCAAGCTATCATTAAGCATGTATATCTTATTATTAGCATGATAGTGAAAGTTCACACTTTAAAAACAAATCTATTAATAAAACATGAAAAGTCGTTGTGGGTTTCAGATGTTAATGTTGGGATTTAGCTCTTCTCAAAGTGCAAGGCTCTTTGGCTCTATGAGTTTTGCTGAAATGCTGGCTTAAGCTATGAGGGTGGCAAAAACCAGAGAGGTATAGTGAGAAATGCTGCATTTAATACCTTTAATTGGCTAAAAAATTAAATCAGAGCTGAAACAGGGTTCAAAAAGAAACTAGATAAGTTCATGGAGGATAGGTCCATCAATGGCTATTAGCCAGGATGAACAGGGATGGTGTCCCTAGCCTCTGTTTGCCAGAAGCTGGGAATGGGTGACAGGGGATGATTGATGATTACCTGTTCTGTTCATTCCCTCTGGGGCACCTGGCATTGGCCATTGTCAGATGACAGGATACTGGGCTGACCAAGAATGACCATTCTTATGTTCTAAATAAGATCCACTGAATTTTTTGTACTTCCAGGGCACTGAGATGGGCTATATAAACACACATTGGCATAGAAGGAGTGAAGGAGCAGTTCTGGGACCAAGTGGCTCCACCACACTGGCAGAGCCTGCTTCAGCTTGAAGATAAGTTTAAAAGAGAGCCAACCAGCACAGAAACGGAGGGACATCAGATAGAATAGGATGTTGGACCTATCCCAAGAGCTTCTGAGTAAGGGAGGAATCCTTGGTACAGGAAAGTGGCTCTGCAAACAGCAGCTACTCCAGGCCTTGAAGGAGGGACACACTTGTCCTTAAGGATTAAGGAACCCTTTGCTCTATTTTTTCTTGGACTGTGAGACTGTGACCATGCCCTGGATTGGGAAAATAAGTGATAGTAAATGGCCTAGGGAGGTAGCCTTGGGGCACTCTGGGGATATTGCAGCCATCCATAGGGCTCATGGTCAGAGAAGAGCCTGAGATCCCCTATCAGCTAACTGTGAGGGAGGCATAATCTCCCCTCCTTTCCCCCTCCCCACGCACCTTGAGATAAGGGAGCTAAAGTGTGAGAGGCCTTTGGGGGCCTGGAGCTGGGCTAGAAATTCCTTTTGGGAGATGTCGGACTTCTATTCTTTTTTTTGTCACTGTTACCCTAGAAAAGGATGGACTACAATGATTGGTAGTTGGAGTGCTAGTGCTAGTGAAAACAGAATTTGGACCTCTAGGATTGGGAGGGGCAGTTGGGTTTTTTGGCCAACTTTAAATATTTCAACATGTCTTTTGAAGTTATATATAAATCATGAAAATATAGATTCATAGATGCTACGGCCAGAAGGGACCACAGTGATAACATAGTACGACCTCCTGTATAACACAGGCCATGGAATGTTCCCAAAATAATTTCTGTTTGAACTGCAGCATATCTTTTTTATGAAAATATCAATTCTTGATTTAAAAATTGCCAGTGTTGGAGAATCCACCATGTGCTTTAGGAAAGCATTGCAATAGTTAATTATCCTGAATATTAAAAAATGTAGTCCTCATTGCTATTTTATACTTACTGGGGAGAATCTATTTAGACATTGCAAAAGCGACAAAGAGTCCTGTAGCACCTTATAGACTAACAGATGTATTAGTGCATAAGCTTTCGTGGGTGAATACCCTGTGGACTGCAAGCATCCGACGAAGTGGGTATTCACCCACAAAAGCTTATGCTCTAATACATCTGTTAGTCTATAAGGTGCCACAGGACTCTTTGTTGCTTTTGCAGATCCAGTCTAACATGGCCATCCCTCTGATACCGTTTAGACATTTACATTTTTTAAATAGCAAAACTACTTTACAAATGTCACTATAAGCCCACTTGGTGTAGCAGTCTCAGGATTTTTGAAAAAGACTAGGAATCTTGGGTATCCAGTCTGCTGACATCTTAAAGGGTCTGATCTTCAAAAGCTTGGCCCTTTCAAGTTGTCACAAATTGGGTAGCAAATAAAAAAAGACACTTAAAATTGTGTCACTTTGAAAAATGCTGGCCTGTCTTTTCAAATACGTGCATGTGTGTGTGTATGTGTGTGCTGATGTGCACCATGAAAGAACAACTAACTTTTACATGTGCAAAATGTCGTAGTACCTGAATCTAAGACATACAGCACCCAGGGTTCTAACAGATGACATCAAGGTAAACAAGGCTTCCATGGACATCCCATTGGGGGCGGTGGATGGTTATCATCTCAGAGTCCAAGTAATGTTCCATAGCTGAAGAGCATTCCCAGGCAGCAGAACTCCAACTGATTCCTCATGACTGAATAGACTAGTGCCAGGAGTTGACCTTGTGTTTGTTAGATGTCATTTAGAAATTCTGTGTTCATTTATACTGTTTCTAATTTATTCTCCATTTGTTCTGGAGTTAGTATTAGATTTTGGGTCTAGTAGCTGATTTTTTAAAAACTTTGTAATGTAATAATGCATGTTGTTCTTCTATATACAAAAAGCAAAACAGATTCTTAGCTGGTATAAATCAGTGTAGATTGTTAGATGTTGGTGCTCTTCTGATTTACAACTGCGAGATTCTGGCCCATTCAGTCTAAAAGAATTATTTTTGGCCAAAGAAAACAAAAAGAGAATAAAACTAGACCTCTCTGGAAGAGCACAGTATACATGTATCTTTTGTTACAGTCTGCAGAATTAAACTGCTGCTGTTTCTACATTGAAGCAGAATTCTTAGATATTTAAAGGTAAAAAATATGCAAAAAATCAAAGTATCAATTTCAAGCTATATCCAAAATGCCAACATAAAAATGACTTTTTTTTAAAAAAGTCAGAGGTATCCTTCCATTTAATTTATAAGAATTTGAGAGACACATATTACAATCCAAGTGTATTTTAATAACTCAGAATTGTTTTAACATGGAGATTGTTCCCTGAGACTAGATAGGCAATTTTGTGCTTTCTAATTAAAACTGGTATCAGAATGGTATCAAAATACCCTTACTATGTGGAAAAATATTTAAGTACTTAATTAGATTACTACACAACCTACTTATTTTTGTTCTCTGACTTATGCAGACAATAATTGTGACCTCTATGATGCTAATAAAGTAGGTGCGAGCTTTTGCCAAGACTCTAGGTGTCAGCTGAATAATGACAAATGCTTAGCTGCAAACCAGATCAGCTCACCTGTATGTTAATATTGTTCAAGATAGGTATTGAATGTGGTTAGTGATTAGACTCTATAAATACTTGTAGGTTGCTGAATGCATTAATCTTACTTGTAATATTTGTATCCCCTGCTATAAGGTAATATGTAAGTTTGCTTTATCATTAAGGACCTAATTCATTTGCAATATTCTGGAAATTGAGGATCCTGCAATATTAAACTTCTTCCACAATGTTGATTTTAATTAACTAACTTTGCACAGTCCACAATTTTGCATTCATTTTGTGGTTTGCAACATACACTTTTTCCCCATAAGGACTCCTCTCCTTAACTATGGTAGCTTTGGCAATATTTGTTCAATTTGTCATGTGCATTCAAATTTGAATGAACTCATCCGATGTCGCAATACTTATACGTTGCTAGGAGACAAATCATTGTTCACATTGAATACAGTACTTCTATACCATAATGTTACTGACATAATCTGGGACCGTATAGATCATTGTTGCAACCAAGATCCTGTAGTGGCACCAAATCTTATATAAAGAGGGTCATATAGGGTGTCTAAGACCAGGCTGTGGTTTGCTGGTTATGATTATGCTGTCTGTATGCATGTGTTATTTTTGTTGTTGAAGTTATGAATATTGGCTCTATACTGTATCTCAAACTTATGCTATGCTTCTGGGTGACACCCCAGACAAGTTGCTGTTAGCTCTGCCTAGCCTGCTTCATGGCCCATTAAGGACCATCAGCTATACAACAGACCCATTGAGAGAAGGCAGACACACCTTGTGACTCAGCAAGATATGCAGGGACTTGCCCATGTGACTCCAAACTCCATTTTGCTGTAATTTTCCACAGTAAGAACAAAGAGGTGTTCTTACACCTGCAAAGGACTATAAAGGGCTGATGCCTTATCTCCATTTTGTCTTCAATCCTCCTTCTTACCTCTGGAGGGACTTTGCTACAAACTGAAGCCCTACACAAAGGATTGATGACTTATCCCAGCTGTGGATGTACTGTACTCCAGATACTTAATTTGAACCTGCAGTTTACTCTATCACTGCTACAAGCCTGAACCAAGAACTTTGCCATTACTGTATGTAATTGATTCCATTTAACCAGTTCTAGCTCTCACCTATATCTTTTTCCTTTTATGAATAAACCTTTAGATTTTAGATTCTAAAGGAGTGGCAACAGCGTGATTTGGGTGTAAGATTGGATTTGTATATTGACCTAGTTTGGGGCTTGGTCCTTTGGGATCAGGAGAACCTTTTCCTTTTACTGGGGTATTGGTTTTCATAACCAGACATCCCCATAACAAATGGCTGCTGGTGGTTATACCAGGAAATTGGAGTGTCTAAGGGAATTTTTTTTGTGTCTTGTGGTTAGCCAGTGGGGTAAAACCAACGTCTTCTTGGTTTGGTTTGCCTTCAAGGTGGAAAAACCCCAGTCTTGGGCTGTAACTGCCCTGCTTCAAGCAATTTCTCCTGAATTGGTACTCTCAGTTGTGTCCTGCCAGAACCAGCACTGTTACAGATGGATTTTGGCAAATGGCAAATCCTGTTAAAGACTCAAAAACCGAAAAAAAACCCCATTGTTTTAGCTCGTGCAAAGCAGAGTCACAAGCAATTGCATGTTGGTGGTGAAAAATTGTTTTATACAACCTGCAATGTCACGTTAGACACATTTTAGTCATGTTAGACACATAAGTTGAGTGTTGATGTTCCTATAAATTCTGATCAGCTTCATAATGTCAAATGCAAAGCAGAGAGAGATCTCACATCAAAAGTAAAATGTCAGACAATTGCCATATCTACATTTAATTGCAGTACAAGGACTCATGATGCTAGGGTAATCAGACAGCAAATATGAAAAATCGGGCTGGGAAATGGGGGTAATAAGGACCTAAATAAGAAAAAGACCCCAAATCAGGACTATCCCTATAAAATTGTGACATCTGGTTACCCTATGTGGCGCTCAAAATGTGACATATTTTGAACTTGTTGAGATATTCTCAAGTGCGAATATACCGATGGATAAACTGGATAACCCAGTGCTAAGGGAATACAGAAACAAATTCAAAACATAGGAAAATTCTTCCTTCTGCTAGAATCTTCACCAAGATTACTTATCCAAAAATATTTGAAGTGTACAGAAAGGAGCTGAAAGACCATATGAAAAAAGCTGACATTTAATGAGTCAACAGATGACAGAGATAATTATGTACTGCATATCATTGCATTGCCCTAAATGAATGGCTCAGAAAATCTACAATAATTTCTATTGGCTAATCCTATTCTTAACCTGGTAAATTGTTCAACTGTGTCATGAGCTATCATCAAGTGTCTGGCCAATTTTGATTTAGACTTTAATAAGGTGTCCAGGACAGAGACAGAAAATGCAACATACTGTACTTGAGCATATAATCAGTTTCTAAAGGGACTACTTCCTAATTTTCATATTGTAAATCAGTGGCATATTCATTTTTCTAAAGTTGGCAATTCATTGCTGCAATGAAAAAAAAATTAAATACTGCCTGCTTGCAAATGGCGTTTCAAGACTTTCTTGGCAGAAAAAACCAAAAATCAAAAACAACAGCTTAATCCTGACCAAGTGACTGTGTCCAGAATCAACAGTGACATGATGGACTTTGTGGTCTGAAGCAGTTCTTTACCATGTTGAGCATGTAAGTGACTACAGCAAATTCACTGAAAGTGAAATGAAGATTTCTTCTAATCTCAAGTAATGCACAGACAGATCTAGCTTTTTAAATGACATGAACTTGTCACTTGACATAGAGTTCATCGCTTGAAATGCCAAATCATTGATGAAAACCATTAAATCTTTTGAGATGTGTTCTGTTTCTATCCATCAATCATACCACACTGTAATGCATTTGACCCCTGCACAGACTCCAATGCAAGCACAGAAAATATGCAGAGAGGAATGTTCAAGAAAATGGCAGACAAACTGAAGGAATACAACTGCAACACTGAGAAGAGTGTTGCCAGACCAGCTTGATGAGGACCAATGTTCACACAGCCTGGATAGTAAACAGTCAACAGGTGAATATGTTATTGGAGCAGGCGCTCTCCCTGGATGCAATCCCTATTTTTGGTCCTAAAGCACAGCTTGCTCCATTCAAATGTTTTGCAAGCGAACATAAATTAAATGATCTTGGAGAGTTTTGCAATTCACCTGCCATTCTGCAGCATTTTCCAGAGTTAGCAGAGACAGCAAAGCAATTACTATCAATCTTGCATAATTCTGTGGATGCTGAGAGTGCACTATCCTGGTATGGACAAATCTTCACAAACCAAAGACAGGGCATTTTAAAAATGAATTCTGAGCTGTCATCAGGAAAATAGAATAGTTCCTCAAATCTTCAAAATCTTTGGGGAATAAATTAAAATGTCTGTTTTAGTAGAGAATCTCCAGGATCAAAGACAAGAAAGGAGTACACTATAAAAATAAGTCACTTAGAGTTCTTATCAAGATTAGTCTCTTCCACTTCCAGATGCGCATCTAGGGATGGGGAATTCAGTCCAGGCTAGTTCTCAAGCTGACAGAACCTGGTTACTTGCTGTGTCCCTGGATATTATACATATTTTCACAACTCCTCCCCCTTTTCATTAGCTCCTCCTGAAGGTGCACTAATCACTTGCCCATTAAATTGCTGACTTTCAGGCTTCACAGTAAAGATCAGTAAAGATATATCATACATAGCATTCTCTTATACTTTATGGAAGGTGTAAACTGCCAGCTGTCTGGTTTACTGAAACACAGCACAATGGAAACAAGTGAAATCATATTCCCAATAGATACAGTGATTCAGAATGTGAGGATTTCAAACTAACCAGTGCAAAATACGACATGCTAACCATCTATAGACTAAAAAGATTATATATATTTATATACAGGATGAGGTCAGTTGAGAGAAGGAGAAACAATGGCAACAACAAAACTTTTTGTTGAAAAATGTCTATTAACTCTAGTTCGCCCGAAACAAGCCTTAGAGGGGTAGCCATCAATACTGCATATAAGCTGAATACTCTGAGTCGAAGGCTGCACTGAATCCCTACATAACTAACCGAGTTGTTGATTTCACCTTTTCCAGGATTTTACTGCTGGTCTTTTTCAGATCTATCTGACCAAGTAGAGCCAGAAGTGGCTCTAGAAAATGGGTAAACAGAGACAGCCCAATTCACCTTGTGAAGTCATTGACATCTGTACAAAGCAATTGTACAAAGTGAATGCACAGAATGGTAGCATCTAAACCCACTTTGCACTACCATTTTTGACTGCAGTAAATGAATCCACAAGGCAGTGGAGAATCAAGTCCAGAATATGTAGACTTTCCATAACATATGTGAAAACATATGACACAACCTATGACAACACAGAACTTGCGGCTGTTGTAACTTTTGTTCTGTTTCTCAGTTTCTCTCCCCCAGAAGATACTTCACAGACTTTCTGACTGTAGCACTACCTGCTGTCCATGAGCACAGAGAAGAGATGTCAGTGGAAAGTGGTGGGGGCCTGGAAGGATAGCCCATAGAGGCTGAAGGGAGGTGTAATGGAACCTGAAAGTGGGGTGGAGGGTAAGAGGATAGAGTGGAATAGCAGATGCCTGGAGCCATCACAGAATGGGCTTTCTGATGGGGGAGATGAGCAGCAGCAGATGAGCTCTCCTAGAGATGGCACAGTGCCAGAGATAGAAAGAGAAGTCCTAGCGAAGGACTCTATAAACATACACACGCATACTTGAAACCAGTAGTCAGATCATGAGTTCTTAGCTCATGGGACCTATGAAATCCCTGAAACATCAGCCTTGACACTTCTGGAATCTTTTCTCATCAACAAACATCGGAAGAGGGACGTAGAGGTAGAAAAGGATTGTCAGAATAGTATGTCAGTGGTTTTAAACCTTTTTTTCACTTGCAGACCTCTAAAAAGTTTCAAATGGAGATGCGGATCCCTTTGGAAATCTTAGATATAGTATATGGACTATAGCTGAAAGCCACTGCTATATGGCCAATAATATTCGATGTCTTTCGGTAATTTTTTATATCATGGACTGATTGATGCTGAGCAGTGCTTGATTAATTACCAGTAATTATTGATCACTTTCTGTCAATCCTCCTGCTAATTATATCACAGTATAACATACCGACAATTCCAATAGCTGTCAAATTGGACGTTAGGCTATTAAGTACTTTTTTGGCAGCCATCCAAAATACACTGAACAACTTCCTGCAGTCAGCCTGGGAAAGCAAAGCTGCATTATGAACCAGAAGTGGCAGAATTTGGCTAAGTATCCCTCATTAGTATTACATATGCGGGACTGTACTAATGATTATAGGTGGGATAGGTGACATAATCCTAATCACTAACGCCACGTGAGAAAATGTGTGAAAGGCAACAGTAGCTGCAAAGTACATTCTGTCAGTCCATGGGAGCAATGACTCTACCACCATCTACAAGTAATAGATCAGAATGTGTTTGCTATAGGGAAGTGGATCTGTTGTATTACAAGGATGTGCCAGGTACCATTGAGGTATATAACCAAAACAAATAGTGCATTTAATGAGAACATAAGAATGACCTTACTGGTGTAGACCAATGCTCCATCTAGCCCACTACCTATCTACTCTCCAGTCATCTGGTATAGAAGCTGATTTAAGTGATATATTACATACCACATTTAGCAGCTCTGCAAATTCACAGTTGAGTTATTTCAGAACTCCTGGGTGAAAACCATCTGTTTCTGCTGACTTAATACAGTTTAATTTATCTATTTGAAGTGCCAAGAGAGGATGTTTTGGAACAGTTCCTCAGATTTGTCACCTTAACAGATGTGGGAATCTCCCTCACATAATCTGCAATGGCCCCTTGACTGTTTGGCAGGCTTCCTGCTTCCAATATAAGTAAAAAAAAAAATGCTGTTTTTTTGTGTCTTTTGCTCACTGTCCTTCAAATTCTCTTCTGGCCTCATTAGCTTTACTTTTACATTTGACTTGCCACAGTTTATGCTCCTTTCTATTTTCCTCACTAGGATTTAAAATTCCATTTTTAAATGATGCCTTTTTGGCTCTAACCACTTTTTTTATTTAGTTGTTTATCCATGGCAGTGGGATTCTTTTTTGTCCTCTTGCTGTTTTTTGTTTTAGTTTTTTAAATTGGCGTATGCATTTAATTTGAGGCTCTATTATGGTATTTTTTAAATGTTTCCATGTGTCTTGTGGGTATTTCACTCTTGTTATCATTCCCTTTCATTTCTGTTTAACTTGTGTCCTTATTTTGTGGTTCCCCTTTTTGAAGTTAAATGCTACCGTGGGAATTTTTTTGGTATTTTACCCCTACAAGGATGTTAAATTTAATTACATTATGATCACTATTACCAGTTATGTCAGCTAGGTTCACTTCCTGGACCAGATCCTGGTTCCATTTAGGACTAAACCAAGAATTGCCTCTCTTCTTGTGGGTTCTAGGACTAGCTGCTCCAAGAAGCAATCATTAATTGTGTCTAAAAATTTTGTCTCTACATCCCATTCTGAGGTGACATGTACCCAGTCAATATGGGGATATTTGAAATTCTCCATTATTATTGTTTGTTTTTTGGTAGCATCTCTGACCTCCCTCCACATTTCACTATCACTATTACTATACTAGGTGGTTGCTGGTATATTCCTATTGCTATACTCTTATTATTCAAGGATGGAATTTCTAACCATGGAGATTTTATGGTACTGTTTGATTCACTTAAGATTTTTATTATATTTGCCTCTGTGCTTTCTTTCATGCATAGCCCAACCCCCACCAGTCCAACCTATTCTGTCATTTCTGTATATTTTGTTCACTGCTATTACCATGCCCACTGATTAGCATCATACCACCAAGTTTCTGTGATGCCTCATTTAATAGAAGGAACTCAAGATTTTCTATGGTATACATTGGGTCTCACTATCTGTATTCTCCCTTTAGATATTTAAAAAATGTATTTATTCATTTTTTTTCTTTGTAAGGTAAATAGTTTGCGCTATACTTATGTAACTGGTAAATATTTTGTGAAAATGCTTTCTCACAGTGCAGATTGTAATCTATATTAATTGTTCACTTCCCAATATCTTCTGATGCTAATTAAATGGAAGATGCCTATTCAAAATATTAACAAAATTTAGCACTTCTCATTTTTATTTTCAAAATTCTTTACAAATGTTAACTGTAAAGTATAACTTGGTCCACAGTGAAGTGCTAGTTCTGTCAGAACTCATTGAAATATTGGGGCAAATAAATGTCATGATCTCTATTATTTAAAAAACTTTATGTGTGAGTAAATGTCCAATGGAGGCATCGTCATCATTAAGACCCAGGAGTGCCTGGCTTTCAGTCCTGTGTTCAGCTCATTAGATCATATTTCTCTTTCTCTCTTAACATATAATGAAAAGTTGGCAAAGCCAACAATTCAGAGTTAACATTTCAACTCTAGCTTTAATGACTCTCTTGTGTCTAAGCATTATTGTGGGATTCAAAAACATATCATACATTCATTTGTTGATGAGAAAGCTTGATCTCTTCACATTATCCATCTTAGTTGTCTTACTCTATGTGCTAAGCACACCCATAACATCCAACACCAAAGGGACTGAAATTTATTAGAAAATATTCACCTTCTTCTACTGCTCAGACTGCATTTTATTGCTTTCTACAATAAAGAGCATAGGGCATAACATTCACTGAAAGAAATGCTCAGTTAACTGGTACAACATTGGGACATTTTTTTTTCCTGATTGAAGAAATTTGTGGGTCTGAAATACAGTCTAATATTCAGCCACTCCCAAGTTTGGTGGGAAGTCTGATCCAGACTTTTCAAATGCCCCCTAACTTTCCATAACAAACAAAACCTCAGGTTCTAGTACTTAGGGCAAGTCAGGGAGGTCAGAACATCTCTGATCACCAAATCTGTAAAATCAAGAATAGAATTCCTATATCTGAACTTTAGGGGAATTTAACAATTATTGCCTCGTATCTTGGTTAAACCATATTCATTTTAAATAAACTAAAATTGCATAAAAATAACATTCACCATTTCCTGGAAAATTATTTTTTGTTCTTACATCATTTTATTAACACTAAACTGTTTAATATCTTTTCATTAGGTATTTATCGTGTAACATTAAAAATTCTCTGTATACTTGTCTAATGGATCGTTAGCTGCCATTTATGACAAGTATATTAAAAATTCTGTGTCATATCCTTTTAGATAGTTTGGTCTAATTTTTTCAAAATGTTCCTTAAAAAAATGAGGCACCCAAAATTAGATGAGCAACTTGAGGCATCTTGGATTTTCAGAGGTGCTAAGAACCCAGCACTGACAATGGAATTATAGGATGGTGCAACCTGGCACTTGCCATACATGTCAGGGAGATGTGGAAGTGGTTAAATCTTAAAGGCATAATATGGCCTAAGACAGTTGTCTGGATTACTAGACTGATGTTCACATAGCTGTTTAAGAGTTTGATACTGCAGCTGTCTACATGCAGACAGACAGCTGTGTCCACACAGAGAGCCATTGACTTCAATGGGGCTCCATACAGGTACATCAGTCCACACACGAGATCATTTGCAGGATGGGAGCCTAGAAACATAACAAACAAACAAAACACTACTATATAATATACTAAATATTTGTTATTACTTGTGTGATAAAATTTCCTTCTTCTAGTTTGATAAAATTTCTAGTAGGGGTATCTAATTTTAACTCTATTAAAATTAAATTAGAGCAGAGAGCAGAACAGACACTTCCCTTGCTCATTTCCAGCAGATGAAAATCTGAAGACCCCGTTCAATCTCACCTGAAAAAAAGCTTTGTCAGAAAGCATTCATGTTTTACACATAATGACCAACTAATCCAGCCTCCAGCTGAACCTAGCTTTAAACTGTTGCATTGAAAGGGCATTGGAGTGTTTGGAGAAACTTGCAAACTGGTTTGTGCCACAGTAGGGAGGAAAGGAAAGGTTTTAGATAAGAAATAATTGCTTACATTTCAATTGCTTACATTTTATTTAACCATTCGAAGGTTGTTTCGAAGTGTAAATACAGCCACAGAACAGTGTATGGAGCTTTAAGTTCTAAGTGGGGGGCAAGGTTGGTTTAGGTCCATGTATCAGTCTTGACCTTGGTTTGACTGGGGTGGAGAAGAGGGGAGGAAGGAGGGAGCGAAGCATGAGACCTAAAGCCATGATGAATTGCTTTCATTCTGTGTAAGACAAAGTGATATGACTTGCTGTAGGAATGCTTCACTTTAGACTGCTTGAAGATTTATTTTTAGGAGTTTGAGTAGTACCCATTGGAAAGAAAATGTGTGTAAAAGTCTAACATGTTTGCTGTTAAAGACAAGGAAAGTTGAACAATTTGAAACTGGAAACAAGCTGAAACTCTGTGGGGAAGATTTTTCAAGGTCACAAATGTGAGTTTAGTCCCCCTATACTTCTAATATGCTCCCTCCCCAACGCAATGCTTAGTATAATTTCATTGATTTCTGAATTTATAGAGTACAAATGAGTGTCCGCTATTATTAGTTTAACAGGCTGTTCAAATGCCGTTATTAATATCCTTTTATTTGAGCTAAACCAGACTACCTGCCCTTGCAGGGGAATGAAGAGGCATAAAAATCCCTCCTTATGTGCCTGTTTGGACTACCTGCATCATGTGTCTGGGCATGCAGGAGCACTGGGGCTAAGTATTTGCTTACCTCCTTCTCTGAGCTGACAAATGGGGAATGCATCAAACCTTGGCTCCATCCCTCCTTCCTCCTCCCCCACCCCCAACTCAATGGTTAGTACAGCTGAGCCTGTGCAGGTAATATTGTAATCTGTTGCTGATATAGGTCAGGAGCAAATTGTTACCCCTTGGGAGAAAACATGGAGCAGTGGGAAGCAGTCAGTGTTGACTCCGAAGCAAAATGACTTCCAGAGCTGGTCCTGGAGTACAGAATCTTATGGCAAACCCCTTGTTCAGAGCTATGCCTAAGGCCAGGATCTAACCCTTTATACAGCACTCCCAACTGTTCTACAAAGTGGAAAAAAAAATTATTTGCCCAAGTCCATTTCTTTTCTACAAGTTACTTCTATACTGCGTAAATAGAGATTTGAATCTGAAATTAGCATGTGATCAGCTCACGATATTGAATTCCCTGCAACTTATTCTTCTGGTGGGTGGGGAAGGTGGGCGTTCAGGGAGATGAAGAGTTTGTGTTAAGTTTGGAGGTACAGCTTTTTTGGAGAAACATCCAAACACTATCATGCAGTCTGCTAGGCAGTCTGCTCCTTATCTATAGCTTTTCCTATTTCTAGTCTCCATATTAACAGCTCTGGTAATCTTCAACTACGTGTGCTTCTCCCACTGCTTTAAAATATGGTATCTTGTGGTGATCTAAAGGAGTGATGTCTGATTTTTTCCCACCTTTTCAATTCTCCTTTTGCCTCCGTATAACTTCAGAGGTTGGAGTGTTTGCAAAAGTTGGTTTATCCCAAGATAAAATGAAAAGAAAAACCTCAGACCTGGACACCATTTATTTTATTACAATCAATTGCACAATAATTCAATACATCAAAAAGGTGGGGAAAAGTAGGAAAAACAAAATTGTGAAACCTTGACTTTTTGAAATATCAGCTTGTTTTGAAAAATATTTCACACACCGTTTCAAGTAAACATACAATGTAGAATCATATAGAATCATAAAACTGGAAGGGACCTCAGGAGGTCATCTAGTCCAGTCCTCTGCACTTAAGGCCTGACAGGTATTTGTCAAACCTGCTCTTAAAAATCCCCAATGACAGAAATTCCACCACCTCCCTAGGCAATTTATTCCAGTGCTTAATCACTCTGATAGGAGGTTTTTCCTAATGTCCAACTTAAACTGCCCTTGCTGCAACTTAAGCCCTTTGAAGTAGTTTGCTTCTTGTCCTATCCTCAGACGTTAAGAATAATTTTTCTCTCTCCTCCCAGTAACACTGTTTTATGTACTTGAAAACTGTTATCATGTCCCCTTTCAGTCTTCTTCAGACTAAACAAACCCAATTTTTTCAATCTTCCCTCAGAGGTCATGTTTTCTAGACCATTAATTATTTTTGTTGCTCCTCTCTGGACTCTCTCCAATTTGTCCACATCTTTCCTGAAATTTGGTGCTCAGAACTGGACACAGTAATCCAGTTGAGGCCTAATCAGCATGGAGTAGAGCGGAAGAATTACTTCTCATGCCTTGCTTACAATACTCCTGCTAGTCTACCCCAAAATGATATTTGCTTTTTTGCAATAGCGTTACACTATTGACTCCTATTTAGCCTGTGATCCACTATGATCGCCAGATACCTTTCCACAGTACTCCTTCCTGGTCAGTCATTTCCCGTTTTGTATGTGTGCAACTGAGTGTTCCTTCCTAAGTGGAGTACTTTGCATTTGGCCTTATTAAGTTTCACTCTATTTACTACAGACAATTTCTTCAGTTTTCCCAGATTATTTTTAAATTTAATCCTATCTTCCAAAGCACTTGCAACCCCTCCCAGCTTGGTATCAGCCGCACACTTTATAAGTGTACTCTCTATGCCATTATCTAAATGATTGATGAAGATATTGAACAGAACCAGACCCAGAACTGATCCTCACGGGACCCCACTCATTATGCCCTTCCAGCATGACTGTGAACCACTGATCACTACTCTCTGGGAATGATTTTCCAAAGAGTTATGCACTCACCTTATCATAGCGCCATTTAGTTTGCATTTCCCTAGTTTGTTTATGAGCAAGCCATACATGACAGTATCAAAAGCCTTACTAAAGTAAAGTTTTACCACATATGCTGCTTCCTTCCAACCACAAGGTTGTTACCCTGTCAGAGAATGCTATCAGGTTGATTTGACATGATTTGTTCTTGACAAATCCATGCTGACTGTTACTTCTCACCTTATTATCTTCTAGGTATTTGCAAATTGTTTGTTTAAAATATTTGTTCCGTTATCTTTCCAGGTATAGAAGTTAAGCTGACTGGTCTGTAATTCCCAACATTGTCCTTATTTCCATTTTTATTTACGAGACCACTGGCCTCTTTTGAACTCCTTTGACAGAAGCACATTTTTCATGATCATTTCCCTTTCACAGTAATGTTATGCAGAAGATTCACCAGAGTATGTGCTCCAGGCCACAGAGAGGAATTTTAAACTACTAGGTCAGATATTCTCAAACTGTGGTCTTTGGTCCGCGGATAGTTCCCTCTAAGGTGCATTCCTGGGCGGCCACACACAAGGGAACGAAGGGCCATCCAGCTAATTAGTGGAGTCGCACAGGCGTGACTCCACTGATTAGGTGCCTGGCCCCTGCAAGGTGAGGTGGTGGCCTTGTGGGGGATAGATGGTAGGTGGGAGGGGGCAGTGGGATGAGAAGAGGGGATGCGGAATTTGGGACATGCAGGGCTGCAGCAGCCAGAGAAAGAGGCAACTTTTCCCAGTGCCAGGGCTGCGGCTGCTGGGGAGAGATGGCCCTCCTTCCCAGCCTCAGCTCTGTGGCTGCTGTGGTGGTGGAGAGACTCCCTCCTTCCCAGCTTCAGCTCTATGGCTGTTGTGGTGGTAGAAAGACCCCCACCTCCTTCCCAGCCCCAGTTCAGGGGCTGTTGTGGTATGGGCAAAAAGGGAGAGACTCCTCCTCCTTCCCAGCCCAGCTCAGTGGCTGACGCAGTGTGGAGAGAGGGCACATCCATCACATTAGAAAGGTAAGACTACTGATATTAAAATGAGTTGTGTGCCTTTTTTTACACAACAAAAAACAATTTTTTGATATATAACACTTTTATCTAAAGTGTTTTACAATACATAGATAACAGTACAAACAACATTTTGAAAGATCATTAAGTGGTCCACCAAGACCTTCAGCAATTTTAAAGTGGTTCACGGAAACAAAAAGTTTGAGAACCACTGTACTATATCACACAACACAATTTTACACTTAAAATTCAGGGCAACATAGTCACATTGCTCATGCCAACCTAACCCCCCAGCGTACATGCAGCTAGATTTACAGAAAAATGTTTCATTGATTTCGTTATCATTGCTTAGGAAGGTGGTGTTCCTGCAGCAATGGGGAAAAAAGCATCCATCAGTGTAGACTGCATCTACACTAAGGGGTTATGCCAGCATAGCTACAGCACCATACTTCCATTGTTATAGTCCTTGTAGCATAGACATACCTCAAGCCTCCTCTCTCCTTTGATTCCTCTCATACGGGAATTTTTAAACCCAGTATGCTCTCTGGGATTTACACAGTGGGAAAAACTCAGAATATGTCGCTATATGTGAAGATTAACAGCATCTGCGGCCAGCATAATAAGCAGTCAGAGGGAGAAAGCAAGCAGACTATGTTGTGAGGAAAATTAGGACAATATAGGGAAAAGTAGCCTGCCAATCTCAGTCGGCTTGCAGCCACAGGAAAGGAAGATTACCACGAAGTTCAGGCATAGCACTAGTGAGATTGAACTGCCACAGTAAAGTGGAGGATTCCCACGACGCTGGTGCATCACAGAAGTTGAAGTCTGGCCAGGGAATCCAACTCAGAAAGGAATATGGGATCATGAGACATACAAACTACAGCTCCCTTGAGGCACTGCAGCAGGTCACGTGGACACAGATTAATAGGAATATGACCTGAACAGTTCCAAAACTATTTCGAAATTTTAATTCTGTAAAAAAATGTTTATACTTCAGCTTATTCATAACAAAAGCAAAAGTTGAAATATCAGATTTTCCTGCAAGATGAAATTTCCATTTTTGATCATCTCTACTGCTCACCTATATCTGTCTGCTGTCCTCCCCGCCCCACTCCCACCCAAGGAAGGCAGCACACATTTTTGAATGTGTGGGTGGCAAAGCATCATTCCTGGATTCAGTGTGGTATGAATTTTGGGCACAAACACTTGGGCTAGTTGTTATTTATTAACCCCTAATTTCCATACTAACATTTATAGAGTTTGTTAACAAGAATAAAAGGCCTAGTGCCAGAAGCTGGAATTAACTGCACTTGCAGAAAATTAAATAGCGAACTGTGCTAAATTCTGTGATACTGTAGACAGCAGTTCTATAATATATATTCCATCATTCACATTTAGGTGTCATTTGAACAGAGGCAGAAATCATGAGAGCAAAGTCAAAAGCAACTTGTCAGAAGAAACTCAGAAGATGGATTTTCTTTTTTTTTAGGAGTAAATTCACCAAAGCTTCCTTTTGATAAGCTTTAACCAATCTGCTAAGCTCTAAGCTAGCTCTGCTGTGCCAGAGCCGATATCACCCAAACACCATGTTACAACTTAGTAGCACATATGTAGTCATTGCCAGTCTTCTGGGAAAATGTGCAGAGGAAATTAAGCTTTCACCTGTTGTGTGACATGAATGCATGCTGAGAGGTAGAAATTGCTCCTGAGGAATTAATAGAAGGGACAGGAGGAATCACAGCAAGAAAGCATACTTGCTTGGAATGTATTCTCCTTGGTAGCCATTTTCATTTCCTCGCCATGCTTGACATGTACAAGTATTAGTAATACTGGTTCAATGCTGACCTCTGAGAGCCAGTAATCGCTGTTAAATATAGCAAGCTGAGTCTTTTGAATTATAAAATACTAGCATAGTTGTTTGCACAATCATTACTGCCTAACAAATGACTTCTTAGGAGTATATACTTTAAAGCAAAAAAAGTCCAGGTAAGGAATATAATTACTAACGTTTAAAAATGAAACACTGCATATGTAAGTCAATGCTGTTTGTTTCAATCATTTTCAGGAGAAAAAAATAGTGATCTTTATAGATGCAACAAGATTATCTGCCTATTCTTTGCCCATCATTCTTGGGTGAAAAGATTGTTTTGTAACTTTATAAAACTCAGCACAGCCACCTGCTCCTGTATAATCTCAGTAGAGCCAAAATGAATCTAATTACATCATGACAAAGATGTACACTCATTATCAGAAAATGAACACAAAAGTAAAGGGGCACTTTCACCAATGTCTGCAAAAGTAAATGGACAATTTTCCAATCTGATATCACAGTAGCCATATAAATATAAAAACAATAATGTTATGGATGGAAAGAAGGAGCAAGAGGACCCAGAGATGGATTGAGTAAGCGAACTTCTTTATTGCGGTACTTGTTTCCCTTGACCCAATTGTCAAATAAGCCTCGAATTAATCACATCACACTCTTTAATCTAATTTGATATGTAAATATCCACATTTAGTATAATGTCCCCCAAATACTTATTTAATAATATGAATGCCCATATAATGAATATCAATAGCTATATACTGAATATAATCATACCCACCCCTCTTTACAGCATTACCTACCATTTCTGATGGGCACATATTCAGGGCAACTAGATCCTCCCTACACATACGCCACCCCAGTGACACTCTAGTTTTAGTGTTTTAGCTTGGTAAAAGTTAGCACAAGCAGGTCTCCTCTAGCTTGGAATCACACAACTGGTAGTCCAAGATACTGTATGACACCAGGAGTGGAAAGCACAGTGTGCTGAAAGACCCAGTGAGAGGTAACATTGAAAGGACTGCTACTGCGCCCGTTCAACTGCCAATAACTCTCCCCACAACTCTGAGTAACGGGGGAAAAACTGAACATGCCTGGTTCAGACAGCAATTTGAGTGGTATGTGAAAGCTACAGGGCAACTAAACTGGAGAAGCAGCAAAAGATTGCGCTGCTCTTGACAGTGGCACGCACAGGAACCCCAGATGTGTATGGTGCATTCGATACAGACGGTAGGGGGAGAGAGAGGAAAGCTTTGCAAAAATAATGACGATGTTTGAAGGTCGTTGTGCCCCTATGACAAAAAATGTTACTTATATTCAGGATGAGAACACAGAATAAAGGGGAGACAATTATTACATGTTTTACTTTAATAATATTAACAAATGCGCTTTCCTTTTACAGAGTGTGAGACAAAGAAATTCCTTTTTGCTGGTAAAACAATATTTTCCCACAATAAACTTCACTATGTGTTCTGTTGTCAATATGCCATCTTAACTAATTACTAGTGACATTTCTTTTACGGTTCTGAGTTTACTGGATTGATAAACATAAGGGATTTCTAAACTGCTCATTATTACTGAGAGCTGTGGCAACCAGCAGTTCTTAGTGAGTTGAAAAACTTGTTTCAGTGGGTCATTATTTTATCCATTATAGAAAACCTCTGCAATAACAAGTACCTCTTCTCAATCACAGAACATAATTGGATCATAAGCATCCTTTATCAATTACTCAGTCTTGTTTATTATAACATACATTGTAGACACTTTTCACAAGTTCTGAGAGTTCTTTATCCCTAGAGCTCTAGACTCTCACAGACTCAGAGGCACGGAGAATGATTAGCCCAATACTTAATTATACACGTTCTTTAACATTGGTCACCCACTAGGTTCAGGTTAAGAACCAACATTCTGAGGCCTTAGAATTCAAGAATACTTTTTGGTAATACTTTGGGAGAATAGTTACTATGAAAAAATCATGAGAGTTTATCATGAAAGGTTAATATTTACTAACAAACACAATAAAGGTGTTTATTCCCAACTTAAATCTAAAAAATCAGTCCTTTGAACACAGACTATTAAAAGACTTTCATTAAAGATCAGATTGTCCTGGTGCACAATAATAAAAAAAGCCTCTGAACAGTTATTACGGGAGATGGAGATAACACTAGAAAGGGCAATATTTATATAACAAGCAAATGGAAATACACATAAAAAGATCTAGAAAGGCAGAGAACACACAACTATGAATACCATACCCAAACCAGTAAGGAAAATGTTCACAGAAATTAAATTAGCCAAGGATAGAAACAAGACAAGCGGGAAACAATGCTAGTGATCTGGAAACCCAGCTGAGTTTAGGAAACGTCCATCACTCAGGAAAATTAAGAAACTGTAATAAGCTCAACCCTTATTCAAAAATATATAGATAGAGAGCAGGAAAGTACATGTATTATGTGCAGTAATGAATTCTTCAAGGGAAAAAGTGCCGTTCACGAGCACAAAAATGGAGAACGCTGTAAATTCAAAAGACTGGCTAATTAAAATGTGAACAAATGGCACTTATATGACATACAGGATAGACATAGGGGCACAATTAAATATAATGATAAAAACTGAAATAGAGAGATGTAAGAAGCACATGACCAGGGTGCAGTGGCGCACACCTGTAATCCCAGCTGCTTGGGAGGCTGACATTGGCGGATCACCTGGCCAGCGGGTAGCTGAAGGACTGGCTAGAACAACATGTCTGACATGTTGTGATCGGCGCTCTCTCTGTGATGTTGTGATCAGCTGATGGACCGATCAATCAAGGTGTAGAAGCAGATAAATGTGGAAGAGTCAAAAGTGTCTGTGAAAGGCTATAATGGAGGAAAAATTCCTGTTTTAGCAGAGGGCACACTGACACTAAAATACAAAGGGAAAATGATAAAAAGAGTTTGTGGTGGTACATAGAGGCAAGCAACCAGTCTTCGACCTACTTATGTGTGAGGTGCTTCGTGTTGCTAAGGTTGTGTACTATAAAGAGACAGGAAGACAACATAGAACCAGATAGGAAAATATTACTAGCATCACGAAGATTCTATTAATAGGAAAGGCCTTCCAGTAACATAAACAATACGGTTAAGAGAAGGTGCAGAAGCCATGGTATAGGCTACATTAAAATTTCTATAAACCTTAAAACAAAGACTAGAAAAAGTGTTGCAAAGCATGACAGCAAATTGTATAATCAGAGACTAGAAGCACCAACAGATTGAGTTCACTCATTAATTGTTGAGAAAAAAGGAGGAGGTGGGGTATAGTGTGTATGACCCCCAGGGTCTGAAAAAAACACATTAAACGTAATCACTTCCACTTGCCTACAGAGAAGTGGACTGTTGTCTGAGATGGCAGGAGCCAAATTATTCCACAAATTAGATGTATCAGCTGGATTTTGGCAGCTCCCCTTAGACACAGAACTCTAAGATCTGCACTTTCATCACAACATTTGGCAACTACTGCTTCCTAAGATTGCCCTTCAGAAGAGCACTGTACAATGAGCCAAATGCTAGAGGATTTGTAACCGTTGTGAAAGTATACATTGATGACATAATAATGATGGGTAACATTGTCATTGAATAGCAGGAATGACTGAGGATAATACTGGAAATTGTGAGAGCCAATAACCATAAACTAAACAAAGTCAAATGTCAGTTTCAAATATGGAAATAAAATACTTGGGAGAGAGAGACTAATCTCCAAGAAAATCTTGACCATAGAATTATATTCAAGCAATGCTGAACACACTAAGATCTGATGATAAAAATTGAATTCAAAGGCTGATAGACGTGGAATTATGTAAGTAAATTCATATTTATGTGCACAGCTTACACAACTCACGTATGACAGCCCCTCCACAAGACCACCAAATGACATAGATGCCAGAGCATGAGTGTTCCATGTTTTAAAGCACATTCTGACATCAGACCCAGTGCTGCAATTTTCTGACCCACTGAAAGCCATCAAACTCTCCACAAATGCTCAAAACAAGGACTGGGAGCAGTACTATGACAGTGTCATTAATTGATTGGTTGCCAGCCTCATATGCATCTAGAGTTATAACAGACACAAAAAAGAGACACTAAGTCTGGTGTATTGTTGTACAAGATGTAATGACTTTCTCCATTGCCATAGCTTCAAAGGAGAAACTGACCACAAATCACTGACTGCAATATACAAAAAAGGACTTTGAGAAGGTCCACCAAGGATATAATGACTGCTTTTGAAAATTCAGATATATGATGTGACCATGCAGTTCCAAACTGGATGCCACTTAGTAATGGCAGACGCATTCTCAAGAATATATACTCCATCTAACAATACACAGTCCAATAATCTGGAAGAAGCAGTAAACCTAAATGCAAACATCATTAAGTGTCAGATGCTGTATCCCCAGCCATATGGACAGAAACAGCTAAAGATGAAATTCTGCAAGCAGTGATATAAGTGAGAATTAAGGCAGAGAAAAGAAATCAACACTTCAGATGTGCCTATTCCCACAGTAAAAATGAGCTTTCAGTGATTTCAGGAGTGCTCTTTAAGGGGACACTGTTCTGGTTCCCACACTGATGAAAAGGAAAATATTAGAACAAATATATGAAGTTCTTTGGGAAAGACCATATCAAAAAGGAGAGCTAGAAAAACTGTATTCAGGCCACAGATAAACAGTGACATGACATCAAAGAAAGGAGGAGCAGAGGTGCAACATGTCAGAAGCCCAGAGATTCCCAGCAGAAAGAACCAATGATATCAAAGAAACAACTTGCAATTCCATCAGACTAAGTTGGAATTGACTTGGAATTGTCTTACAGCAGCTACTGGTATAGTTAGTGTCATCCTTCCAGAAAAGGGTATCATGTCAACACAGTCTAACCATCACCCCATAAAGCTGTGGGCAACAATTACTTTTCTCATGTCTTGTCTCCAGCTCATCATGCCTCAGACTGTTAACCCATTCATATTGAATCACAGACCTATGCCTTGTAGTTTACTTTGATGACACCACCACATCATCCTTTAAAATACCTCTGATCTGTAGACTAGCACAGCTAAATACTTGAAGGTCCAAATCTGTCCTGGCATAACTTGACTGTCATCAGTGGTGTTACACAAGCGGTAACTTGACTGACAGCAGCGGGATTACATTAATTTAGTCTGTTAGTGCAGTTTCTGTGAGTTTATGTTACCAGAATCCTATGTTCTGTTTGTTTGTTTCTTTTAATTCCTGTCCTTGTGTTTCATTAGCGTAAATTGTGTACGTTTAATAATAATAAAAATGATAAAGGATGGAAATGAATTATATAATCCCTTCCATCTGACTTGTACTAATGAGGATAAACATTGCATTTCCCCGCCACACATTTTAATTGTTTCTATTAGAATATTGCACTGTTTTGAAGATTGGCAATAAGTCTTGGAAAGTAGAAGTACTTTCCCTTTTGTATGACATTGCCTTCTGTTCCCCACAACTGGTTTAAATGGTCACCTCTGTGATGGTTGCCATGGAGACCAATTTAGGAGCGATTGTGTTTGGGGAAGAAGTTCCAGCACTGCAGTATCTTTGAAAATAGATAAAGAAATTAAATGATGACTACAAATATTAAAGGTTTTACAGGGATGAGTAGTCCAGAATCCATGGGGCTGGAAGGAGTGGTCCACCTGGAAGAGGGTTGGGCAGCTCTGTTGCCATCATTTTTGAGTTTATTCCTCCCTCTCCACACACACATATCTCCACTCCCCCAATAGTTGTTTTATGAATCAGGAATAACAGTCCAGCTACAAATGACTAGCTGATTCCATTGGTGTCCCCTCTCCCTTATTTGTCTCACAGCAAATAGATTCAGCACAGCTTCTTAATCTTTGCCTAACCACTCACCCAATAAAACACTGTAGGACTCCACTTCTACCCCATCCTCTTCTCCTCTCTATCTCACGTTCAAGTAGAGGGGACTGTGTGTGTGTCTGCTGCTTCACGTGCTCTCTCTTTTGAACCAGAATGCGTGGTTCAGCAGTCAGTGAAGAATTTATTGGAGATCGTCTCAATGTGTCACACCTGGTTTGTGCATGCAAAAACCATGTTTTACTCTTGTGTGATTAAATAGGTCCAATGGAATTCTGAAAAGAGCTTGCCCACACCTTTCCCTGAAGCTTTTCCCAGTATGTGCCTATATTTCATCGTGAACATAATCTGCACACATCCAGCCATTCGTCTGGAAAATTCTGTGTCTTTTCATCCCCCAGTTGTGCCCCAGGAGATGTACATACATTTAGTTTTCTGCCTTCATAAATTCTTGAAAATGTGATCTTCTAGTTTCTAGGCTATTCATTCTTTACTTTCTCAAGTGAAAATGTAAACACAGGTGCCAAGTGCATTAATGGTTTTTGTGATGTGGCCATCTGACCACTAAGAACAGGGAGGTGGGAACGGGTAGGGGGGAAATCACTAACACATTTCACATGGGAAACTAAAAGCTTTCAGAAGTGACAAAGAGTCCTGTGGCACCTTAAAGACTAACTAAAGTTTTAGAGCATAAGCTTTCGTGGGCTAGTACCCACTTCATCGGATGCATGCAGTGGA